>CM042090.1:10303342-10641814 GCA_023512835.1 Taxillus chinensis
TCAAAAAAGTAGAACAGAGCTCTGTTATAATTTTATCACATGTATTTCGTTTAATGAGTAATATATATAACAACTTGTTATAGCATATTTTAGTTTTTCCCATTTTTTGGGAGATTTGAACACATTTTAAATATTTATATTGTTTATTTTACACCCAAAGAGAGTTTGTTTGGTAATATAAATTATTTTTTTTAATTAAGTTATATTTTTTATGAAATATATTCTGTTTAGTTGTAGTATTTTAAATGATTTAAAGTTGTTATATACAAAATTTTTATTATTTACTTATTATAGATGTATATATGTTTTATTATATTTTTATCTCTCTCTATTATGTTATTTTTTAAATTTAAAAAATGGTATAAATTATAATATCATAACTTTTAGATGGTATTCCACAATTTCTTGTGGGAAAAATGAAGATATTTCTCTTGGCTTATTTTGCATGCAATAAACACAACTCTATCCCTCTCTTCATATTTTATAGTTATGATTAGGCTCATACTTGTCTAGAATGGAGTTGAATAGACCAAGAAGCAGAAAATTGCCTTTTAACGCTTGAAAAATTAGAACAATCTTAAAATACAAACTATTCTAAAATGTGTTCTCTTTACTAAATATTAACGACCTTAAAATGATGAGATCGATTGTTTTTCTAGTTTTCAATCAATCAAGTAATTTTAATTAATTACCTAACTTTATATCAAATATATATCTACTCTACTCTCTATTTTTAACAATGACAAATAAAACAAAAGGAGCAGAGATAGATTTTTGAATAGCTTGGCCCTCGCTTAATCATCACACACTATTTTATCTACTATTTATTCCCAATTATGGTACCCCTATAAACTTTTAAATAGTTTTAAATCTTCAAAAGAAAAGGTAACTAAGATATGTCACCTTAGTATGAACTTGGAAACCTTATTAAAGGTGTATCTCCATCATATATGGAGTTTCCAAGCCTAGAAGATGAAATATCAATCATTGAAACAGTTTAGTAAGGTGTTGTGAGGATGGCTTCCTAAAAATAGTGTTCTTAATAAGTATTTTGTCTGTGGAGAGTCATTCAAAATAAAGAAGCACTTTTACTGCTAGTCATTCAAAGTTGTCTATAAATTATCCTGAGTCAAAGCAAACTTATAAAGCAACTCGCCAATTAATATCTTGCGAAGTAAGCTTATGAAGTTTACTATTGACTTAAAATTGTTCATGTTGAATACTATTCATATTAAACATTGTTTATGATGAATAAATATATATTATCTTTGCATCGCCTAAATTGTGATTAGTGCTTTAAATATCTTGAATAAAGCTTTTAAAAACTCCCTACTGTATTGTTACAGAAATGACTTACCTTTTAAGTACTTTTGAAGATATGTTTTGAATAAAAACTTTCATTGCCTAGCTTTTTAAATTTTGAGTTTACTGAATGGGCTTCTTTGTAAGGTTGTGAAGTAAAACTTTCAGTGTAAGCTTTCAAAAAACATTTACTGAGTAAATAACATAGACTTACCAACTCCAACGTAATAAATATTAATGTTAATTTGTAATATGGCATAAATGTGCACTTGATTTATGATTTTAAATTAAATTACTACCCAGTTGCTAATATTTTGGACAATTTCAAATATTTAATATTTTTTTATCACTTCTGTTGAATTTAAATTAATTTTTCACAATTTCTTTACTTATACTTTAATTATTTAATTTTTATTTTAAGTGTGATCTAATTTAGAATTTAGTTAGAGCTTGTATGTATATTTATATGTAGGGCAGATGAAAGAGAATATTTTGAATAAAAGAAATAGGTGTGGGGCAAGCTGATTGAAAAATCAGAAGCAACATGATCAAGCAACTGATTTATCCCATCCAAACTACTCACATGCACAACTATATGATTACAATGAAGAAAAGATATAGGGAAATTGATCACATCACAATTCTACCAGGAAAAGAGAACATGCAAGTTAAGAGCACTAACATTGAATTCAGAAAATGTTTTGTTAAATTGTATATATGCGAGCAAATATGAATCTAATGTGTTATCAAAGTTCATGTTTTAGTCAAATTTATTTTTCAAATTGTGGACTTCTTCTATATAGTTTTTGAATAAAATACAAATTTCAAAAATATTTTACAGTCACATGTGATTGATATTTGTACTTATATATACAACTTTAAAAAAACATTTGATGAATCCAACGTTAACCTTTAAGGTCATTAGGTTAGCAAAGTATAATTGGAGAGAAGAATCACGGAGAGAGTAAAGGAATGGAGTGGGCCCACCAAATTAGAGAGAAAAGACAAATTAATTGATTTGTCGCCGACCCAATTTCGATGAGTAAGTCATATCAAAGGTTATCCAACTTTAAGCGAAATTCTTTTGCGATTATTAAACTTTGTTTTTTTTTCTCATTTATATTATAAAATTTTCATTTTTAATCTCTGAAGGTCATCGTCATTAAAATTCATGTTGTAATATGTCAATTTGCTGACATGGCATTAAAAAAATATGACATTTTATTATTTTTCTTTTGTGGTGACATGGCCATTAACATAAAAGTAGAAAACATATAAGGAAAAAAGCATTACTACTACCAAGGTTTGATCTTATGACCTCATCGAAAAGCAAACTACCTTCATACCATTGAGCAAAAATAATTCTTGTGAATGAATTGAGATTGTTTTTATACATACCTTATATGGATTATTGAAAATTCAAAAGCAAAAAATGCTACATGCAATAAGTAAATCTCTAATTCCACTAAAACCCCACCAACACCCTTAACATTGAGGCTCAAATACCTTTTCCAAATTTTATGTTATTATGCATATATATAACATGTATAAAATATTTTATTTAATATTTATACAATAATACCAATATTAAGAAAAACAAAATTAATTACTAAAATTTCATAATATTTATTATGAAATTGTAGTATAAATTTTTATTTTTCATTTTAATTTAAAAATATAAAAATTTTATAAAAAATAAAAAATTTAAATCATCAAAATACTGTTTATAAATTATTAAAATACTAAAATAATAATAATATTATTAATTTATAAATGACTATTATATATTCAATACTTAATGCTTATCGAATAGGACTATTATTAAATATAAATGATTGTTAATTTTTTTTAGTATTTTAATAATTTTCATATAATATTTTGATGATTTGAATTTATTATTTTTTATAAAAATTTCGAAATATAAATTAAAATAAAAATTTAAAATTATACCATAATTTCATAATAAATATTATGCGCATTTGCAATTGAAAAATAATTTTTGCTTAATATTGGTATTGTTGTATA
Source organism: Taxillus chinensis (assembly GCA_023512835.1). Taxonomy (NCBI): domain Eukaryota; kingdom Viridiplantae; phylum Streptophyta; class Magnoliopsida; order Santalales; family Loranthaceae; genus Taxillus; species Taxillus chinensis. Next base: position 10,306,670 of record CM042090.1, read on the forward strand.
GATATTAAATAAAATATTTTATATAGGTATATGTATACATAATTACATAAACTTGGAAGAAATATTTCAGTTCAGTATTAATGGTGTTAGTGAGGTTTTTATGGGTTGGAGATTTAATTCTTATATATAGCATATTCTATTTTGAAATTTTCAATTATCCATACAAAATATATATAAATTTAATGTCAATAATTAACTCATAACAATTATTTTTGCGCAATATATGAGTGTAGACTATTTTTAGATGAAATCACAAGATTAAAGCTTGGTAGTAATATTGTTTTTCCCTTATTTATTTTTTCCGTTTCCATGTTTGAGGACACGTCATCACAAAAAAATAACATCTATGATTTTTATTTAATTTTTTTAATATCACGTCAATAAACTAACCAATTCCAACATTAGTTTTAAGGATAATTACATGAGGAGAGATGAGATGTTCACGCTCTCAAAACTTATAAACATCTAACTTAAATAATTAATTTATAAATAGAAATCTGACATTATAAAAAATTACACTAATACTTTCGTCTTCATAATAGAGAGTTTGAAACAAACAAGAGCTTCTTGTCTTATCAGGCTCTTTCCACTTTTTCTAACACAGCAAACCACCAACCCCCCCGTTACAGACTTATAATGTGCTAATGGACCCCTTCGCCCGATAAAATTTTCTTGTTTGAGACCTGGATGCGGTATTAACAGAGCTCGAGCGGTAAACATCATTCTTTTGAGTGTTCAATTCCCTCGTTGCCGCTTTTTCCCAGTCATGAGCGGAGCCTCCTTTTATGAAATTAAATCGTCGGCAGTGTGAAATGTGGTGGGCCTTGTATGTGTTGCCTTCAAGAGACTACCGTAGGATCTGTCCACAAAAGTCCATTCACCCTCACTTTTTGCCATAGAAACTCCCAATAAAAACGCGGGCCCAGTGGTCAACACCATAGAATCGTGGTTGAGTTAAAAACAAATTTGTGATTTACCTTTTATGGTTGGTGGAAGAGGTACTAAAATTTCGTTCCATCAACAGCTAGCAGTAGATGGATCAAAATATATATGTATATATAGGGAATAACAACAGTATTGCTCCTGCAGCATGCATGCTGTGTCTTTTTAAAAACTTTACCAGTCAATAGCTAGAGTTTTGGATTAAAATTAAGTCCTTTTGTTCGGTATTTTTAATGACTACATGTTGCTATGCCGCATACTCATAAAGCCAAAAAAAATTATATATTCATGCTTGTGCTTATGTATATTTATGTGCGGCCACATTCTTATTATAAGAATATTTAATCTTGTCAGATTAAAATTAAATTTATTTAACTAAACAGATTTATTATATCACAAACCTAAATTAGCTATACAATATTATTAAAATATGTTACGATCAATATTATATTTTGAATTAAAATTTGTTCTTTTACAAATCCATACGTGTATCTTTTATCATATAAAGATTGGTAATTAAGTAACCAGAAACTTGCAGAAAGCAAATTAAACCTGCTCAACATCCAAACATAAAATCTGGGTTGAACTGATTTCATTTGCAGAAAGCAAATTCGATTTGAACCTTAGCCAGCACAACCAAATGATGTACACCCTTACTTATTGCTATATAGTGTCATTTTCTTCAACTTATAAACACGGCATTATAATAGGATTTACTTATATATGAAAAAGAAAACGGAAGAGCCGTATCAAAGTTGCCGTTTCGGTGTGACGACTTCTCCGCGACGGGGTCGTTGTTCTTAATTATATTTATTTTGCATTCTGTTTTAATAATATTTATTATCATTTAAAAATATTATATATTTTTTTAAGATAATAGATTTTGGTTGGAGTAATGCTAATCGGTTATACAGATAATTTTTTACTGCCGTTAAATTGATATTATTTTTTTAAAAAAAACATTATTCATTTCAATCCAGAAAGAAAGATTATTACTATACTAATTATTAATTTACACAATTCACTCCTAATTAAATAATAGACTTTTTCTTTTGGTGGAGGTTCTCTTTGCTACGTTTGGTGCGTTGCAGTGGTTCCCAGTGACTTGGGGTCTCCACATCCCTGTACGGAATACGGATCGAGCGACTGATGGCACTCTCCATCGGTTCCCATTACTGAGGAAATAAATTAAAGTGGGAACTTGATCTTAGCTAGCTAGCTGCTGGAGATTGATGTGTGATTATTTCATGTATGCCCCATATATAATTAATATGATAAGAAGGCAATGAATTTATTTCACCGATTATTTAAAAGCGTTGTCGAAATATTAATAGTGAATCAATCTTGGACTAGCTCAGAAAGTGGGGTTCAAAATCTGTCAATTACATTTTCAAATGGGGAATAATATTAATAAAATAAAATATTTAAAAAAAACAATCGGTTAATCATACTCGTTTATTATTTTGGCAACTGTATTTTTTATGATTTTAAAATAAATTAAATGTAATGGCAAACTTGTTCATTTTATAATTACAGAAAAGAAACTTTTTAAAAATTATACAATTATCATATTAGTTAATGTTTTATCGAGATTTTTTATTTATTGTAATTTAATTTAAACTAAGATTTTAATATAATTTCAGTCATCTCTTTTTAAAAAAAAAATTATAATTTCATGCTGGACTAAAAAACTAATGTAAAAATACTATAGCAATTACTTTAAAGTGCAAATAAATATTTCATTTAACAAATAATTTAAAATTTAAATAAATAACTTTTAATATTTATCTTTATCAACTAATTCTCAATATATATATTATTTATGTACTAAGAAACATGAGATGGTTAAATATTTAATTGTGACGTATGCCTGGTTGAGCTATTGAGCTCGTAATGACAGGTTGTGGCCTGATTTGAGCTGTTGAGCTCGTGATGTTAGGGCTGAGTGTTTTAAGCTAGGATCCTATTGACGATCGTAGATAAGCTGTCTTGTGTGGATAGGCCGGGTCCTGATATTTGTTTGCAGGCTGAGTCCTGATGATTGTGCACACTACACGATGCACGAATACACTGAGCATGTAGTATAGACTTATCTGTTTTGCATAGTAGAGTGATATGGAGTTATGAGGTCACCTACTAAGCTGGTAGCTCACTCCTATTTTATTGTTTACCCTTTTTAGGTGTGACCTGAGACTAGTGGAGGACTTTCTTCAAGCAGGACGTGCCCACTACTCTAATGTATGATACAGTATTATATCCTATATTGATTATGTATTATATCCTAGACATGGGTCCATGGGTTGTATTTGCACATTGTTTGTGATATGATGTATGTATGACTGTTTGATATATTGTATGCATGATGATGTATGGGAAAGTACAAGATCACCCTTGATGTATGATTGTATAAGTTTGCATTATTGAGACAACATTCGTGGTGTAGTCTCTATTGGTGCTTGTCACCAACCCCTTGACCTTTCAGGTACGAGCAAGGAGAAGTCATATTTCTGGTTTTGAGTTCCTTAGAATTCGGGGACATGACAAGTCAAGTTATAATCTAAAGCCTTTTAAGGTGGTGTATATTTAATCTCTCTCTATTAGTTCACTTAAAAACGCATGGCATCATATCACATTAGCTAAAGCAATGAAAGAGCAAGCTAGGCAGTGGGCACAGTACAAAAAGTTGTGGCCACGACACCACAAAGTTTGGCTATAATGTTATAATCTAAAGTTTGATTTGCGCCGTAACAAAGCTTATCCGCTAACACACAAGAAGGTTGTTCCTTGACAAGACCCCTTGCTATAATGCAGCGTAGTGCATCCATGGCATATATTTATAGAGAGAAGTGATGAAAAGGGAATCCATTTCATCGACCGTGGTGTATCATTCTTTAAATATGGCTGGTGTTAACACCTCAATTTGTTTTATTTTCTTTAATTCTTTTCGGGTTATTTTCTATATGGACTATAAATAAGATACTAATAAATCTTTTAGGGTGTTCCTTTTCTTTAAGCATTCACATTTTTTTGAGAAACAAATTGTGGGAATCATGCACTTGTGAGAGCGAAACTATGAGAGCTTTCTATGAGTTTTCATGACCATTCTAGAAGATGATTTCTAGGGTTAGTGACTTTATATATCTTTTTTCTTTGTTATGTTTTTAACTGGTATTCCTATCCATTCATCTTTAATTCTTCTATACTATATTATTCAGATTCTATTTTAGGTTTAGGGTTAATTTCTTATCTTTATTATGTAATATTTTACATTATCAACTTGGTGCATTTCAATTCAATTGCAATTTCCTTTAAGTTAGTTTATTTCAATCTAGCTTTAATTGCTTATTTTAATTTATTAATTTTCATTTTATCTCAATTATCTCATATTATTTTTTGTGTAATTTATAATTTGTTTTTACATAATTTCTATAGTCAATCGATCTGCACGATAAATTTCAAATCAAAACCCTAAAGTTATGAATCTAGCTTATGACTAGTAATTAACCTCACCTCTATTGTACATACCATCAAATTATTTTATTTTTGTGGAGCTTTTCATATTTTTTCCAACAAGTTTAATTTCAAAGCTTTCCTGTAGGAGACAATCTAAGACTATGGTTTCAATTATTGTTTGACATAATTCTACACTTAGAATTATATTCATTACCCTCAATTTTAAGTGAGTCACCAAAAACCTTGAAGATTAAAGTATCAAATTAATATCAAATTATTAATATCATAATCTTATTTTATTCTTTTATAATATTAGTTTAATATCATAAATAAAAACAAAAATATATGTAATATAAATTTACTTTGCATCCATGGGCAAAACCACATTATGAGACATTAAAAGAAAAAAAATCATAGGGGAAATTATTCTAAATATATGTAATATATGATAAAATTGGTCATGTAACTTAATAATTTAACTTAGTAAAATTATATTAAAATAAAATGTTATAATGGGAACATTATTAGTCCTTACATGTGATAATTGGCCATTTAAATTGTAGTACTAGTTATAGGCCTATAAATAACTTGTATAAGTATAATAAATGACTTATAAATAATTTGTATAATATATTAATTATGAATAACTTATAAAATGACTAAAAATCTTAACCTTTACTGTTACAAAACTTTAACGTAAAAAGAAATAGAGTTTGTGTAGATTTTTTTGTGGTATTGTGAGATCTTGGGAAAGTGGTTCTAGAGAGGAGATCATAGTATGACTTAAGAGAACTTATTTGTTAAGAAGGTGGGTGTAATAATACAAAGGGGTGTAATAATATGATCTGGTTTTAAATGCCTTATTTTCCTCCTTACCTTCTACGTCTTGAAAGGATTCCTTTCTTCTTTTATTATCTTCCACATGGGTCCCTCCTCTCCTTTTCGAATTTTTAGGAGTTCTTTGGCTTTAAAAGTTCTTTTGATTACAAAAGTTTTATGAGTGCATTGCTTACTATCTAAAGTGCAACTATTTTAATTATTAACTAGATCAAACATAACTAATTGCATTAGATATATAACTTCATTATCTATAGTTTGAAATTAGTTTTATAGTATTTGAATCTATACATTAGTGGTTATTGACTTTTGAAGTCAACTTAAAAATTTTGGATGTGACAATAAACCTTTATCTGGTTTTCAGATTTTTTCTCCTTATAGGTTAATTCGAAAGATTTTTTTCTCAAAGTTAAATTACTAAATTTAAAGCAGATTAGGATGATTTTGAAGTAAGTTAATGTTTTATAGCTAAAGTTACTAATTTTTGATGATGAACTCCAAAAACTACACGAGGTTATTGTTCACCTGATCATAAGTTACAATTTTTTGTCACAAAAGTTTTATGAGTGCATTGCTTACTATATAAACTAACTCTATTTTAATTCTTAACTAAATCTAACATGACCAATTGCATTAGACATGTAACTTCATTATCTACAGTTTAAAACTAGTTTTATAGTATTTGAATCTATACATTCGTGGTTATTGACTTTTTGAAGTCAAATAAGTAATCTATTTTATCAAAATTCATTATTACTCACAAAAAATTATTTATTTAACATCATTTGACTAAAATGACACAATTTAATTACAATAAATAACTTAATGAATAAATAACGTAACATAATAAATTATAAGAAATAGCACTCTACACTCCTAAATTAAAATTTATGATACAATAACTTCCTATATTGTTACTTAATGTTTCTCAAATCATACCTGCATACACCTATAAGATAAAGAAAGCTACTACAACAGAGTTACATTGTCCTTTAGCTAATATTGCCAACATGGTAGAGGATAAGTTTGAATTTTTTTTACTTTATTCTATTTCACTCAAATTATAACCAATGATTACGAGCCGTTCATTCATCTATAGTCAAAAAGAAACTCGTAATCTTAGCTTGTACCTTTCACTTTTCTTTGTCTCATGTAGTGGTTGTTTCGAGTTGTGTATGTACTCGAGAGCATGGTGTCATATTATTACAATAGTGTTTGATAAATATTACTTATTTTTGTACACAGTTTATTTAAATTATACACACACACTATTGATTAGGAGTACTATTTCAACAAATATTTCTACAATGGATAAGAATGGTTAATTACTATTTTAATAATTAGTTTACCTTCTAGTGATTGTACTATAATCAATAGTGAATAATTCTACAACTTTAATAAATATGAAAAGGGTTATTATAGTCTTGTTTTGCTTTAATAAATTTTTATAAAATACTATATCACTCACAAAAATCATATTATCTACTTAATATTTATTTATGATTTTAATTGACAAAAAATTATGACTTTCATACAAAAACTAGTCAACTTTTCCCTTACATTGTGTATCATCTAAGGGAAAAGCTCAACAAGTGACGTGCAATGTTGTCAACTTTTATTGTGAACATGGTTATTAAGCTTGCGAATTAAAGCATAAACTTGTCTGAATTCACGATCTTACCCTAATATTTTGATCAAAATTGTTCTTAGAATCGGATTTCGGTGAAGTCATGTAGTAAAATCATAAACTCACGATTTATTTGTGAAATCAAATAAAAACTCAATTTCACGGGCGATTATAGTTGGACCAAGCATGAACTTCTTCTCTCCATCATCGATGTCGGCCTTCGGAATCTCCTTTATAATCAAATGTTTATTTAAGACATCAATAGCTTTGGCCATCTTCAAGTTGATGGAACACTACTATAGGTACAAGAACAAGAAATTGATCAGCTCTATGAGGGAAAGTTGTGAAGTAATTTCTTGATTCTCCATAAGCATTGCTACCACCTCGCAAGTGTTAGACTCCGCTGGGCCACAGTGCTTGAGTATCACAACCATTAGATCTAGTGGCTACAACTTCTTAGAGCTTGGTTGCATTGTGCCAAAGACTTAAATTTTGAAAGTTCAAGGGAGATGACGATGAACTAGCCGTGAGAATATTGAGTGATGACTGTTGCGACTGTGAGGTTAGGAAATGGAGTGACATTGAGTTAACATATAGTATATTTTAATAAAAAAATATTTGTGCAATTTGCTCGCAATATCATCGCAAACCCGTGATGATATGGATGACCACAATTTTTTTTCTCCCTCATCCAATGATTTAGTATACTACCATGTCATCACGGTTATCCATCGATTACGCAATCTCATTTCTACCTAGTATTACTCATATTTTAAATATATTATATTTTTAATTTAAATTAATAGTATAGTAATTATATTCATAATTATAATTTACACACACACACACACACACACACACATATATAAGGTGAAACCAAGTAAATGAACCAAATATCTACACAAACCTTTGAGAATCAACTACAACTACAACTACAACCACACAAACCTATATAATTAAACATTTAAATTTTAATTATTTATTTTTAAATTTTTTTACTATTATTTTATTTTAATTTAATATAACTTATTATATATTATATATTAAATTTAGAAAAATCTCGATTTTCCTATTTAATTTTATGATTCCAATTTTACCTTGATAAAATGAGTTTAGATAAATTTTCTATTTTAATAACCTTAATTGTGAAGGAACCAAGTGACACGCTTCCATCCCTCATTCACCCACAAAGATGCCATGTAGTTTGTGGCATTAGACAGTCAACTTATCGTCATTAACAATCAGTCTTTGTTTTAAAAGAAATCAATCATACCATGTCAATGGTTACATCAAAAGACTCTATATCCAATACAGGGAAGTCCCAATGAATATGTATCCCTCTAATAGTAATGTCACAATCATGACACATGTCTCAAAATGAGCACATTGCTTATTGGACGTTCCACTACCAAAGGCCTATCTACCTCTTTGTGATGTAGCTTTAAGCTAGCTATTATTGTATATGATCAGAAGGAATATTGGGAAAGGCTAGTGTCAATCAAAATAGTTGAATTCATATAGAAAACTATAATCTTACCTCAAGCAATAGAGTCAATATCTGTCCCTGTCCCTTGGTGGAGTCTCATTCCCATTTACTTACACTAAGTCATAGTTCTTACTTCTTACCCATCTAACTTGTATATGTTGTTGCTCTACCCCGTAGAGACCTTTCTTTCTAGGAATGCTAACCACAACGACGTTGGTTATGTAGCCTCTGTTTAAGTAGACTAGAATAACTCATACTCCAACTTTTGCTCAAAGCTCTCAGAAAATTCAAAGGACAATGAGACTTAAGGGACATTTGCCCCTGACCTTTCCTAAGAGTTCCTTAGTCAATGGAGTATAATTTTTTTTATTTTAGGAATAAAATCATGTTTAGATATCTAAGTAAAACCTTTGATTTAAAAAATACTTATCTATTTGGGGCGTTATGTGATGTTAACTTTTCCTCACATGTAATCATGCTTTCGAGCCTTGATCCGATAAATCAGGGACATTTTCTTTTAGCTACCTAAGAGCATCTCCAATCTTGGCAAGCTAAATTGACTAGCTAAAGTCATATTTAGCTTGCTACAGTAGTACTTTAACTAATGACACTCTAATGTTATACTATCTACGCGTTGGGCAGATGCATCGTTTAACAGACTCTCATCTGCGGGGGAGCGGGTGGAGGGGGGCGTGTGACGCTGAGGGGAGGCGAAGAGGGAGACGTATACGGGAGGGGGGTGGGGGGAGACGCAGGGGAAACGGCGCCAAGCACCGGGCGTGCGACGTTGGGGGGGAGGGGGAGACACGAGAGGGAGGGCGTTGGGGGGGAGATGCGGGGGAAACGGCGCCAAGCACCGGGCGTGTGGCGGCGGGGGAGGCGGGGCGTGCAACGCTGGGGGGGAGGGGGAGACGCAGAGGGGAAGGAGAGAGGGAGATGCATACGGGAGGGGGAGACGCGATGGGGAGAGCTGTGCGTTGGGGGCAGCGTAAAGGGACTGAGTTGTAAATTTATTTATTTTGCTGACATGGAATCATCAGCAAAAGCAAAAGCTAAAGTCATATTTAGCTTTTTTTTTGCTTTTGCTAATAGTTTAGCTGATGCATTGGAGATGTTTTTTAGTTAAAGATTGCTTTTGCTTTTACCTATAGATTGGAGATACTTTAAGAGCAACTCCAATAGAGAGAGCTATAGCAAAAGCTATAGTTAATTTTGGTTGAATTTTAATAAAAAAGCACTCCAATAGTGCAGCTATACCATGAGCTAAATATAGTTTCAGCAATAATTTTAGCAAAATTTACCTAAAATTTTAACTTTTAGCTTATCTATTCAGCCCCTGTGTTTTGAAACAACCTATAATAGCCTTGTAGCCTGCGTCGCCCCACCCCCCTTTGCGCCTGCGGCATCATCTCTCTCTCTCTCTCTCTCTCTCTCTCTCTCTCTCTCTCTCTCTCTCTCTCTCTTTCTCTTTCTCTCTCTCTCTCTCTCTCTCCAGTAGGGGAAGATCATGCCAACCATCCCCCACTGCCAGTGTCGCCTCCTTCCCCTCCCTCTGTGTCGCCTAGATCCATCGTCCCATGCCCACTGGCACACACCCAGATTGTGAGAGCCCCCCTCCATACGTCTAGGTAGAATTGAAATTGGGGATGTTGAAAGAGTAAATATGAAAGGATAAAATTGAAAAAATATATGATTTAGCAAAAAAATACATGAACTACTACTGGAAAAGCATTAGCTAAATGATAACTATAGCAAGCTATATTTGATTTTAACTATAGCTTTTAACTTAGTTGTATTGGAGATGCTCTAAGGTAACCATTACACCTTTTTTTGGTTAATAATGACTCTATTTTATTTTTCCATTTCATTAAAATTAAGTTATAACTGATTTCAATAATGTGATTCATAACACAATCCAAAAAGTAGGATCATGTTTGGTTGTCTTGTTTTTTGTTTTGATTTTAAAAACGTGTTAGGTGTTTTCAGGTATAAAAAATTTAAAACTAAAAATAATAAGATATTATTTTCACTTTAAGAGATTTTAAGAATGAAAATAATTTTTTTGTTATTTTTTATTTTTAATTTTTTTATCCAAATATAAATATATACTTTGACAACAAAAACAGAAAACAAACAAACTAAATAAATAAATAAATAAATAGAGAACTCATGGAATAATGTGATTCAATAACACATAGTACAAAAAGGAACGGGAGGAAAATTATTGGAAGGCCATAAATAAGTTTTTTATCATAGGAACTGGTAAAAGTCATTTTGTAAGAGTATTTAAAGCTCATTACAAACAAAACAATGTTCGTAACTCGTGAGTTCCCCGCATCAATTCACGTTGGTCAACGGATACTGAATACATGTGTGTACCTGACAATATACACGACATAAATAATAAAATAAATTAACATAAGAACATTTATTTTTTAAGTGGAAAAATAAAATAGACGAATTAAGTGGGCTTGATCGGGGGTAGGTGAATCAGAAACAGTCTGTTCTAGTAATGGAGGGCATGGGGAGCCCTATATATAAGGCCCCAAGTCCGCACTGGTTGAAACTCAGTGGCCTATTGAGTTTGAGACACTTCCGTTAGTCCCACAGCAACGTACAAACAGAGAGGGAAAAAAAAACAGAGTTACAATGGAGTGTGGTGAGCAAAATTTGCTGCCTCCACCCACGTCCACTCTCCTCTTCGCTATCCTCATCCCTTTGTTACTACTGATCATCGTCTTAGCCTCTCAATCACGGCTTTGGCGGCGGAGACTCCCGTATCCTCCGGGACCCAAGGGCTGGCCGGTTATCGGCAACATGGGAATGATGGACCAGCTAACCCACCGGGGGGCTTGCCAATCTGGCCAAACGGTACGGCGGAATCTGTTATCTCCGCATGGGAAACGTCAACATGGTGGCGGTGTCCTCGCCGGACATCGCAAAACAGGTGCTGCAGGTGCAGGACAACATCTTCTCCAACCGCCCTGCCAGCATCGCCATCAGCTACCTCACCTACGATCGCGCTGACATGGCCTTCGCCAACTACGGGCCCTTCTGGCGCCAGATGCGCAAGCTCTGCGTCATGAGGCTCTTCAGCCGCAAGCGAGCGGAGTCGTGGGATTCCGTGCGCGGCGAGGTCGACTCCGTTGTCCGAATCGTCGCAGGCAACGCCAAAGTCGGCGCGACCGTAAACATCGGCGAGCTGATGTTCAAGGTCACCAAAAACATCATCTACAGGGCTGCCTTCGGGTCCAGCTCCGGCGAGGAACAGGAGGAGTTCGTGTCCATATTGCAGGAGTTCTCGAAGCTGTTTGGCGCCTTCAATATAGGGGACTTCATTCCCTGGCTCGGCTTCATCAACCAGCAGGGCTTCAAATCGAGACTCTGTAAGGCTCGCCAGTCCCTTGACAGGTTCATCGACGTCGTCATTGATGAGCACCTGGAGAAGAAGAAAAAGTCCGCCGGCAGCCGCTGCGAGGAAGCTGTGGCCGACATGGTGGACGAGATGTTGGCGTTTTATAGCGAGGAAGCAAAAGTGACCGAGTCAGACGACTTGCAAACGGCGATCAAACTCACTAGAGCTAACATCAAAGCAATCATCATGGTAAGTTACGCCTTTAATTTCTAACACCCATTATTTATCAAGAAATTATTCTATTATTTAAAATAAACTTTGAAATGAATGTATTCTTAGGAAAAACAAAACCTTCAAACGCTTGCATCTCCAATTAATGGAAACAGGTATCCGAAAGTTGGTGCAACAGTAAATGCAAGTTTGAGTGTTCCCTTCCGAATCCGGCCAGGGTTTTAATTTCAGGTAGTGGATTAGTTTTCCAAAATATAAAAATTAAAAATGAAAAAAAAGTCTAAGAGACTCTACGGGCGTGTAATGTTAAGGTTCATTAATTATGCTTTTTAAATATCGCGGGTAACCCAAAAATAGTAAATGATTCAGCCATCTGACCCATTTCATTACCAATAAAGGACAATTTTACATACCGGGGAGAGATTGTGCAGAGCACGCATCTTCATCGATCAAACCTACCTCAGTTCGGTGCTGCCTGCATGCACGCTAGTTAGTAAATCGCATACGGCAATTCGTTTTCCTACTCTCTAGAGTCTTGACCCTGCACGAAACAAACAAACTAGTGCCATACAATTTGAATTTAAACAAGCCTCGATCGCATCAACCGGCTGGGCCAAGTATAAATTAGGAATAATATTATTTGGCAAATGTCCGTCTCAATTAATTTGGTTAATTACAATAATATTACTTTGTTACAATATATTTTAAACGCATGCTCTTGTACGTAGGTGAATGATGGTAGGGATACCTGAATCACCAGAAAACATCACATATATCGGTTGCACCAAACTGAAAATTAACGATGGTGGTTGGGAATTATATATGTGGTGTGCAGGACGTAATGTTTGGTGGAACAGAGACGGTGGCATCGGCGATGGAGTGGGCGATGGCGGAGATGTTGAGAACCCCCAGCGAACTGAAGAGGGTGCAGCAGGAGCTTGCTGACGTGGTGGGTCTGGATCGGCGCGTGGAGGAAACGGACTTGGAGAAGCTGACGTATCTGAAATGCTGTCTGAAGGAGATTCTCCGGATGCACCCGCCGATCCCGCTCCTCCTCCACGAGACCTCCGAGGACGCGGTCGTCGCCGGCTACTCGGTGCCGGCCAAGTCGCGCGTGATGATAAACGCGTGGGCGATAGGGCGAGACCCGGGGGCGTGGGAGGATCCGGAATCCTTCAACCCGTCCAGGTTCCTCAGGGAAGGCGTGCCTGATTTCAAAGGCAGCCACTTCGAGTTCATTCCATTCGGGTCGGGTAGGAGGTCCTGCCCAGGGATGCAGCTGGGCCTCTACGCTCTGGAGCTGTGCGTGGCCCACCTTCTCCACTGCTTCACCTGGGAGCTGCCAGATGGCATGAAGCCCGGGGAGCTGGACATGGATGACGTTTTCGGTCTCACCGCTCCCAGGAAGAATCGGCTCTTTGCCGTGCCCACACCGCGCTTGCGTTGCCGTCTCCACTGATATACGTCATAAAACACGCTCCTAAAACCGTTGGCGAGGTACTCATGATCAATGCCTGCCTGAGTGTGAACGCGCGCGGGGACGCTCTTTTTTTTTTTTTTTTTTTATATAAAAAAAAATTGTTTGTGTTTTCGAGTTGAATATTTGGCCCTGCGTATATGTGCATTTACGGGGAAAGAAAAATACGAAATAATCGAAGAAGCATTCGAATTTTTCTTGCAATGTCAATAAGAATATCATGAATTTATTTTCTGTTGTAGTTGGTGAATCTTTTTTGTTTTTCCCCCTCCCTCTTATTAAATGGTTACCTAATAATTAAACATACAATTCATTACGTGGTCGGTTGTGACTCTGCGAGATTAGATGGAAACATGTTGCTAGAGGTTGACTGACCTCACATTATTATTATTATTATTATTATTATTATTATTATTATAGTGTTTTGATTTCAAAAAACATAAATAAAAAGAATCTTGTTTGGTGAAAGCTTGGGTTTATGAGCCTCCTTCTCGATGCGTGGACTCTATCGCCGGGAATTCTGAACCCGACGTATTAAATAATCGTGAGAAGTAGTCATTTTAACAAAGTTGAAGCAATAATTTAACGGCCTCCCCATTTTTAAACGGAGAAAATTACACCGAAGATGGTTTAGCTTCAATAAAATAATGTTCCAGTTTAATATTGCTTCCGGACTGTTTGTGTTTATTTTATAAGTAGGTGAAGAAAATTTTATTTCATAACTTAAAAAAGTTGTTTTAATCTTTTATGATAAAAGAAGTACAAATAGATTAAGAATTATTTTAAAAAATTTTTCTATCAGAGAATAATTTTTAAAAAATTTAAATATCGATATTAATTATAATTATTACACGCGAGTTCATCTCAATTTCTTCTATCTTCTTTTGTTCGTCTCTCTTTGCCTGTCGTTTCTCTCTCTTCATCTCCCGACTCCATCATTTTACTCGGTCATCTCCTCTTTAATAAAAAATTTAAATTTTAAATATTTTTGCTTTCTAATTTATAATAAAAATTTTTATTTACCAAATAACTACTAACTATTTTTAGAATTTACAATATTTGCCCGCAACGTTTTCAAAAGTAATTTTTTCAAAATGATAACCTTACCCTCCTCATCCCTCCCCAACCTAGCGGCGCCCCCATCCTCCCTCCGCCACAGGTCGCCCCCCTCCCACCCTCCACAGTTTTCTCGTAAAGCATCAGTTCTAGCTTTTGGTCCAAGCATCAGACATGTTGAGGAGGCGCGACCCTCATCGGATGGCATACACGATCTCCGGCTTGAAGTCCGGGTCATCTGATTCAGCTCATGATGGCGATAATCTCCTACTTGATCTCGTGCGCCAGGTCGTCCGATTCAGCTCCAGTCAACCGAGAACTCCGATGTCCCGCTTGTGGCAACCCGAATCGGAGCTTTGGGTTATGGCGGCAATCCCCGCCCGTGGTGACCCCCTCTCGGTAGGTGTTGGACCGGGCGACGCTAGATGAACTGTTGGTGTCGTCCAAGGGGGGGGGTTGTATGATGAATTGAAGCCTTGCTTTGGTCGGAAAGGATAGTTTGAGAAAAGCAATTTTTAAGTAAAAATATAATTAGTTAAGTAATATTATAATAAATTAAATATAACTTTAACCAATTAATTTAATTTAAAAAAATTAAAAATACTCTTATGTATTAAATTATGGCAATAGTAAGTGTAATTCAATTAAACTTAATAGTACCTAATAATAGCAATTGCTCTAAAAAAACAAATTTTAC
This sequence comes from Taxillus chinensis, assembly GCA_023512835.1. Taxonomy (NCBI): domain Eukaryota; kingdom Viridiplantae; phylum Streptophyta; class Magnoliopsida; order Santalales; family Loranthaceae; genus Taxillus; species Taxillus chinensis. The sequence goes on from CM042090.1 coordinate 10,321,831, forward strand.
TACGGATACTTCACTGTCCTGTATACAGATTAGACAACATACGGATGGCACAATAAACACAGTATTTTGGTTACAAAGATGCCTATAAACACTTTCACGTGAATTTAATTCATGTTACTAATCTTTAAAGAGTATTAGTTGCCCGCTCGGGCTGGGAAAATTTTAAAAAGTGAAAGTTGGGCTGCAAATAAGATAACATTACTGAAATGGAAAAATAATTAATGGAACTCCTTTATAAATTACAATTTATAATATTGTAAAATTGGAGGTGAGCAACAAATACTCGCACTCGTTACCTTACCTCACTTGCTATACGTTTCGCTTTCGCTATGCGGGGCAGGTTATCTTGTCCCAACAAGAGTAAGATGTGGTTTTTAAACTTGACATCCTGCCTAAGCGAAGACGGAAAGTGATAATATGTAGCGGAGTACCCTGCCTCATTCCTGTCCCACCTAATTTTAAAAAATTTTATTTATAATTTTATAATATTTCAAATATTATTATTTGATTATTTTTTTTATGATTTTTGATATTTTTGAATGATATTTATTATTGTAAAATTAAATCATTTTTGATACTTTTTGGTTAAAAATGAAGTAGAAATTTGATTTAAGCTAAAATTATTCATATGGACAAATCCAATAAAAAACAATAACAATATGCGAGTGAATGAAATCTCATTTACAGACACATTAAATAATGAAATATCCTGCCCCTGCTTACATATGCAATGAGGTATAATTTTTAAATTTGATCTACTACTTAAGTAGAGACGGAAGGCGATAATAGGTTAATTCTGCTCCTAATAAGACCTAAATCAATCCTATCAACTGTTTTATTGGAACCTCTAAAAGACAAGTTTGTCTTAAGAGGGATCAATAGAGGCCGATAGTGTAGAACGAATGGATAAAGCCTCCTCTTGCCAATCCCGCCTTAACTCTGTCCCGCCTACACATGAGGCGAGTTAAGGTTTCAAAATTTTACTACCCACCTAGGCAAAGGCAAGGTATGATAATAAGTAGACTCCTCTCGTGCTAGCGCAGATATTACCAATAACTGAAATGGCAAAATAATTAATATAATAAACAACATCATTTCAGTAATTTTAAATAACACCATTTTATAAGGGAAAAGATGTCTAGGTTGCATATAGAACCGTATATGAGAATATATAAATGGTAGAAAAGCGCTATCATTTATGCATCCTGTAAGACGAGATCATGATAAAATATATAGTATAGAAGTATATAATTAATTTCCCTATATTTAGAAATCAATATATTTATAATTAGTTAATGGCAAGTAAAATTTGACCTGTTAGTACAATATGACTTTTTCTCAATTATAATGTAAATTATGTAAAAATTATTTAATGAGAATCGTTTAAAAGAATTATTAATTACAAAGTACTCACATAAAATTTATTAATAATATTTTGATAAAAATAAAATATATTTTCTACTTTGCTCACACGTTAAATGGTGTAATTTATTGTACTCTAATATAATATAATGTATATAATAGTAATATTATAAATAAATAAATAAATATATAATACTATCATATCTAATATATAACTCATAAATCATAACATTGGTATAATCAGAAATCTAATGAATGTTGTTTTAAAAAAAACTTACACAAACTTGCATTGAAAAATAAAAAACATAATCTTAGCAATTAATGGTTTGTGGACTGGTTATGTACTTAATGAATATTTTCATATCTATCGATACAATATAAATATCTTTCAACATGGAGAGAGATCCTGCCAACAACTATTATCTAGACGGATAGGACGTCCCTATAAACAATTATATATGTCCATCTTTACGTGTATTTGGCTACGTCTGCTCTGAAAAAGGAAGGTTTAATTACCTTTCAATTTCATGAAGCAGAAATGTGGTGGGGAAGGTTTAAATCTTGCAGTCCTAACGCGTTACGATATTTCAATCTCATTTGGAGCTGAGGCTATTCATCATATGGTATAACCTACCAGCTATGTCTTAAAAAGGCAACCCGTCCCTGTCAATATCCATCTGCACCCCATGGTGTGATGGCTAAAGCTGGCGCCACACGAATAAATGAAGATCCACTGATCCACAAATGTTGGAATTCAAGAATTTTAATTCCCAGAATAAAACGCACGCAATAAAGCAAGGGCACAAGTGAAAAATCTTGAACCAACATTCCACTCCTAAATTTAATCTATTACAACATATGTCATCGGAAAAAAAAAAGTAATACCTATAATACATTTCTTGGAATCCCAGTAGATATCAATTAATTTCATATACAACACAAGTTTTCAAGAAAGTATAAAAAAAATCTAACAAAACATTAAGTTTTCAATTAATGAACTCATCAGTTTTTTTTTAAATAAAAATACTTTTAAAAACTATGAATGCAGATAAATTTACATTATTCATAAATATTTTTAAATTCATCGGCTTCACTGTTTTAAACACAATCATATTTTTAAAAATAATACCGTCCAACCAAACATTTAGAAAAAATTCAAGCAACTTTACTATGAAAGCCTCAAGTCCGGTACTCCTAAAAAAAATTCTAGCTCCAAGGAAAAACGCATACATGTCCAAAAATATAGCCTATATGACAAAAAACAAGTGACTTCGAAAATAAAGGAAAAGCTCCGAAAAGAAATTCAACTAGTCCAATAATAATCTTTATCAGAGATGTTCTAGTCCTTTTTAAGATGAGTATTACCCATATGACGCTAACATCATCTATATTCGAGATTGAACTTTGCAATTTAATTTTCTCCTTCCGAAAAGACTGCTTACTATACAACCATATGAAAATAAAAAATATATGACACATTTATAAATTTTGATTTATAATTTCAATACACTTGCTCAAATTAAAATACTCTTATGCCTAGTAATTCACGTAACTTATTGAAGGATATAACCAACAACACCTTAGTGAATATCTTTGGTATTACAATATTCCAACTTGATTGTTTTTTCTTTTACATGATTTCTCAAAAAAACAAATGTTTCAATATGTTTACTCCTTAGCTTCTATGGTGCATCAGATTTTTCAACAATTCAATTGTAGATTTATTGTCAACGCGTATCACAATAGAACTTTCTTGGGGATGATTTAACAACTACAATAAAAATCCTCAACCAAATTGCTTCGCAAAACGCAAAAGTAATTGCAACATAAGCAACTTCGCTTGAAGACAGTGCTATAATTGACTATTTCTTTGACATCTAAGAGAAAGTTATAGATCCAAAATTAAAACGTGTCTAGTTAAACTCTTCATTTCATCTTGGTCACCCCCAATCATTATCTGAGTATCCTTTCAGATTTACAAATTTACCATATATATAAAATAATCCAAAATAAAGTGTACCTTTGATATATCATGGGTTTTGTGAGTTAATATCTCCATATACTAACTCACAAGACCTATACCATGTAGTATGTTGGGTCTCTAACCTCCTGCGGGGACTCCCAAAGAACAATCTCACATCGGTCAGAGCGAACATTGGGGTCGTCCTAATGAGGAGGCTCATGTGCACCTTGTCACAACGCATTTTAATGGGTCGTGGCCTGTTAGAAAAAAATCCTTGCGGGTGCGGCCTATGTGTGGGCACGTAGGTGTAAGGTCCAAAGCAGACAATATTGTGATAGTGAATGCCTTAGCTGAGGTCCAACAAGTGGTATCAGAGCTAGGTTCTCTAGACCGATGGTGGGATTGGGGGGACACTGTTGAGTCTCTAACCTCCTGTGGAGAGTCCCAAAGTACAATTGCACATCGGTCAGGGCGAACGTTAAGGTCGTCCTAATGAGGAGGTTCCTGCGAGGAGTCCCCCATTTAATTGATAATATTGACCACAACCTCAACTTGGCTAGGTCCATTGACTACGACGACCATTTGTTTGAGTCCCTTGTCCACGTCCTCCACTTGGCTTACAAAGATTCAAATTTGACTCCAATGTATGATCTAGCATTGTGGAGCTTTTTGTATTTTTCAAAATCCGATGTTCATGTATTATGAGAGAGCCTAATAGCTCTTTTGCATTCATCACCTCTAAGTCCTTTAACTCTTCAATGGCCAAAGCCATGTGCTCAAACTTTGATATGAGTGATTGTAATATCTTCTCTATAACTCAAACTTCTTTAAGCTCTTCACTATTTTTTTTGATTTCGTTCATGATTACAAGTAACCGAGAGTAGTAGTAGGAGGTGTTCTCATCCTCCTTCATTTTGACAACTTTAAATTTGGCTCTCAATGATTGAAAGTGAATTATCTTCACTCAATCAACTCTTTTGAACACTTTGCTCAAAGTGTCTCATTCCTCATCTATCGTCAATGCCTCTACAACCTTCGTAAATGTCGAATCATCAAATCCTTGATACAAGGGATACAATGTATTTTTCGTCCTTCTTGTACTGTTCTTGAAGACTGATCTGGTCTATGGTGTATGTTATCACCGGTTTTGTCCAAGCCTTTTTGGGGTTAGCGCAAACTAAACCAATAGTGAGAAATTTAGAGTCGCCACCAACTTTTATGGCATTGACAGACAAGTATATACAAATGGGGTTAGTATGTCCAACTCGGACAAAATGAGGTCCAATAGTGTAACCAGCTTCTTGTTCTAGTTTGGGGTCAAGAAATCTATTACTGACAATTTCCCACAGCTCATGCGATCCAAATAGCACCTTAAATTGGATACATCAATTTCATAATTTTCTTTTTCTGATTGCGAGATTTACAATTGCACCATGTTGAAAATTATAAAAAATAATATGAATTCAAAATAAACTTTGATACTAAATGTTGGAATTAAAGGATTTTAATTCTCAAAATTAAACACACACAAAAGAGAGAGAGTGAGAGAAACAATATAGCAATGACAGAAGTCAAAAATCTTGAATTAACATTCCACTCTTAAATTTAATCCATTACAACATTTGTCATATTTATATGGTAGAAAACATAATACTAATGGCATATTTCTTGGAAAACCTATCCACATCAATTAAATTTGAACACAATTAATGTAGGCAAATTTGTAAGAAAGGATAAAAACAAATGGCTAGTGAAACACAAGGACTGCATGGGAATAGAGCATCACATTAATTGGGTCAGACTCTAAAATAAAAAATATAATAGCCCAAATTAATTTGAGTAATATGTCATGGTCCAAAGCCTCACGGTATATTTTTGTATCATAATTGTACCATTTATAATATTTGTATAGCTTAGAGAGTGAGTTAGAATATGTATAAGCAATTTGTACTAAAGTGCCAACCTGGTGTTTCCTGATGGCAATTGTAAAATTGTGCTAAAATTTATATATAAAGCAGGACTCTAATTTTAAAACTTGTAATTGACGTTTGTTCTAATATAAGTTTTATTACTTTTAGGCATTCTCTACAACTTTCAAATCAATGTCAAACAACTCTAAAACATTCACTCGAACTTAAAAGGCTTACTTAGTTCGCAAAGTTATACTAAATGACTAAGTACCACGCCAGTTAGCTTGTCGTAAGTCTAACTTCACGATAGGTGGTATCAGAGTCAAGTTTGAATAGCCGAAGGTGACGAGGTAAAGACGACATGCATGATAAGATATGGAGCGTTTGAATCTTTAGTCATACCCATGGTCTCATAAACACACTAGCCACCTTTTGTACTATAATGAACAAGGTACTTCATCTGTTCCTTGATAAATTTGTTGTTTATTTAGATGACATTATTGTGTACAACAACATGCACACCTCAAGCAAGTTTTCCAAGTACTGCGAAAATACAGTAGAAGGTGGACTTCCTTGGCCATCGAATCAAGGATGGAAAACTAATGATGGATCCAGTAAAGGTGGAATCCATCCAAAAAAAGGAGCCGCCAATGAAAGTTTTAGAGTTACAATTGTTCCTAAAGCTTATCAATTATTATCGTCGGTTTATTAAGGATTACTCTACCATTGCAACCCCCTTAACTGACTTATTGAAGAAGAAACATCCTTGGCACTTAGTGGACGAGTACCAAACCTCCTTCGAGCAATTGAAGCAAGCAATCTCGGAGGAACCTGTTGTGGTGCTGCTTGATTGTGACAAACCCTTCGAAATACACACGGATACATCAGATTACGCAATAAGGGGAGTCATAATGCATGACAGACACCCTATCACCTATGAGAGCCGCAAATTGAATGACACAGAAAGGCGATATACGATGTAAGACAAGAAGATGACCGCTATCATCCATTATCTACTTGGAAGTAAGTTTGTCATCATGATAGACAATGTTGCGACAAGCTACTTCCAATTGCAGAAGAAGGTAAGCCCCAAGCAGGCTCGGTGGAAAGACTTCTTGGCCGAATTCGATTACAAGTTGTAATATAAGCCTGGCAAGGCAAATATTGTGGTTGACGCACTGAGCCGAAAGGCGGAACAAGTGGCTTTGTCCTCCATCAAGACAAAGAATGAGTGACTTCCTTGATCGTATCAAGGAAAGGATGACACATGACCATGTAGCCAACAACTTGCTCAAATTAGTTATTGAAGGAAAGACTCATCGGTTTTGGATCGAAGATGGCATACTTATGATAATTGGCCAACGAGTCTTCATTCCGAGATGAGGCAATTTACAAAAAGATATTATAAAAGAGTGCTATGATGCAGTATGAGTTGATCACCCATACATGGCACGTATACTTGCCACCATTAATCATTCTTATTATTAGCAACAAATGCAAGATGATGTCGAGACATATGTGAAAACTTGTCTCATTTGCTAACAAGACAAGATTGAACAACAACAGCCTGTGGGACTTCTGGAACCCTTTCTGATTCCAGAGAGACCGTGGGAAAGCATCTCGATGGATTTCATTGTAGCCCCACCCAAGTTTGACGGATTTAGGAACATCATGGTGGTGGTGGATTGATTCAGCAAGTATGTAACATTCATTCCAACATCACCTAATTCCAAAGTCGATGAAGCAACTCGTCTATTTTCAAGAATGTGGTGAAGTTATGGGGAATTCCGAAGAGCATTATCACTAATAGGGACCCTCCCTTCACTTGCAAGTTTTGGCGTGAGTTGTTCAAGTTGTTGAGGATGGACTTAAACTTTTCAACAAGTTTTCATCCCCAAACCGATAAGTTGACCATACAAAGCGCGTCAATGCTCTTTTGGGGAATATTTATGGCACTATGCAAATGCCCACCAACAAGACTGGGCGAGGTTGCTCTATGTTACCTAGTTTTCATAAAACCTCCAATGGAGTGAAGTGATAGGGAAGAGTCCGTTTGAAAGTGTCATGGGGCAACAACCACTTGCTTTGAGTGATATTGTCTCACCTTACATTGGTAACAATCCTTCCACTTACAAAGTCGCAAAGGAGTGGCAGGAAGAATCATACATCACAATGGCGTGTCTTAAGAAAGCCGCCAAATGGGTGAAGAAATGGGCTGATGCCAAGCGACATCTGAAGGAGTTTCTGGTAGGAGACAAAGTAATGGTGAAGTTATTGCCGAATTAGTTTATGTCTCTCCACCAAGTACATAGGGCTTGGTCTAAAGGTATAAAGGCTCCTTTCCGATTATCAAACAGATAAGGATGACAGCTTACCAAATCTAATTGCCTCTAAGACTAAAAATCCACAATGTCTTCCATTCCAGCATATTGAAGTCGTTCCATGAAGACACTGAGGAGGCATGTCATGGAGAATCAAGTCGAGCACCAACAACTATCGTCATTGCATTCGATAAGGAAGTAGAGCATATATTAAACGATCAGGTGATACGGAGACGAGGAGTTTCCAACTACTCAGAATACTTGATCAAGTGGAAGGGTCTACCAGATCAAGAAAATAGTTGGGAGTGTGAAGATTTGTTGTGGTAGTTCGCAGACCACATCAACAGACGTGATGAGGACATCATGAACTTAAATGGGGGAGGATGTCATAGTCCGAAGCTTTACAACACATTTTTGTATCATACTTGTACCATTTATAATGTTTGTATAGCTTAGAGAGTGAGTTAGAACATGTATAAGCGATTTGTACTAAAATCTATATGTAGAGCAAGACTCTAGTGTTAAAACTTATAAATGATGTTTGTTCTAATATAAGTTTTCTCATTTATAGGCATTTTCTACAACCTTAGAATCATTTCCTAATCGTTGTCAAACGACTCTAAAACATTCACTCGAACTTAAAAGGCTTACCTAATTCACAAAGTTTCACTAAGTGACTAAGTGTCGTGTGGATTAGCTCGTCATAAGTATAATTCTGTGACAAATAGCCACAATACTCTATCAGAGTGTTAACTATGTTAGAGTATCCATCTATTTGATAGCTATCTAATTATCATAAAATCAATTTGAGCAACTTTACTCTGAAAGCCTTCAGTTCGAGAATCTTATGCCTATACGACAAAAAGCAAGTGGCTTCGAAAACAAAGAAAAAACTCCATGAAGAAATTCAGCAGAGTCCGACAATAAGCAGTTTACAAAGATACTCCAGTCCTTTCTGAGAATGAGTATTGCCTATCCGATGTTGACATTTGTAGATGATATTCAACTCTACAATTTAATGAATGAGGTGGATTATTTTTTCAAACCGTGATTGTTTGTAAAAACTATGGGATCAGATAAATTTTTAGGACTTATAAATACCTTTAAATTCATCGAATTTACTGTTTTAAAATATAATAATATTTTAAAAAATAATATCATAATACTAAACGAGCACTCATCCTCTGATACTAATATTTGTATCCGAAATTCAACTCTACAATTCTCATTTTGAAAAGACTTGGTTACTGCCCCCAAAAAAACATGTGACATCTTTATAAATTTTAATTTTTAATTTCAATTCAATAGACACCAACCAAAAGGTTGCAGGCTTGCAGTAAAATCAAAACATAATCCAACTCCAACTACAAAAATATCAATTTTAAGAAGGGCAAGTTTGTATACACCTGACCAGAAATAGAAGCACACGTTAATAGCTAAAATTAAGGTTAAACCTCTGCTAGGCCTAGAAACTAAAAAAAAATAGACCCTTGTCAAAAAGGTTTGCCGAACTGAAATGGAGGAAGGACTCCATCACTAGGGCCGGCCCTGGGCTTTTGCAGCCCTAAGCCGAGGATTGAGGCCCCCATCTTATTAGGGCCCCAAAAAAAAAAAATTAGGGCAATCTCACGTCTCGCGCAGTCGCACTGGCCCCTCACATCACCTCTCTCGCCCCTCACACCCCCCGTCACCCCGTGCAACGTCTCACGCGGCACGCTTGGCTGGACTACCGCCGCCATCGCCGATTCGCCGGCTCCACTCCACCATATCTGTTGCCCGCGGTGACGGGCGGTCTCCACTCCACCCTCGCCATCGCCGGTCTCCCCCGGCCCTACGGCCGCCCGAAGTGTCGCTGCCTCGTACTCGTTGCTTGGACGTTGGACGGTTGGGCCCCCTCCGTGCCGGTGCGTCAACTCCTCCACAGTCCTGTCTGCCACCGCCGTCCATAGTCCGCCCTCCGCCGTCCCTAGTCCGGCTTCGGCAGTCCCCTCAGCCGGCCAGCCCCCTGCCCCCAGATCCGCCATTCCGCCTCATCCCTCAAGCCCCCAGGCCCCAGATCTGCCGTTGGTGGTTGGTAAGGTATGCAACACTACTTGTCCTCCCTGTATCTGTGTTATGCGCGTTACGCCCTTACATAATTTTTGTGTGATGGTGGATGAATTTAATTATTTTCCATTGATATAGGTTTGATTTTATTGAATTTTTGATAGAAAAATATTAAAGTTTGAATTATTTACTTATTTTTATTTTAAGATTGATAAAGTAAGTCATGCCTCCTAAAAGAAAATATCAGTCAGGATATCAAAAGAGGATAGAAAAGCAAAAAAAAAAAAAATCTTTCTGAAATCGCAAGAAGGTGCTTTTGATAAATTTTTGATTAAGCCACAAAGAGAAACAAGTGAAGAAGAAAATGTGGAGGACAATATGGAAGAAAATGTGGAAAACAATGTTAAAGAAAATTTGAACGAAAATGCAGATGAGGGTAATGTTGCAAATGTGGATGAAAATCAAGATATGAGTGACTCAGTTGATATTACAATAAATGATAAGAATGAAGTTAATGAAGAGGATAATATATCATATGGGCCTTTTAATATATTTGACTATGAAACATTAATCGATAATTTTGCAAATGCAAATGCGGATGCAAGAGGAGCAAGGTTTTTATGATATTTTTTGTTAGGTAATAATATAAAACAAAAATGAGAATATTTGTTTGTTTGTAATTTTTTTTATGATTTTCATGAGATAATATATATTTTTCTTTTTCAATGCAGAAGAAGATGACCATAATGCCGATATGAGAAATTGATAGAGAAAATTATGTTTGCTTGTTACATAAGTATTTTTTTATTTAACATTTCTTAACATTTATATTATTTATAGATTTAGTTTTATATTTCATTTTTCATTCCCTAAATTTTTAAAATTACTTTGTTTTGTTTCAACTTGCAGACTTAGTAGTTTACAACCTTACTACTATAAGTCTGGAAATTTACAACATTAGCATAATCTGCTAGCTTATTGTTAGTCTTAACTTTCAATATAATGGTAAATTTTGAATTTTTTTTATGTTTTTTTCATAATTTTTTCATAGATATATTATTTTAAAGGACCTCATTTTAAAATTTTCGCTTGAAACCCCCTCAACTCGAGGGCCAGCCTGTCCATCACGGCATCATTGTGATGTAACCTAAACCTCATTAATTTGATCGTCGAAGAATAATAAGATTGTGTGGATGATAATTCCCGTAGAGGTTTGACAGTGCTTTTCCCTTATTATTGTTTGTTTGACAATGTCCTCCCTTATTAATTAATCAACCCATGGCGTTGAGTTTTGGTTATACCGGAGCATCTTACCTACACGTGAAAGCGACGCCTTACAACAGCTGCTCCCCCGCCCCCGGGCTCATCGCACCGGCATGATGAACGAATTTATTAATTATATTGCAAATATATAAAAGATATCGTTGCTTTTACGAAATTGAAATTTTATACATCAATCCAAATTCAACCATGCAAATTTATGAGTAAGCCCAATATTAATTCAAATTCAACAGTTCGATTTAAAATTTAATTTGGGATAAAAGTTGAATCACCTTATTCACACAAACTTCATTGCCGTGCTGGCATAAATAAATTTAATGTTCAATATTATTATTTCTTAGCATTAACTGTTTATGGTATCATTTATACTTAGAAAAATATACTCCAACACTAAATTTATTTAATTTTCATAACATCATAAAATTATAAAAAAGTTTATTCATAAATAGATTGTATATGTAACTTGCATATACATACCCTCTAAATCTGATTGCTATGATTTTTTTTAAAAATAATAATATATATCAATCAAATATAAATGATAAATAAGGTGTCCTATGTGAATTACCTATCAATTTACTTAGCATTATCCTAAAATTATATTTTTTTTCATAAATAGTTATATATTTTTTATAAAATAACAACTTACATTAAAATGACCTAGTTTGAACCGGACTCAATCCACTTCAACGTCATATCATATTAATTATGAATAATTAATTTCAACCAAATTATATAACTAGAACTACGTGATAGACTACTTGAAAAATAATTTTACTTGACAACTGTGTTTTCGAGTATTTATTGTAGCATACAACATAGTTGTCAAGCAGAATCAATTTTAGAACAAGCTGCCACATGTATCCAATTGGACAAACCGATTATGTAATTCGATCCAATATCAGCACCGTACCCACTAATTATCTAATTTGTAATTTCCTATGATAACAATATAATTATTGGAACTTAGCTAATCACATTCTTAACCTCTTTACTTTGTTATTTTACACCTCTCCCATATTTTTATCAACTTGTCTTATATCCAATTAAATTAATTATGACATAACACAAACTTTGCATCTCAATTTATAGTTCACATTATCATTTATTTGATATGATTGAATCAGATACGCTTCCATTTGTATAAGTGTATCTACACGGATGGATTATTAATTATTTGTGAGTATCGATATATATAGTACGTTTTTCCGTTTTCATAATTTTCATTGATAGCATTTTCATGTCCCTTCATCAATTTTCAATTCGTCAACCCTTTGCTCTAGCACGCCTTTATCCCAAATCCCTAACTTTATTACTAATTTCCTCGGTTGTAATTGACTAATGTGTGAGTTTGTGACCATAATAAATTTCCCTTTCCTTGCCTTTCACTGAATCCCTAATTGTTTTCTCACCACCATATTGCCTTCCTTTTATGTCCTACACTAAAAATCTTAGCGCCTTCACATCAATGACTTCACCCATGACATTGTGGCACATGTGTTCGAACCTTTATAGCACTGGTGCCATGCACTTCTAGCCGAACCTAGTGATTACGCTGACCACACAATTTAAGTTTTGGAGCTTCTTAGCAAGGGTAAGGGCTAGGAGGCATGACTTGCTAAGGGACATGAGGGTTGACTTGCCCTCAAACTTCAAGATATCGAACTATAGCCTAGAGATCTCTAGATTGAAGAACAATTTGTGGAGGTTTATAGTTTTGTAGATTCATGTTTTAGGAGACCTTTTGAATTAGTAATTCTTTATAGATAAAAATATCTAGACAGTGATATGACTAGTAATATGAGTGTTTTGACTATATTTGGGCCCAATTTGAACTTCAAACTTAAGAAAGCTATTTCTATGGAATTATTGGATTTTTTGGTATTTTGGATGACCTTATATGTTAGCCATTATTTGAGGATGAGAATATCAGGATAGTGGTGTTGATAGTGGTGTGCATGATTTAGTGTTAATTTTCATTTTTCATATTTTGAAGTAGTGAGAATTTGATTTTCTAGTATTTTTCTTTGAATCCAAAATGAGAGTATTTTCTTATTTACATTGTAACTAATACTTAAATGTGGAGATGCATAAAAGTTTACAATATAAATAGTCCTTTAAAACTATACTTTGGAACTCTACTTCGGATTTCTTTTTCAAGACTAACTTCAAAACTACACATTCGAACCACACATTCGAACAACATATTCAAAACACATATTCGAACCACACATTTAAAACACACATTTGAACCCTACAATTCCAGAGTCGATTCTATCAAGTGTTCACCACCTTGAGGCTCCCTCGAGTCTTCAACCTCATAGTTCACTAAGGTTACTGTTCATCGTTGTTTCTACCTGTTTCTTGTCTGAAATCAACCCAGTAACCCCCTGAACTCTCACAAACCATTTAAAACCTCATAGAACTCATACCCGATACTACATATTAGGTTTTAACCACATATTAGGTACTTAAGTCACAAGATTCAACCCAAAATTGGGTTTATCCCAAAACCAAGAATTCATGCAAAATCACATAGGTCATGCCTGAATCATGTATATCAAGACAAAATCAAGGTAAAGAGTTTAGGAATACCTACATGGAGTGATTCTTTGATATCCATAAGCTCCACTCGCCCCAGATCACAAAGGCCTCAAGTTTTCAAGCTCTCTCTCTCTTTCTATCTCTCTCTCTCTCAAATGCACCAATACGTTAGCGTAATGTGGAAGCTCTCTTTATTTTCCTCCTATTTATATTGACTGCATTTCTTGTTAATTAATCATTAATTAATCAACATCCAAAACAATAATTAACCTTTGACCTCCTAGGGTCACGAACTCCAAATTGAGTTCAAATATAGTCAAAACAACGAGCACATCACTATCCAGATATTTTTCAACCCAATTGACCATTCAAATACAAGGTCAACCAACAAACCCTGTGAAAGTCAATAGTCATGCCACTCAGGGCCCTAACCCGAAATCAGGCCCAAGTACAACAAAAATGCTCACATCGACGAATATAATATCGTCTAGATATTTTCAATCGCCTAGAATGATTGTCTCTCGATCCTACTCAAATACAAGTCTTTACAGCATCAACCACCACAAAACGAGCTCAATGCTCTAACTGAACGATTATCACTTGTCCATCACATCACCACTGAACATATCAATGCCAAGTTCCACCAAAAATGATTCAACTGCTGAATAACTTGTCTAATAGAGTTATTTGTGTTTCTCATGGGGAAGCGAAGTTAGTAAGAGAAGAGACCAAAATATAAGGTCCTCACCCTTATTGTCCTAATTTTGTTTTGTTTTGTTTTTTTAATTAGCCCTATGCTATCGAGCTCTGCCTGATTTTGTTAATTAACCTTATTAATCTTTTACATGACATGTGTAATTGGTTTACTGTATCGTCGTATGGTGTCATGTCATCATGGTTACCTACTGATTATGCAACCCCAATAGTATATAAAATTATTATTTACCTAATTATATTAATTCAATCACAATAATAAAAAACAACCCTCGTATCAATAAACCAAAATGCATAAATACCTATGGGGTCGAGCCCTTTCAAATTAGGGGTGACCCTGGGTCCAACCAATTGTTGAAGCACATGTCGAAATTGGAGGAAGAAAGGAGTTGTGGAGATGGTTGAGAGAGAGAAGGGGGAAGAAAATAAGGCTAAAAAGTATGGTTGTATAATTTTATTTATTAGCATAAGTGAGAAAATCATCTCAACTTTGTTAAAAAAACCTTTGCAAATCTGAAAAGGCATGACTAGTGGCGTCATTAGCAAAGCAATTATTGGAGCATGGTGTTAATGGCAGCAGATTAGTCAAAAATAATAATGGGGCTATGGCCATAGCCGACCCCAAATAAATCCGTCTCTGCATAAACATATATATATTAACCAATAGTTAATTACATTTATGCAATAAAATAAATAGGATATACCATAATTCAACCAAAATTGAATTCATTCTAGTGATTTAACATGAAGGGACTCTTATATTGATTATTGGACTAAAAACCATAATACAGGATGAGCACTGTCATCTAAAACCTAATCTTTGTGTTTAATTATCAAGAACTAAATTAATTGAAAGTATAGCCATATCAAATAGATAATTCTAATATCTGCGGTTTGTCTTTCAAACATGCCCTAAAACAGGGCATGTTTGGTTGGAGTGTTTTTTGTTTTCGTTTTCAAAATGTAATAGCTGTTTTCGGGTAAAAAAATTGAAAACAACAAAAACTTGTTTTCATTTTTTATGTTCTAAAGAATGAAAACAACATTTTATTGTTTTCAATTTTATGTTTTTTATACTCGAAAACAGCTATCATATTTTGAAAACGAAAACAGAAAACAGGTAAAACAAACATGGCCAACGTTAGAGATTTTCAACCAAAAGAATCTTTCTTACTATCTAATGCAAGGAAGAATCATACATATGTGTGGCTATGATCATGTATATAAAAGTTAATTATTTAATTAACTTTTTCTATATTTCTAATTATAAATTACTTCCTCACATGCTTTAATTCAATGCGTTCAAACCTAAAATACCATAAACTTAATAATTTATTTTAATTGGCCGCATATAATATGATAATCTTATTTAATATATAATATTACACATATAAGCTTGGATAAAAACCCAACAATATGCACATATATTAATCTTTATATATGCATAAGTGTACTATAAAAGTTTTTATTTATAAAGCTTTAATTATAACATATATTTTTATAATATATATTTTATATGGTGTGGCAACGATACTAATTAGATTTAACACTTCATAATTACATCTTTTTAATAAATTTTTATATTTATAAAATATAATAATAATAATTAGATAAACTGATCTAATTTTGATTCGTTATCAAAATTAATTTAATCTCATGTCATACCCATCATCACTACGTATAATTTATTTATAAAATAATAAAATAATATAAAACAAGCACACTAGGCGTGCACAAGCATGAGTGTAGCTTGTCTATTTAAAATTGTCTGAACGACATAATTCTGTCATTCTTGGGTTTGAGTCAGAAGCTATCCGACTATTTAACAGTGATTTAACAGTGATATCTGTACTAAATCATTTATTTACAGGAGAGACATAATACAATAATTTTCAAAAAGTAAGTGATAGTTGTCAATCTGTCATTCTATTTAACGGTGACATTTGTGTTAAATTATTTATACGAGAGACTTAATACAATAATTTCGTTCAGATTTGCCTCTACAAGTTAAGATAACTAACTTGTATGTCAGCAGCCTTTACGCGAACGCCACGTGATGCTAGACTAACTTGAAATTTCGTTCGGTACCCCTGTGGTCGATATGTCCAGAATTGAAATACGCTCATACCCACAGCCATAGTTGTCAGAAGTGCGGATATCAATCCTAGTGATTATGTCACTAATGGATATAATTAATAATTATATATAAATATATATTAATAAAAAATTAATATATAAAATTAATATAATAAAATTATACTTTTAATATAATATTATTTACTTTTAATATATATTTCTAACATAAAAGAAAATTTAAATAAAATTTGAAAGAATATTAAAGTAAAATATTAATATTAAAAATTAATTTTAAATTAAAATTATATTATAAATTAAATTAAATGATATTTATAGTTTTTAAAAAAATTAGTTCTGTAAAATCCAAATGAATCCGATCACAAAAAACTAGCCAGTTCAGATGGGTTTCTCCGATTTCTTGCGAAAATGGTCCAATCAGAAAACCTAATTGATTAAGTGTTCGGATCACTGGTTCACCGGTTCGACTAGCTAGGCCATACCGGTTCTGATAACTATGCCCACAACTCATGGTAACTAATTTGTTTTTAGTCTCGGTTTGAAGCTGAATGCACTAATTGAATTGTTAATTGAATACTAATATATTGAGAAGTAAATAGTAAATAATATTTTAATATCTTTTTTATACATATAAATAATTATAATTATAATACATCAACATCTAACTGTTAATTCAATAAACTCATTCAATTAAAAATATTTTTTTCTCGTTTGATGTTAATTATTATCTAATCTAGTCATTTATTTCGTTTAAAAAAGTCTTAGACAATGGACCAGTTTGGTATTACTCTTGGGAAGCTGCTTTTGCTTATTTTATAAGCAGAAGCAGTAAAAGGTGTTTGGTAACCTTAAAAAAATATTTATATAATAAATTTTTATTTTTTTCTCAAAAACGTAATAAGTTCAAGGGTTGCTTTTAGAATCTACTTTTTCAAGAAGTTGTTTTTAAAAAATTAAAATACCAATACTAACCTTTTGATCTTCATCCTAGCCTATTCTCGATCTGGGGGGGATGGTAGTACGGACTTGGGTGGCGAGGAGCGGAGCTTGGGCGACGGGGATGGGGAGGCAAGGTTGGGTGGCAGGAAGAGTAGCTTAGGGGATGGGCTTGGGTGACGAGGATGGGAGGGGCGCGGTTGGGGGCGAGGAAGGGGCCTTGGGTGACAGGGATGGGGTGTTGGGCGATGGAGATGGTGTGTGCGGGTAGGGGGGGGGTGGTGGTTGATTGAGATAAGATTAAAAAATTTATTAAAAAATTATAAGAGTAAAAGGATATTGTTGACCTTTTAAATATTCACAGTAATTTTATTTTAATTTATCAAACATTTATTATTTGTTTTTAACTTTCACAATACTTTTAAAATTATATTTTATCAAACACTACTTACTTATTTTTACAGCAATTTGTTTCTCTAACACAGCTAAAAGTAGCTTCTTTTAAAAGCACAGAATTATCAAACTAAGCCAATATTAACATTTCAAATTAAATTATGCGAATATATACTCATTTAAGCTGAGTGTTTAACATATGAATTACGAGGCTTAGCTTGATAAATTAAGACCAAATAAATCAGTATAAATAAATATAATTAGCAGCCTACCTTTTGGTTTGATTCTCGACATTTAGGCCATCCATAGTCTCACTTAGCAGTTGGCTTGGATTTTGGATTTTCATGAGAAAAATAAATAATATACTAGTTCCCTTACATCTAAAATTTTGACTCCATTCTTGTAAACTTTTATATAGTTTTTTTAAATGGTATAGTTTATTAATACTATTCTTAGCATCATCTTGGTCATAAAATCTTTGGGACATATTATTAATTAAATTTAAATATTTAAAACGAAAAATAGAAAGTGCATGAGAATTTCAGTCGGAACAAAAAAAATCATTATTTTAAGAAAATCATAATTTAAGAAATAAATAAGCCTAAACTTTTTTTCCCATCAGAAGCAAGTAATACCCGATAAAAAAGAATAAATATTTGTACAACCGGCTTGCGGCATCTTCGTGAAACCGTAAGGGATTAGACGACTATGATTTTTTTTATCTCTCCTCTCCGATGAATTAGTAGGCTGCCACGTTGTTATGGTTACCCAAAGATTACCCAACCTCGATTGTACCTAGCATTGCTCGCAAAAAAAGGAGGAAACTATGTTCCCATCCAGTCCAGCTCCATAGATAGAAAACTTATTTCAAATAATTAGTTTATAAATCGCTGAATAGAAACTCCATTGATGGTGTATTGTGTCCTCCTTTGTAAAGTATTTAAATTAATTGGTGAATTTAATGACTCAATAAATATATTCTAAAATAGTTTCAAAATATAAAAATACGATAAAATAATTGAATACTAGATAAAATTTTACAGAAAAGTGAAAAGAGTTTTGTCTATATTTTGAATAAAATCATTTAAAAAAAACCTGCAAATTAAACTCATTTGATATATGTCGTTGGCTTGAATATATATTCATCTCCATCTCAAAAATAAGTTAAAACTCATCATTTACATAGTTTTCAAAGTATACATACACACTTACAATCTTAATAAATAAATGTCTAATCACACTTACAATCTCAATAAATAAATGTCTAATAGCATTTCTAACCCATCAGAGCAACTCCAACAGGTTCTCTATTATTTATAAATAGAGAGCCAAATGTCAAAAATTAGCTCCAACACACTCTTTACATTTACATATTGCTACAGTAACTCTTCACAAATAAAGAGTTACTATTTATTATCTACATAATATTATATTATTTTATATTATTTTTTCTTGCTCTCCCTCCTCTACGTCTCTCTCCCTCACTCCCCACTCCCTCCCCCTTCTTTCTCTCTTTCCCCCGTGCAGCCACCCCCTCCCCCCTTTGCATCTCTCTCCCCCTCTCCCCACCCCCTGTGTGTGCTCTGTCTCCCCTCCCCCTCCTACCACCGCTGCGCACCACCCCTTCCCGATCTCCCCGGTTGCGCACCACCCCCTTCCCTGATCTCCCCGGCCGCGCACCACCCACAGGAGCTGAAAGATCTGAATATGAGATCTGGGAGTGGTCTAACAGGCTAAGTTTGAACTTGATGAGAATGTCAATGGCTGAAAATGTGAAGCCATCAATGCCCAAAACTGATAATGCAAAGGAGTTCATGTTAAAGATTAAAGAATACTCGCAATCAGACATAACTGACAAGTCTGTTGTGGGAACCATAATGAGTGAGCTAACAACTAAAAGGTTTGATTGGTCACAGCCTATTCATGATCATGTGACTCACATGGTAAATCTAGCAGCAAAATTGAAATCAAAGGGGATGGATATGAATGAATCCTTCTTAGTATAGTTTATTATTAACTCACTTTCTCATGAGTTTGGCCAGTTCTATGTGAATTACAACACCATTAAGGAAAAATGGAACCTTCAAGAAATTAAAACCATGTTGATTCAAGAAGAAGGGAGATTAAAGACAATAAAGGATCATTCTGCTCATTTCAGACTTCATAATAGAGTCAGTAGCAGCAAGGGAAAGAAGGATAAAAGGAAAGATAAAGCCCCACTAAAGGTTAAAGAGGGTCAAACCCATAAGGAGGTCAAGTGCTACTTCTATAAGAAGGATGATCATATCAAGAAAGACTGCCCGAAAAGAAAAATTTGGTTCGAAAAGAAAGGTAAGTACTATATTTCAGTATGTTTTGAATCAAATCTTGTTGAGGTGCCTAATAATACTTGGTGGTTAGATTCTGGTGCAACTACTCATGTATCACATGTTATACAGGGATTCATTACGATCCAACCCATAAATGAAACTGAAAAGTTTTTATATATGGGTAACAGAATGAAGGCACGCATATAAGGAATTGAAACATATAGATTGATCCTGAATATTGGACATCACCTGGATCTAGAAAAGTGTCTTTATGTTCCTGATTGTGCTAGAAATTTGGTTTCTATTGGAAAGCTAGATCATGAGAGTTTTAATTTTAAGATTGGAAATAATAGTTTTTCTTTGTATAAACAAAAGTACTATTATGGTTCTGGTACTTTAATTGATGGTTTATATTGTTTCAATCTTGATGTTAATTTTGTTGAATCCCTATTTCATGTTGATCATAATATAGAAAATAAATGTAGTTTGCATAATAAAAATTCAGCCTTTCTATGGCATCAAATGTTAGGTCACATATCCAAGGAAAGAGTATTGAGGTTAGTAAGGAATGAAATATTACCTCAATTGGATTTTGTTGATTGGGATGTATGTATACATTGCATTAAAGGTAAGCAAACTAAACATATATCAAAGAATCCAACCACAAGAAGTAATGCACTGTTAGAGTTAATACATACTGATATTTGTGGTTTTTTTAATATTCTGTCTTGGGGCAGTGAAAAGTATTTTATCACTTTTATTGATGACTACTCACAGTATGGCTATTTGTACTTGCTGCATGAAAAGTCTAAGTCAGTGGACATCATAGAGGTGCTCATTAACGAAGTTGAAATGCAGTTAGACAAAAAGGTAAAAGTTATGAGGTCTGATAGAGGTGGTGAATATTATGGTAAGTTTAATGAAAAGGGATAATGTCCAGGTCCATTTGCAAAGTTCCTTGAAAGTCAAGGCATATGTGCACAATATACAATGATTGGTACACCTCAACAAAATGGTGTAGCAAAAAGGCAAAATCGTACTCTCATGGATATGGTTACGAGCATGTTAAATTATAGTACCGTACCTTTATCTTTGTGGATGCATGCATTAAAGACCGCTGCATATCTGCTTAATAGGATTCCTAGTAAAGTAATTCCTGAAACACCTTATGAATTGTGGACATGAAGGAAACCCAGTTTAAGGCATCTACATATTTGGGGATGCCTGGCAGAAGTAAGGATATATAATCCACATGAAAAAAGCTTGATGCAAGAACCATTAGTGCCTATTTCATCGGCTACGCTGAAAAGTCAAAAGGTTACAAATTTTACTGTCCTAACCATAGTACGAGAATAGTTGAGTCTAGTAATGCTAGGTTCATTAAGTATGGTCAATCTAGTGGGAGTGATGAACCACGTAAAGTGGATATTCAAGAAACTATGGTGGAAAGTTCTATACCCACCGTTTCTTCTTCAGTTGTTGTTCTTCTTGTTGTATCACGGTCTCACAATAAGTTAGAACAACAAAATAATATCCTAAATCCACTAGATGAACAAATTAATAATGAACTAGTTAATAATGATCAAGTTATAAATGAGCAAGTGATACCACAAGAAATAGATTTAAGGAGATCTGTAAGGCAAAGAAGACCAGCTATTTCGAATGATTATGTGGTTTCTTCACTAGTGTCACGCCCCGGATTTCCAACCCGAGGAGACCGGAACGTGACCCTCCCTTTATCCGGGTTTGGACAAAGGGGTAGAATACAATATACACTTCACATTTCTTTTCAGAAACCAAAATCATATAACTATTTAATTGAAACCACATGCCTTTTATTATGTTTCAAACTTCATTACAATATCTCCCCACTGGGGTTACAATGCCTCAACAAAATTACATAATGCAAATAACACAAAACAAAGCCACAAAATGGAACTCTTCCACCTTGGTGTTCCCACCTAACGCCTGTAGGTTCCTGCAAGAAAACACACCATAGTAGGAGGGGTGAGCATCCACGGCTCGTTAGGGATCATGTCTCCCCAACCCATCCCATGCTCCTAGCATCTACATGCCATGTGTACAAGTGCGGTGTCGTGTTACAATAATTTCAACAGACATAACAACAACCACATCAACAATTACAATCTGCCACTGCCACACAGGCTAACACTTTAACAACAAGTGATTTAACCGCCTCTTCAGGCCAAGTTATTTAACCGCCTCTTCAGGCCAAGTGATTTAACCGCCTCTTCAGGCCAAGTTTCCACAGCCTCACAGGCTAACACAAAACGGTCCCGGGCTTCCACAGCCACCGGGTGTACAAGCAACCACACAGCACATAAGGCCATACAGGCATAACATCAAACACTTAATATGCTTAGTCACACGGGAATAACGTCGAACACTTAGCATGCACATATTCACAGGCTCACAAACCCAGCCACACGATATTATTTCCGACACGGAATATACATAGCCTCACAGGCATTATTTCAAACACGTTCTGAGCACACACAGGCATATTCATACAGGCATATCCACACCGGCATTTTATCAAACACTTAACTTGCACTAACCACCCAACCTCAGAAATCACACCAATACGCCACTGAAGGCCAACATCCATATAGGAGATCACACCTATATGGATTACATATGTATATATAAACAGATACGACCCGAGATTCGCCCTAGGACCCTAGGACAGAGGAGGGATTAGGAAGAACAACCCCCTACCTTAAAGCAAGATCTTCCTTGCTCCCGCGCCAAACGCCGTCCTCCCCACGCAAGATGCTCCAGGCAGCAACCAGCAACTCCCCTTCCCTCTCTCTCTCTAGCTCTCTCTCTCTCAGGGCGGCAGTGCAAAGAAAGGAACACAAGAACCCTAAACTCAAACTCAAGCCCTCCTTATATAGACACCATCCACATCAAAACGACGTAGTTTTGATTAAGTAAACCCATGATCAAAACGACGTAGTTTTGATCACACAAGTTAGCACCTTTCCGCACCCATATAGGCCAAAATACTCGAATTTCAACATGGTCCTTTGGAGAAAGATCATTAGAATGACAAAACCAAGGGAACCATGCAAAAATATGCCTGCACGCCAATTTGAACGCCAATTCCCCAATTGGCGTGCAGCTCCAAATGCACCCAAACTTTACCCCAAGTCTCCTTGCATCTTGTAGAGGCCTGAGAAGCAAAAATATGCTTGCACGTGAAATGGGTGAATTCACGTGCAGCTCCAAATGCTCTGAAATTTCTGTGGTAGATAGAGGACCTCATTCTAAGAAACTTTTGTTCTTGCACGCCAATTGTTTGAGGCCATCTACTAGGTCAAAAGTGAGCTCCAAGATCAGCCAAAACAACTTAAAACCGCCTAGAACGCATAAGCATCTTCCTAGGGCATAAATGTACGCTATCGCTTGACACATGCACCTCTCAAAAGTCCCCTCTTGGGCTCATCTCTTACCTTAAACTTGTGTACCAACATCCAAGGTGTTTGTGGTTAACTCCTTACACACGGGTTACACACGGGTCATTACATCCTCTCCCCCTTAAGACTTTTCGTCCTCGAAAAGAAATGACATGCGAGGAAAACAAACACAAGCTACCCATTTGCCACACGGCGAGCTACAATACCCAAATGGGTCATACACCGCACATTGTACACAATAGCACATAACATAGTGCCACCACAGTCCATAACCACATGTATCACAATCTATGGAAACACATCCACATGTCACAAATATCCATCACAAGCACATTTCATTAACACATTCAATATAAAGTAAAGTCAAAAGTCGAAAGGAAATACAAATACACCAGCCAACAACCACCCCTCCACCCTTAAGATTGTTCGTCCTCGAACAACTCGGGTATCGCTCACGCATCACGGACTCACGTTCCCATGTCTCCTCCTCAATGCCATGGTGTCGCCACAAGCACGCGAACCAAAGGAATAAGCACGACCACGCAAAAGCTTCTCTCGCCGATCGAGGATACGAATAGGGGCCTCAACGACGGACATGTCATCCTCGATGTCCAACGTCCCCCAATCAATCACATGAGTGGGGTCAGGGTGATACTTCCGCAACCGGGACACGTGAAACACGTTGTGCACTCTACTCGGCCAGCGGTGGTAACGCTAACCGGTAGGCTACGGGCCCTACACGATCCAGAATCTCAAAAGGACCAATAAACCGCGGAGATAGCTTGGAACCCCACCCAAACCGTCGATGTCCACGACGTGGAGAGACACGAAGGAACACATGATCACCAACAGAAAACTCCAAAGGTCGCCGTCGCTGATCCGCATAAGATTTCGCCGACTCGAGCCGACAACAAACGCCGACGAATCAACCTGACCTTCTCCGTAGCCTCTTGAACCAACTGCGGTCCCAAGAGAGCCGTCTCCCCCACCTCGGTCCAACACAAAGGGGATCGACACGGCCGTCCATACAACGCCTCAAAAGGAGCCATCCCAATGGATGCTCGATAATCGTTGTTGTAGGCAAACTCCACCAAAGGAAGGTGAGTTGCCCACGAACCCCCGAAATCTAACACACGGGCCCGTAACATGTCCTCCATGGTCCGATTCGTCCGCTCGGTCGACCGTCGGTCTCCAGGTGAAAGGCTGTACTCAAATGAAGCTTGGTCCCCATAGCCTCCTGCAAACCTACCCAAAAACGGGAAGTGAACCTCGAATCCCGGTCCGAGACAACCGATGATGGTACGCCATGCGGTCTCACAATCTCGTTCATGTACAGGCTGACTCAAGGTCCCAATAGAGTCCCGCTCGCGAACAACAAGGAAATGGGCCGACTTTGTGAGTCGATCCACAATCACCCAAATCATATCTTTCCGCCCAGGTGGTGGGTGGAAGACCGATCACAAAATCCATCGCTATATGGTCCCACTTCCACTCCGCTATGGGCAAGGGCCGTAACATGCCCGCCGGCCGCCGATGCTCGGCCTTCACCTGCCGACACGTGAGGCACCGCGAAACAAAGGCAGCTACATCGCGTTTCATCCCTGGCCACCAAAAATGTCCCCGAAGCGCATGGTACATCTTCGTACCCCCCTGGATGCACAAGCAACTCTAGACCGGTGAAACTCCCTCATCACCTCATCCCCGAGGGAAGAAGCTACTATCAACCGCCCCTGAAATGACAACTCATGCTCAGGACCCTCTCGTCCGGTCCCCAGATAGCTCCCCGGCCTCAATACGGGCACGGAGAACCTCACACTCAATGTCACCCAGTGTCCCTCCCGGACGCGCTGGTACAACTCAGGCACTACCACCAAAGGACTCGGGACTGTCCCACCATCATGAACAACAGGCTGCAGCGTAACGTCGCCAACCGCTCCATCGGCTTCCACTCTCTCACGGCCACCTCGGCTTTCCCTTTTCTCGCTCAACGCATCGCCCACAACATTTCCCTTGCCCGGGGTATAGGCAAGAGTAAAATCAAAGGTCTGCAAATACTCCACCCATCTCCTTTGCCTCAAATTCAAGTCCTTCGAGTAAAGATGTCCTGAAGGCTCTTGTGATCCGAGAACACCATAAACTTTTCCCCCAAGAGGTAGTGCTGCCAACTCTTCAGGGCGAAGATGACAACCGCTAACTCAAGGTCATGAGTAGGATAATTCTGCTCATGAGGCTTCACCGCCTCGACCCATAAGCTACCACACTGTGCTCCTGCATAAGCACACACCCCAAACCAACCCTGGACGCATCACAATACACCTCATATGGAATATCCTCCCTAGGCAACCTCAACACGGGTGCGGTGGTCAAACGGGTTTTGAGAGTCTCAAACGCCTGCCGGCACTTGTCGGTCCTAATCAAACTTCACGCCCTTCCGAGTCAACGCCGTCATAGGAGCCGCCAAACGGGAGAACCCCTCTACAAAACGACGATAGTACCCCGCCAAACCAAGAAAACTACGGATCTCAAAAACATTGGTTGGCCTCGCCCACGATGCCACGGCCTCAATCTTGGCCGGGTCCACCCTAACTCCCTCACTGACACCACATGGCCAAGAAAGTGAACCTCCTGCAGCCAAAACTCACACTTGCTAAACTTAGCAAACAAGGCTTGTCCCTCAAGGTTTGCAACATGTTGCCAAGTGCTCCACATGTTCCTTCTCGGTCTTGGAATACACCAAGATATCGTCGATAAACACCACCACGAACGAGTCTAAGTATGGGGCAAAGACTTGGTTCATCAAATGCATGAACACTGCTGGCACATTAGTGAGCCCGAAAGGCATCACTACCCACTCATAATGCCCATACCGCACCGGAAAGCCGTCTTAGGGATGTCCTCCTCCCTAACCCCGAGCTGGTGATACCCCGACCGTAAATCTATCTTGGAAAACCACTGGGCCCCACTCAATTGATCAAACAAGTCATCTATCCGAGGCAACGGGTACTTGTTCTTCACAGTCACCAATTCGACTTCCTGTAGTCGATGCGGAGACGTAGTGTACCATCGGCCTTCTTCGCAAAGAGCACCGGAGCACCCCAAGGTGAGGTACTCGGTCCGATATACCCCCGACCCACCAACTCCTCGATTTGCCTCTGAAGCTCCCTCGGCTCGGGCTGGCCCCATACGATACGCTACTTGGGAAATCGGACCCGTCCCCGCACCAACTCAATGGTGAACTCCACACTCCTCTTAGGTGGCAAACTCCTCAACCGCTCAGGAAAAACATCCCGAAATTGGTCCACAACATCGGGCCACACCCTCTTTTCCACCTTACCCTCCTCGGCAAAGGTCGGGCGCTAACCTGTGCGTAATGGCACCCCACTGGTCCAACACCGGCCCGGCCCGACTCGCCTCACAATCCCACTCCCCTGCAGGGTGCAAGAGGTCCCTGCAGGTGTCACGAAGGTCACACGCCGCCGATAACAATCTATCTTGGCCTGGAAAGTCATAAGCCAATCCATACCCAAGATCAGGTCGAACGTCCTCAAAGGCATCACATGCAAGTCAAAACTCGGCTCCACCTCGCCTATGGTTAACACACGAGTCACGACACACTCGCCGTACCTCAATCATGCCTCCTACCAGGAGACTCCACAACTAGGGGCCTCACGGCCTCCACACAAGCTAACCCCAGGCCGTCTATTACAAGCTCAACGAACAAACGAACGTGATGCACCCGTATCGAAAAGAACGAAGCTAATGTACGGGAGATCAAGAGGGTACCTCTAACCACCGATGGTCCTGCTCCACCCTCGCTGGTGGGGGTGGTAGCTCGGCCTCCTCCTTGGTATGTCGCCTCCGGCGCAAACACCCTTCCTTGGCCCGTGCCACTTGTCGGCTCACTCACCTGGACGCTTCCCGCTAAGGTTGCCTCCGGCCTCGGTCTGTTGCCCGCTCCGGCCTCCCCCGGGGTCGGGTCCGACCGGATCCTGCCTGGCCGGCCTGCCACCGACGAGCCGGTCTCTCACTGGTGCACGAAAGCTAGCATCACTCCTCACGCCGGATGCCGCACCCCCCGTTCCCCCTGTTGCCACTCCCGCAAACCCGGCGCAAATGACCCTCTCGTCCACGGTTGTTGCATCGCCGGTCCTTCTTGGGGCACTCCCCTTTGAAGTGACCCTGCTCTCCACAAGAGTGGCATCCGCTCGGTAGACTCCCACTGGACCACCCTGTTTCCCGCCGCCAAATGTGAACCTCCCAGGGTTCACGGATGTCCGACCCCGATCGCGAAAAGAATTGCTATCCCTCTCCTCCGTCTTGAGCCTCTTGGACCCTGCATCTCGATCAGGCCCACACCGCAACCGGCGCCCCCTAATGGGCCTGCCTCCCATCATCCGGTTCTCTCTCGGCTATACGGGCCGTCTCCACGGCCTCAAGATAGGTCCTCAAGCGTAGAATCGCCACCCTCTCCCTAAGGGCTGGCCCGAGACCCAAGGTGAACTTGTGGGCCTTCAAGGTCCTCCCTTACCACGATCTCAGGAGCAAACCTACTCAATCTCCTGGAACTCCCGCTCATACTCAGGTACCGTCTTGGATCCCTGTCAAGCTGCCAAATTCTTCCCTCTTCTCGCCATCTCACCGATTCCGGGAAGAACTCATCTTGGAAGAGTTGCAAGAACTCCTCCCAAAACATGAGTTGCACCGCACGGCTCCCCGCAACACTCGTCCACCACTCCAAAGCGTCCCCCTCCAGTGCCCGAATTGCCGGTCCGCACTTTATCCTCCTCCCGGGGGAGGAGAAAGGAGAACACATGCTCAATCTGCCTCAACCACCGCTCGCCTACCACAGGATCTCCCCCCCCCCTTAAATCGCGAAGGTTGTTCCTTTCGGAACCGTGTCACCACGTCATCCTCTGCACGGGTCGGTACACCACCCGGCGAACTCTCACGCTCACGAGGCGCCTCTCCTACCTGGTGGTGGTGGTGGTGGCACCACCTGCTGTGTTGCTATCTCACGGCGCACCTCCTCCCGAACGTCTTGCCGGAGTCCCTCCCGTAGCTCTCGTACCTCCGGCCTGGATGCCTTCTTGTAGCTGTGCCGTAGCAACGCATGCCCTCCAACGGATGGTCCCGCACCCGGACCCTCATGGGCAGATGACTCATCGGCCATTGCCCCGGACGCACGTGTCACTCTCCTCGGTGGCATTCTTACTACATGAAGTAAGATGCACAAACGTCAGAACGCGTTTGACTACTAACAAGTTGACTACCTCTACCTCATTATCAAGTCAAGCCGTACATGGCATTACACATATTTTAACCATTGCATTAAAATATTGCACACAAACGATCCACATTGTAGTCATACCCAAGGCATTCCAAGAATATTCGAGTTGCGAGTTCACACATAATCATGTTATGCACATCCTTCACACATGACAACAAATGCAACTAGTGCCCTAATGCCAATGCATGCAAATCCTACCACAAGACCGGACTACCCTAAGTACACCTTGGAGGCTCAAAGAGGACCATGTTGATCGGGCATGTCCCTCCAGGCTCCTCCAAAGGACTCAAGATAACCAAGTCCGCCCACTACCCTAGGCCAACTAGACCATGCTCTGATACCATATTGTCACGCCCCGGATTTCCAACCCGAGGAGACCGGAACGTGACCCTCCCTTTATCCGGGTTTGGACAAAGGGGTAGAATACAATATACACTTCACATTTCTTTTCAGAAACCAAAATCATATAACTATTTAATTGAAACCACATGCCTTTTATTATGTTTCAAACTTCATTACAATATCTCCCCACCTGGGGTTACAATGCCTCAACAAAATTACATAATGCAAATAACACAAAACAAAGCCACAAAATGGAACTCTTCCACCTTGGTGTTCCCACCTAACGCCTGTAGGTTCCTGCAAGAAAACACACCATAGTAGGAGGGGTGAGCATCCACAACTTCGAGGGATCATGTCTCCCCAACCCATCCCATGCTCCTAGCATCTACATGCCATGTGTACAAGTGCGGTGTCGTGTTACAATAATTTCAACAGACATAACAACAACCACATCAACAATTACACCGCCACCGCCACACAGGCTAACACTTTAACAACAAGTGATTTAACCGCCTCTTCAGGCCAAGTTATTTAACCGCCTCTTCAGGCCAAGTGATTTAACCGCCTCTTCAGGCCAAGTTTCCACGACCTCACAAGGCTAACACAAAACGGTCCCAGGGCTTCCCACGGCCACCGGGTGTACAAGCAACCACACAAGACATAAGGCCATACAGGCATAACATCAAACACTTAATATGCTTAGTCACACGGGAATAACGTCGAACACTTAGCATGCACATATTCACAAGCTCACAAACCCAGCCACACGATATTATTTCAGACACGAAATATACATAGCCTCACAGGCATTATTTCAAACACGTTCGAGCACACACAGGCATATTCATACAGGCATATCCACACCGGCATTTTATCAAACACTTAACTTGCACTAACCACCCAACCTCGAAATCACACCAATACGCCACTGAAGGCCAACATCCATATAGGAGATCACACCTATATGGATTACATATGTATATATAAACAGATACGACCCGGATCCGCCCTAGGACCCTAGGACAGAGGAGGGATTAGGAAGAACAGAACCCCTACCTTAAAGCGAGATCTTCCTTGCTCCCGCGCCAAACGCCGTCCTCCCCACGCAAGATGCTCCTGAGACGAACCAAGAACTCCCCTTCCCTCTCTCTCTCTAGCTCTCTCTCTCTCTGGCAGCAGGGCTGCAGAAAGGAACACAAGAACCCTAAACTCAAACTCAAGCCCTCCTTATATAGACACCATCCACATCAAAACGACGTAGTTTTGATTAAGTAAACCCATGATCAAAACGACGTAGTTTTGATCACACAAGTTAGCACCTTTCCGCACCCATATAGGCCAAAATACTCGGAATTTCAACATGGTCCTTTGGAGAAAGATCATTAGAATGACAAAACCAAGGGAACCATGCAAAAATATGCCTGCACGCCAATTTGAACGCCAATTCCCCAATTGGCGTGCAGCTCCAAATGCACCCAAACTTTACCCCAAGTCTCCTTGCATCTTGTAGAGGCCTGAGAAGCAAAAATATGCTTGCACGTGAAATGGGTGAATTCACGTGCAGCTCCAAATGCTCTGAAATTTCTGTGGTAGATAGAGGACCTCATTCTAAGAAACTTTTGTTCTTGCACGCCAATTGTTTGAGGCCATCTACTAGGTCAAAAGTGAGCTCCAAGATCAGCCAAAACAACTTAAAACCGCCTCAGTAAACGCATAAGATCTTCCTAGGGCATAAATGTACGCTATCGCTTGACACATGCACCTCTCAAAAGTCCCCTCTTGGGCTCATCTCTTACCTTAAACTTGTGTACCAACATCCAAGGTGTTTGTGGTTAACTCCTTACACACGGGTTACACACGGGTCATTACAACTAGATCATAAATGTGACTTGAGTCTTAATAAGGATCTAGTCTCATTTATGCAAGCCATGGAATGTAACAATTATGAAAAGTGGTTTAATGTTATGAAAGAAGAGTTAACATCAATGTATGACAATAAAGTCTGGGATTTAGTTGAGTTGCCTAAAGATTTAAAACAAGTAGGTTGCAAGTGGGTCTTTAAGACCAAGCGTGACTCAAAGGGCAACATTGAAAGGTATAAGGCTAGACTTGTTGCTAAAGGTTATACTCAAAAGGATGAAATTGACTATAAAGAAACCTTCTCTCTAGTTTCAAAGAAGGATTCTTTGAGGATTGTTATCGCTTGGTGGTTCATTATGATTTAGAGCTTCACCAAATGGATGTTAAAACTGCCTTTCTTAATGGTAACTTAGAGGAGAAAGTTTATATGGATCAACTAGAAGGTTTCATAACCACAGGAAAAGAACATTTAGTGTGTAAATTAAAGAAATCAATATATGGACTAAAACAAGCTTCCCGACAATGGTACCTTAAGTTTAATGATACTATTATGTCATATGGTTCTATAGAAAACACTGTTGATCGGTGTATCTATATAAAGGTTAATGGGAGTAAGTTTATTATATTAGTCCTATATGTTGATGATATCCTTCTTGCTGCAAATGATATTGGTTTGTTACATGATATTAAAAGGTATCTCTCTAACAACTTTGCAATGAAAGATATGGGTGAGGCATCTTATGTGATAGGAATAGAAATATTCCGTGATAAATCACAAGGATTGTTAGGATTGTCTCAAAAGGCTTACATTGACAAAGTATTAGAGAGATTTAAAATGGAAAAGTGCTATGCAGGGATAGTTCCAATTCAAAAGGGGAACAAATTTAGTGAGATGCAATGTCCCAAAAAAAATGATTTGGAACAAAAGGTAATGAAGTCTATTCCATATTTGTCAGTTGTTAGAAGTCTATTGTATGTCCAGACTTGTACTCGACCAAACATTAGTTTTGCTATTGGAATGTTAGGCCGATATCAAAATAATCCTGGAATAGATCATTGAAAGGCTGCGAAGAAAGTGCTTAGGTATTTACAAGGCACTAAGGATCACATGCTCATATACAGGAAATCCAACCACCTTGAGGTGATTGGATATTCAGATTCAGACTATGCAGGTTGTGTAGATTTAAGGAAATCTACATTTGGTTATATATTCCTATTAGTCGGAGGAGCAGTTTCATGGAAAAGTGGAAAACAATCTACCATTGCCATTTCTACTATGGAGGCTGAATTCGTGGCATGCTTTGAGGCCACTATTCATGCGTTGTGGTTGCAGAAGTTTGTTTCAGGTCTAAACATTGTTGACAGTATAGCTAGACCGTTGAGACTTTATTGTGATAATTCTGCAACTGTTTTCTTTTCAAAAAATGACAAAGTATTCTAAAGGTGCAAAATACATGGATTTGAAATGCTTGTCAGTTAAAGAAGAAGTGCAAAAACATAGTGTCAATTGAGTATATTGGTACTGATCTGATGATAGCGGATCCGTTGACTAAAGGATTACCACCCAAAACATTCATTGTCCATGTTGGAAGTATGAGTGTAATAGATAAATCCTTGTTGACATGATATTCATATGTGTACATTAGGTTATAAGCTTTTGACATTTGTGAATTCAATTAAAGTTATGTTTTTGGTTATTTATTTGTTACTCACGTTATGTTGTATACAGTATTATTTTAGTGAGATAATAATGAAAGTAATGATTAAAGTATATCCCAATTAAAGTTTCTAAATTGAATTGGTTTTGTGATACATGGAAGGAATCATGTCGTTTGATGAATTGTAACCGCCATGATCCAATCATTTCAATTTAATTATGGATGTCTTGATTGATTCAATAAAAGGTGTGTACTTAAAGTTATTGAATCACCAAGTCGTGACGTGGGCCAAGTGGAAGATTGTTAAATTATTATTGTGTTTTTAATAATCTATTATGTGGCCCATGTAATTAAAAGGCCTACATGCTATTATTGGACCGCATGTAATTAAAAGACTGTTTCTAAATTAATGAAGGCCCAATATGATGGTTGTTGAACTTAATAGAAATTGGAAACAGTAAGGTTATATATATACATGTATCCTTTCACTTTCGCTTCAATTAGGTTTTAACGCAACATAGAACGTACGTGTGGCGGTAGTTCTTCTTCATCACAAAACGTCATTAAAGAGAAGCTGAAAGGTGATAAAATCAATACTTCTAATTCATTCATGGATCCAGGTACACTTCCGATTAAGGCTTATAGTTTCTATTAAATAATTCTAGGCATGTACGATCCTTCAGTAAATTCTTACAATTACCACCTCCTATCCTCGCTTAGACAATAAATTAAAATTTAAGATTGTATCTCGTTCCATATGTAGGCAAGACAAGATAGATTGTTCTTTAATGTGTTTGTGAATGAGGTTCCATTTGCCCGCATCTTGTTATTGCTTTTTATTGAATCTGTCCATATCAATAATTTTAATTTGAATCAAATTTCTATATTATTTTTAATCAAAAAATTATCAAAAATGATTTAATTTTACAATAATAAATATCATTCAAAAATATCAAAAATCATAAACAATAATTAAATAATAATATTTAAAATATTATAAAATTATAAATAAATATTATTAAAATTAGGCGGGGCAGGATAGCTCACAACCTATTATCACTTTTAGTCCCCGCCTAAGGCGGGGTGTCAAGTTTAAAAGCCGCACCCCGCTCTTGCCTGGGCAGGATAACCCGCCCCGCATAGCGGAAACAAAGCGGATAGTGGGCGAGGTAGCGTGTGCGGGTATCTGTTGCCCATCCCTATATTTAACCATATAAATCAATAAAAATTATTTAATTTACTTGATGATGAAAAGTTACTTTCTTTGGGGTCCGACATCCATATGGGTTTCAAACTTAAAACAAAATTAAATATCAAATTAATATTTAATATAAATAAATAATTCAGGAAGTAATCCTAGTAAATTCCTATTTTGGGGTTTTTTTAATCAAAACATCAAATCCCAAAATTAACACTGATTCGAGGATGAATTGCTCAAAAATTAAGCGGGGGCCGGGGCATCATAAGCACCATAGCACAATCCATTCGACCTCCAATACAATGGAGATGGTATGGTGGAGGGTGAGTGAGTGGCGGGGTGGGTGGAAGAGAGACGTCATAGTTATAATAGTCATGCCAAAAATTATAGCCAAGCATATGGGCTTAAATCTCTAAAGCCCAAATTTCTATTTACTAGTGAATCTTTATTATTGTTTCAAAATATTTGGCTCACAAAATTTTGGTGGTTACATCATTCAAGACCTTAAAAACTTTTACCCTTGGAATTGTATATACTTGGATCATTAATAAACAAGGGTAATACTCTCACATCATCTCTTTGGTCTCCCAGGGATATTCTTCCTATAGCGATAACTATAAGGCTTTTTTTTACCATTTGAAGCTTTCTATGAGGCTAATTTGGCCAGTTTTCATGGGAAAGGGGATCCTTATTGAGTAAAACATTAGAGCCTGAGCAATACTTAGGTTATAGAGTATACTGAAGAGCAGAAAGTGGGATTTGGTACCCACACTTCAAAGGGTAAGGCAGTGTTATGGTGGATATTCAGTAAGACCCCTAAAGACTAGCCCTATGACTTGGGCATGATTTTGCATTTCTTTTTGGGCAAATACTTTTTAAAGATCTATTGATAGTTGGAGAGCCAATTCCCCAACTTTGTGACTAAGTATGAAAATGAATTTTCAATGCTTATAAGATATGCCCCTAGTGTATTTGAGATGAAGAAAATCAAGGTTCGAGCCTTTTACAGTTTTGAGAAAAGATATATACTAACTTGGCTAGTCAACTAGCAAGTGAGTACAAGGATATATTAAGTCATTAGCTACTAAAGGCAAATGACCTCCCAATAGGCCATTTAGGAGAGTAACTTGGGGAAAAGGGAAGAAGCTAAAGATGAAACAAGCCTTACTAAAAACACCTAAAGCCATCAAGCGGCGGTACCCTTACATATATCTATAAAGTTCCTTTACCTTTGATGAGAGTAGGGATAGCAATTTTACTCGTACCCGACCCGATGGGGCGGGTATTTTTTTGAATTTAACGGGGTATGGGGCAACAATTTTTTTCCCCGCTGGGTAACGGGGCGGGGACGGGGCAAGCATCCCCCACCCCGTGTACTCGCTCTGCCCCGGAATAAATCCCCACCCCACGGGTATTCCCCGTTACGACCCAGCCAGCCCCCACGTACTCGCCCGTGACCGCCCCACGCCACGCCAGTTGCACGCGTCAGCCCGCCGGCCCAGCCGCCCGAAATGAAGCAAAATATAATGCTTGCACTGAGTTCTGAACCCAGGAACTGCCCCTTGCATGTGCTGCTGCCAAACCATCAAGCTAACACTATCTTGTTGTTTAAATTTATGTAAATAATATATATACTTATCATATTACATATAAATAATAATATTATTATTATTATTAATAAAGTGTGCATACTTTATTTAAAAAAAGTAATTACAAAGTATATATATATTCATATTATAATAAAAACTAAATTTACTATTATTATTTTGATATAAAATACAAATTAATTATATTCAAATTTAGTTTTAAATTTATTAATAAGTTGATTTATGATTAGATAATCCAATCAATTATTATTTGATTAACAATATATTAATATTTAAATTACTAATATCATTTACGTATTTATTACTTTTAATTCAAATACGGATTACATAGTATCAAATGTAAAAAAACTCAAAACTCAATCTCACCATGTACGACTCATATCACGCATAAAATAAATTAGAGATATTAGTCATATTAATTTGATTGAAATTTAGTTTTAAAATTATTAATATATTGATTTAAAATTAAATGATCAAATCAAGTATTATTTGATCAATAAATACATTTATATATGAACTTGTAATATCATTTACATGATTTATTACTTAAGATTTTAACCCAAATATGAAATACATACTATCAAAAGTCAAAACTCACTTTCACCATGTATTTTTTTGTATATCAAACTTGTTAGTATTGTTTAATTAACTAATAACATTAGTTATAATTATAATAGTATAGATATATTTATCATACCAAAGAATATATATACACTTACACTCAATAATTAGTATTATAGAAAAATAATCACATTATTGTATTACTTATAACAAAAATAAGTTTTTATTACAT
The DNA here is from genome assembly GCA_023512835.1 of Taxillus chinensis. Lineage (NCBI taxonomy): Eukaryota > Viridiplantae > Streptophyta > Magnoliopsida > Santalales > Loranthaceae > Taxillus > Taxillus chinensis. The sequence goes on from CM042090.1 coordinate 10,357,889, forward strand.
TAATAAAAACAAATTTGAGAAACATGACTTTTCATAATATTGTATTACTTATAACAAAAATAATATGATAACTATGTTATATAATTATATTAATTAGGTTTTCGCTAATGTGTTATCGTTTATTACCAATGATAATTATATTATTTAAATTATTACTACTCGATATTCAAGTTATTACTTATTGCTTATAATTTTTAAATGCATATATATAGTGACAATTATACAACTATATATATATATATATATATATATCATAAGTAAGATGCTAATTGTTGAGTATCTAAAATCTAATAACTGATGTCAGAGAGTTCGTTGATAATTATATATGTCATAGATGATTATTGTTATTATGTTTACATAATTAGTGTATATACTTTAAATATGACATAAATAATATTAGTAGCAATAATAATAATAATAATAATAATAATAACATTACTATTACTATTAGTGAAAATAATAATGAGTAAATGTTTTACTTTAAAAAGAATATCAATTACAAAGTATATATAATTATATTTTAATAAAAATAACGTTGAAAAGTAGAAGCAATGTTTTAATATAAAATACAAGTATATAAAATATAAGTGATATAATTATATAGCATATTAGTATGAACTAATATATTACGTATGACATAAGTAATCTTATAATTATTCGATCAAATAATATTTAATTCGATTATTTAGTATTGAATAAACATATTAATATTTTTCAAAACTAAATTTGAATCTAATTAATGTCCATCTACAAATTATTTTATTCATGATATAGTCATGTATTGTGAGAGTGACTTTAACTTTTGATCGTATGTATTTCATATTTAAATTAAAAGTAATAAAATATGTAAATAATATTATTATTTTAAATATTAATACATTTTAAATTAAATAATATTTGATTGGATCACCAAATCATAAATGAACTTATTAATAAATTTAAAACTAAATTTGAATCTATTTAATTTGTATTTTATATCAAAATAGTAATAGTATATTTAGTTTTTATTATAATACATATATATATACTTTATAATTATTATTTTTTAAAATAAAGTATGCACTCTTTATTAATATTATTATTATTATTATTTATATGTGATATGATAAGTATATATATCATTTATATAAATTTAAACAACAAGATAGTGTTAGCCTGATGGTTTGGTGGCTTTTCATTAAAGGGTGGGGGGCTTTTCAAAACTTAGTGCAAGCATTATATTTTGCTTCATTTTCGGGCGGCTGGGCTCATGGGCGCTGGGGGTGGGGGGGACTGACTGGCTGGGCGCAGGCCTTGCGTGCAGGTTGGGCTTGGGGCGCAGGCATGGGCGGGCCTTTGGCTTTCTGGGCTGGGTTGGATGGGCGTTGGGCGGGCTTGGACTGTAACTAGAGCGGGAGCGGGGAATCCCCGCCCCGTCCCATATTTTCGTTACCAGGGATGGGGATGGGGCAATCCAAAACCCGCCCCGCCCCCTGCCCCATTGCCTCTCTAGATGGGATTTGCAAATATCATCCTCACATATATTTTTAAGTTAAGTGATCATGCTAAAATTATGTACAAAAAGGACACTTTGCTACTGAACCACCTACGGATAAACCTATTTTGGGGAGACACCTACAAGAATTCTTCAAATGGCAACTCAAGATACCATAGTAAAGGGAGAACTTGTGATAGGTATTGCAAACTACCTAATATTTTCTTCACTCAAAAATTTTATGTTCTTTAAAATTTGAAATTTCTTTTGTCTTATTATTTATTTAAAACTTTTTGCTAAATCGGCCTTAGAAATTTTGTCTTCATATTGTCTTTTTATGGGGATTTTGCAAAAAGGCTTCCATTCTAACATGAGCCACGTAGCAATGAACTCATTGTGAGCTTCCCTATGGGAACTGATGCTATTGCTCGATGCTTATTTCAACATTTCCCTCTCTATATATCGTGCCATGAATTATTTGAATTATTTGCTTACCAATTTTGACACCATCCTTGGCATGGATTTTTTCGTGACATGTAATGCTCAGATTCAATGTGTAGCTCAAAGAGTCTACGTGGGGCCTAGGAAGAACCATTTTGTGTTTCCAGGTTTCACCCTTATTTTACTCAGTAATATCTAATTTTGAAAAACATTTATTGATTAAAGGCAATTCAAGGAAGAGCATTTTTACATGTTCCGAATGAAGCCATGTTCTTTTACATTCTTATGCATATTTATTGATGCAATCCCAAACATAAATGAATAGAATCTACGTTTTAATACACATATACATACAGGCACGCACATACATATATATATATATATATATTCAGCCCCTATATATCTTATTTTCCCATATACATATAAACAAACACGCCAACATTCAGTCATAATTTCAAACATATATAAGTAGGATATATGTTTTTTATATTAATATATTTTTTTTAAAGTGAACCTCTCACATTTATTCTTGCTATGTCATAGGGTCTTCGTAAGGATATCGAATCCTGATCAAATGGATTCCACGGGACTAGTTAAATAAGTAAAAAATAAAATAAAGCTAAAGTCACAGGTGAGTTCAAAACCTAATTGAAACGTAATATTAAAAAAAATCTTATTCAACGGCTTAAATTTAAGTGCAATAAATAGTATAAGGATATTTAATACACGCCAATATGTATAACTGATAAAAAGAAAAAGAGTGCAAGATAAATATTAGCCCTCAGACCTTATTTAATTTTATTTAAAGGTTCTAATTAAATCAGCCTATTCCGAAAACACCCTCTATATATTAGTCCTCTATATGAAGGCTAATAAAAAAAAAGTAGTGCAACTTTGTTAAAAAGTGTAAGATAAATATTAGATCTCTATATGAATTAGTGACTGTTTAACTTTCTTTTTATTCCATCATTGTAAAATTATGTTTGATCATTATTTTATTTTAGATGTTTTAGTGAGAACTCTTGTTTCATGGATATTTTTCGCGATTAATTAAATTAAATATATATTTGTTATCAATTTGATGAAATGCAATTGATTTTTAATATTATACTAAAATTTGTAATGCGGTTATATCTCGTATATCAGTTTTTTACTCTATGTCGATGTTTTTAGATTGCCAACATATCGCTATCACGACACTACTATGGTGGTGCTCACCTAAAACGTCAAGAATAGCCTATGTCGGCTTTTTTGTATGTTAAGTCGCCGCTTTTTGGAACATCGGTATAGATCTGATATTTTGTAAAGATATTATGTTTAATTTTTGCTAACTAAGTGATAACGTTGGTCTAATTTATTAGTCTCAATATTCGCTTTCTGTGTTTTTTTATGCTTTCTAGTTCATTTGCCTAAAAAAAATGCATGATTCTTAAATAACAAAAAAGTTATATGCTCTCTTACAACACACAATTTCAACACCACACAAAATGTTAGCTAAAACAAAACCTCACCACAAGCATTCCCCCCCCATTTGACTCACCATAATGGCTACAGTGTCTCCTTCAAAACTAGTCTATCCCTCTCATGCAATAGAGGACATTGGGCTTTTTATCATGTACTTGACCTTGTCATATTTTTCAAAATTATTTTTGAATTAATGATTTTTTTTATGTATCAACATAGCCTCCCAAACCCACTATAAGGTTGCAATTTATATATTTGTCCCTCAGCCTTCATGTCTACCGGTGTTTGCAGCATTTAATCCATTTGTAGGGGATAACAAAAATTGCACAATAGGTAAATAAAAACAAAAATTTCCTACTTCGGTGAATACAAAACTTTTCTCTTGCATTTAAAATTGTAAACGGTGGCAAGGGCCACAAGGCGAGGATAACAAAAATTGCACATCATTAAAATCAAATAAAAACAAAATTTTCTTACTGCGGCGAAGACAAAATTTGTCTAATGCTTCTAAAATTTTCCTGCTAGGGTGAAGATAAAAGCAAAGATGGTGCTATCAATTAGTAGCCTCCCTACAACTTTAGATTCAAGATATTTTGCAAAGTAAAGCACCAATGAATCAAACAATTCAATACATATTTAATATCACCAATATGTAAATAATTCGCCCCAGTATAGTTTACTAAGAATAAATTCATTAGTATAGTTTACTACGAAAAAATTCATTTACATAATTAATGACATTGTTTCAAAACATTTAAAAACCTTATTTACATAATTACATCAACCATTCAAAAAACAATTCCTTTAATTGTCCAAGGGAAGAGCTTTCAATTACATAAATGGCCAAGTCACCTTCTTGGAGATTTAATAAAACCATTCCTCTAATTATTGTTATATATTTAGAAATAAATAACAAACCACGCCTACTCTCACGGGTAAAATTTTACACCCCTAGAATGGTCACAAACCAAAAAAATCTAGACACTAAAAGGTTTCTTTTTGAGTTTCGAATGATTGTAAAGGCAAAAATATTTAGCATCGTTTGAAGTAAATAATATAATACCTTACACAGATAATGCATAAGGGTCATTTTGTTATCTTGTGCTGGCGTATAAGTGAGTTTGAAGAGACTATCCAAACACAATCCAATAGCAAAACTTGCATCAAAAGACTTAAGGGAATTACTATAGAACCAAAAATGGTAACCATACCAGTGTTGCCAATCTTTAACAGAAAAGATCAAGTGAAGATTATAGCCGGTAGCAACGCAAGCACACAGGAATGGAATTAAGGAAATGCAAGGAAAATCAGATAGTGTTGAGGCCACGGTACCACAATAACATAAGACACCAAAGCAGCCTCAAAAGTTGAATATCAAATTTTATAATACTAATTTCAACTTGATTTCAGCCTAATAAATTAAAAGTCAATTATTATTATTGACTAAATATTTAATTTACAAAAAGGAGTCTTTAAATAAACATTAAAGAAAATATTTCATTTGTTGTATTTTAATATATTCTCCTGGTTGCATGTACCCTAATTTTCATGTAACTAAAATTCAACTTGCACTACGCAGGTAAAACCAATTGTAGTTTTGTAATATAAGATACTCTAAAATAAAAGTCAAGCTATAAGTTGCCTTATTTTCTGTTTCAATTAGTTGATACAGTGAAAGTTGCAATTGAGAAAAAGGTTAAAGTGGTACTGAAATTTTTTGAATAATTTTATTTTATAATTTCTAAGTTGCTTTTAAATTCCTCATCCAGTCCAAATACGTACATCAATAATTTAACAATATAATTATATAATTGTGTGACAACAAAGGGTGCTGAAGAACTTGCGTTTAGTGTGAAGATTCACGAGGAAAGGCAACTAACATCTAATAACGAATCGCGACAACAAAGATTCACGACGAGAAAGAGAGGTGGACGATAGGAGAGAGTTGCTACTAGCGTGGCAAGGGATAGCATATGGTGATGAATCATGCCAACACTCATGTGAAGCCGTCTAGTGATGAATCTCAATAGAAAGGAGAGGCAACAGCAAGAAAAAGAGAGGTAGCATTTGAACATTTAGGTTTAGCATGAGAAAGGATATTTTCGAAATAACCTAATTTAATTAAAGCCTTTAGATTAAATTAAATAATATCTAAAGGCCAATATTTATCTTTGCCGCCCTCTTTAACAATGTTACATTTTTTTTTATCAGCCCTCTATATATATATAATTTGTAAATATGCCATCAGCGAGATAACTCCAAAACTATGTATGTATGCTTATATGTATGCATGTGGGAAAAAAAAAAAAGCAAGGAAGCAGTATTAAAGAATAAGTTTGTCAATAATTTTGATACACAAATAAATAAATAAAATATGGAAAAAAATAAAGCAAGGAAGCAGTATTAAAGAATAAGAGACGGAAGGAATAACTTTCTTAGCCAGAAAAATATTGCAAAAGTTGATCAAGGTGTCTACGTTGTCCTTGTAAGATCAGGACTTTGCTACAAAGTACGTGTACAATATGCTAATTTCACAGCATTAAAACTGAAGAACTACTCATAAAAGAACCCATGACTACATTAAAGACCCAAGTATGAGTTCATGGTAAGACTGTCCATAATAATCCATGTGTTATTACTTAACTTTTCCTTATGACTGCTATGCTCTCAACATTTTATACCAGCAACCAGCTTTCATGAAGTCCTAAAAAATCAAGGCCAGATTCAAAAACTTCAATTCCATTTGCCCAAATACGTTTCAACACAGCAGCACACACAATGATGGACACAGCAGGTCTGAGCCATTCAGCCAGGCGTATTCTTATGGAAAAGTTAAGTTCTCAATGGAGCCAAGCATGAATCCAACTCCTGCTACGCTAATATTTGCAATTGGAAGCTCCAATGGATGAAGAAAATAAGACCTTCTCCAGAAGTGTTCTTACAGAAAAGTGAGGTTCTCAATTCCTGAAAGAGTAACAATGGAGCCAAGTAATTATGCAACTCCTGCTGCTGCTCTAATGTTTGCAATAGGAAACACCAAGTGATGAAGAAACTAAAAGAGTTATCTTCTCTAGCTTTTGGTCACTGTGCTACTGAAAACAGGATAGAAGCAATCCATCTCAAGCGACTCTAGGATCTCTTGCGTAGCCCATAGATAAGAAGAATGGCCTTCAATTAGTTTGGTCACATCAACCTGTAAAACCCAAAGGCATCAAATTTAATTTGCAATGATTGTAAGTCACAACAAAAACAGTAGATCAAAGCAAAGATACTGAAAAAAAATGTTATATAGCACACTCACACTCTCTATTCCAGGGATATCAATGGGTTGGATTCCAGCAAGTCCTTTTGAAAGTAAACTGTGAATGCAATCCGGTGCTAAATTAAAAGATTGTCACACAAAACTGGTTTTCTCTTTGATAAGAAAAAGCCGCTGAATATAATTATCTGCCATAGCTCAGAGAACAGAGCCTAAAACAAAATCAAATCATAAATTAATGTTCAGATTAGAATGGTATGCTCCATTTTTAGCAAATCTCATCATGAATTAGTTACAGTTACATTATTTACCATACCAAACATCATTTATCCAAAAATAGGAGCACGATTATTTCTAAGAGAGGGGTTTTACATCAAAGCAGGCTAGGCCCGTTAAAGAAAAGGTAAACTAACACTAGCAAGTAACTACTTTAACAGGGAAAACAACTGTTCACTTTGTTCAGTCTCTTCTGTCAACCAGCTGTTCTAAACGAACATCAAGCAAAGAACATTTTGCCGTTGACAATCAGTACCGACATCCAAACTAGAAGGTGTCCTGGACCACAACATCATGGATAAAATGACAGCTCACTCAATATACTTAGTCTGCCCATTGAAGACCACATAATCTTTAACATGTAGCCAACATGATTGTCACACCAGAAATACAAACACATGATGGTTAATGGTATGCCTGTTCTCAGTCAAAAACTGTTGCAAACACAAGGTCTCAATAGTAATATTGACATAGAATAAAACTTTGCTTCCCAAATAAACCAAGGAACCACCATCTGCTCGTTACTCTTCCAAGGAATAAGATTACCATCAAGAGATAGCAAAGCCAAATGAAGATCTCTAGTGAACTGGAGATCCAATCCAATAAGCATCAGAAATGTCTCAATAAAACTATGTCCCAAACTTTGGCATAAAACAACTTTTCCCCATGTCCTTGAAGTACTTCACAATCCACATGCAACCTCCTAATTACAAACACATGGATTAACCAACAACACCAACAAAACAGGCAATATCAGGCAAAGTCATCATTAGATAATTGAGTTTGCCTACCAACGACACTTTTTAGGATCTGAAAAAGTAAGTCTATTAGAGAGCAAAGATAGTCTACCAACGACACTATATATGTATACCTCACACCATCGTATGAATATATGAAATATATTTTCCAATACCATTACTAACATGGTATTAGAGTCATCTTAGCGTAATCTCTTGATAACAACATGCTCATAGCTGCAACGCACGAACGACTACCGACAACAACACAGTTAAAGAAACAAAGAAATTTGAGAAAAAACACAGTAAAAAAATCATATTGGCAATAATTTGAGAAAAGACAGTAAAAAAGCACAAACCCCAACAAATATAACGTTGGCAATAATTTGAAAAAATATGAAAAAACTCAATAATAATTTGTGGAAAGACACAGTTGTATTATTTTTTTTATCATTTTTACAAACACAACAGAAACAAACACACAGAACAAGTATTAGGAAGAGGTGTTAACGAGTGTACAAAACCTAAAGCGTAAAACATTTAATACACTAATAAATGTTAAAAAAAACTTAAAAAAAAATTAAACTTAATAGTAACAGCAGAGGTATCGGTGAGCATGAGCATAGCACATAGGAAGGAGAAGAAAAAAAGGAATCCTACGATTACCAGAGGAGATGGGGGTAGAGATATCGAGCGTGAGGCATGAAAAAAAAGAAAAATAGAGAGAGAAGGACAATGAATGTAAAAGAATATAAAAAAAACAAAAATATTGGCCATAGTGAAATAATCAAATGTTTCAATAAATTTATCTACATAGAATAATATTAACCACAAATTTGATTCAAAATCTGTATCTTAACTATGAATTTTGTTAAAATTTCAAACGTTAAGGTACTGACTAACCAAATTTAGCTAACTACTAACTTGAACTTCAATATTTAATAAAAATTTTAGCAAAGCATAAATTTTAAGTCAAATTTGTGGCTAATATTATTCCATGAAGATAAATTTATTAAAACATTTGATTATTCCACAGTGAATGCACTAATATGACTCTCTTTCATTGAAAGTAATATTTACAAAAAAACACACTTTGCAAGATAACACTTATATCCCTTTTGTGTGGGAGAGTACCCCACGAATATCCATTTTAATGTTCGTAGATCAAGTTTGCCTTAATTTTGACTATAAATGTGAAAAAAAAAAACACACACTCAAAGATACGAGAAACAAGATTATTAAAAGTGCTTAAATTAAGATAAAAGGTTGAGAATACTTCTACTATTGATCCTTTTTAATTTAAGGTTAGTGTAATAAATGAGCAGCATTTGAAAATACGGGCTGAGGCGGCGCCTTGAGGCGGCACCTCGCCCACCTCAGCTCCAACCCGCATGGAGGCACCGCGTCAACGCCCGCCTCTGCCGATATCCGCCTCGTACAGGCAAGGCGGGTTAAGGCAGCCCGTTTCGCCGCCTCAACTTGTACAAGGGACAAGGCACCCGCGACACGGAGACTTCAAAAAATATATATTGGGTTAAAAAAACGTTGCACTAACCTAATTATCGCTTCCAGCGTCGTCATCGTCCTCTACCGTCGAAGGGAAGTCGCTCTGTCGTCGTCGTCAGTAGCAGCATCATCCGTCATCGATCGTTGTCCAGCGTCATCCATCGTGATCGTCATCCAGCATCGTCATCTGTCGTGGGTCCAACGTCGTTGTGCATCGATCGTCGTCGTGAGTCCGTCCGTTGCGTCCAGCTTCTGTCGCATCCAGCGTCTGTCGATTCCAGCGTCGAGGTAAGTCACGATTTGATTTTAAGTCACGATATTTATTTATTTTGATTAAAAGCTAATTAATTAATTTAATTCATGACTTTAAACTGTAATTATATTTATTATTGTAGATTTAACTTTTTGTAATGGCAAACAATCAAAGAAGAGATTCGGCTTGAAAATATGGAAATAAAATGGAGTGGGATAAAAAGAAAGGATATAAGTATATTCGTTGCATCTTTTGTGAAAAAGAAATTAGGGGAGGAATTTTTCGATTAAAAGAATATTTGGCCGATAAGAGAGGAAATGTTGTTCCATGTCCGAAAGTTATACCGGAAGTTAGGGATGAAATGAAAATTTTTTTTTAGGAAACAGGAAAGGTAAAGAGAATGCATCAAATAGTTAGGGAGGAAATGATTGATAAAAACACAACATTAAATAATGGATCAGCAATGGGATCGACTAGTGATAGTGCAACTCAAAGGGTGAGTAAGGGACCTATGGATAGATTTCTTGGAATTGTGGGGGATGATGTTGAGGAAATTAATGACATAGGTGGAAGTGAACAAAAAAAAAAAACTCACCGCAAAAGAATTACATGATGAAGTATGCATGGAGATCGGCCGATGTTTTTTTGATAATGTCATTGCTTTTAATGTTATTGATAGTCCATCATTTGTTAGCATGTGTCGGGCAATTGGTCGATATGGAATTGGTTTGAAACCACCTAGCAGCTATGAATTGAAGACAAACATTTTTAAAAAGGAGGAAAAGAACACTAAAAAAATGGTACATAATGTGAAAAAGACATGGGAACAAACCGGAGTTTCTATATTATCAGATGGATGAAAATATATGAGGGGTAGACAATTGATCAATATTCCCGTGAATAATCCATATGGCACAGTTTTCTTGCATTCTATTGATGTCAGCGATTCTGTGAAAGATGCAACGTTTATATTTACATTATTAGATGATGTTGTTGAAGAAATTGGAGAGAGTCTTGTAGTTCAAGTGGTAACTGATAATGCTTCAAACTACAAAAAAGCTAGAGAAATGTTAATGAAGAAGAGGAAGCAGTTATGGTGGACGCCATGTGCCGCACATTGTGTAGATTTGATTCTTGAAAAAAATGGAGAACTACCCCAACATAAAATGGCTTTGAGAAAAGCCAAGTAAGTATACTTCATTGTTGTATATATTATAAATTTCTTATATAATTTTATAGTAATTGTTTTCATATACTAATTAAATTATTTTCATAGGTGAGTCAATTTTTTTATAATCATGGATGGATATTAGCGTTGATGAGAAAGTTCACTCAAAAGGACTTGGTTCGACCTGCTCCTACTAGGTTTGCTACTGCATACTTAACACTGCAAAGCCTATATGAATTGCGAGAGCCTTTAGAGCAAATGTTAACTTCACAAGAGTGGAGAGAAAGTACATGGGCAAATAAAGCAGAAGGAAAAGAAGTGAAAAGAATTATTATGAGGGATGAGAATTTTTGGTCTGCTATGTCTTATGCATTAAAGACAACTAAACCTCTTGTTAATGTGTTGAGATTGGCTGATTCGGATAAGGTGCCTAGAATGAGATTTATTTATGGAGCAATGGATGCAGCTAAAGAGGAGATTGCCAAAAATTTAGATGATGAATATGGAGCTTATAGAGATTTGGAAGATCATTGATCATAAATGGGACTTCCAATTACATCGTCCTTTACACGCAGCTGCTTATTTTTTGAATCCTAGACTTCAATATTCAGAGAATATGTCTAATCATCCAGAGATTAAGAGTGGACTATTGACATGCATGGAGAAGCTTAATACCAAATTATGTGGAAAGAGAGAAGGCTTGTCTACAAATTAAAGATTTTAGACAAAAGAAAGGATTGTTTGGCTTCGAATTGGCAAAATCGACTGTGCACAAACATCGTCCCGATATGTAAAATTCTCTTTCAAGTAGTGTTTACTTATCTATTTATTTTCTTAGTACATAAATTGCTAACTCTCCCTTGGTATTATTATAGATGATTAGTGGGTTGAATTTGAAGATCAAACCCAGAGCTTAGATCTTTTGCAGTGAGAGTTTTAAGTCTTACTTGCTTATCATCCAGTTGTGAGCGAAATTGAAATGTATTTAATTGGGTACGATTGCATTTTAAAACTTTAAATATAGTAATAATTTAATATAGTATTTAATATGAATTTTTCATACTAATTTTATTTTAATTAATATATTCAGATTCATTTCAAAAGAAGAAATCGATTGGCCACAGAGAAATTAAATTTATTGGTGTATGTGATGTATAATAGAAAGTTAAGGAAAAAATTCATTAAACAACAAAACTTGCCCGATGATGTTGACCCTTTAGTTTCTATTGATGTGCCTTCCGATGATCAGTGGATAGTTAGAGAAGATGATATTGATAATACTTCTACATGTAAACCAAGTGGAAGTACACAAGAAGGAAGAGTTGGATATTCACGTAAGTTTATTGACGTTCAATAATTATTAATGTTTATATATAATTCTATGTTACATCAAATTGTTTTGATGTAGGAAAAGGAAAGGACATTGTCATCGAGGCGGAAAAGGGACCAGAGTTGAATAACTTATCCAATAATGAAGATGAAGATGATGAACCATATTAGGATCCAAACCATCATCCAATAGACACAAATGACAGCTTATTGAAAGAACATTAGATTGCCTATTTCTTTAAGTTATTGGATTTTTATGTTTGATGTATGAGTCGTATGACTAGACTTAAATTTATATTTTACTAAGTGTAAGACTTTATTTCATACTTGTAGTATGATTTTATTATTTTAAAACTAAATTTGCTCATTTAATTTTATATATTTTATATATATATTAAAAAAATTATCATCCGCCTTTTTGAGGTGCCCGCCTCGCCGTACAGGTACAAGTCCGTACCGTACCGCGTTCCGTATTTTTAAACCTTGTAAATGAGCTAAATTTTCATACTCACTCCAACAATGGCCCAATTTGAAATAAATGATAAATTCATTTTCTTTTGCTTTTAAAAAATATATATTTATATTTTATTGTATTCACTAATTTATAATAAAACATAAAAAAACATATAAGTTTTGTTTTGAAGATACAAAAATGTGTTTTAGCCCAAGAAAATACTCATAATTATCTTCTTTTTATCATAATCACATGAAGAGAAACAAAGAAATTTCCTAAACCATTTTATCTTTTAGATTTATTCTTGGGGCAAATACTTAAATATTCAATGCAAAATCAATAATTTAAAAATTAATCAAAAACATCACATAACTAAATAGGTAACAAATTTTTTGGCAACGTGAGGGTCTAAATCCTTTTACATGTGTAACCAATGTCAAACCATAGAACTTTGGTGATGAAGACTCGTGCTTCTGCTATTTTTTCACATCTAATAATTGATCTAACCAATTATTACTTGTACTTTTGAAGAGCGAAAAAAAATTAAACTCTTCCATGTGGCTATCACAATTCTAGAATAGCTGCACACTCCACTCACACCAAAGACTCATAGTGAAGAATAATCCATCAAATCATCGAACGCTGCCTCATACTCCCTAAAAATCACGAAAACAGAATGAAAAGAGTCGAAAGCATCATCCAATGAAGGACAAACAACTCCATTACCATATCCCCATAGCACCCAAGCACAAGGACAATGAAAGTAAAAATGATCTGCTAAATCCATTATTACCTTGCACATATAACACCAACTAACAATTACCATATCACGTTGATGCAAATTATCAGGAGCTAAATCTGTCCTAACAATGCTATCCAATCAAAGAAGGCCACCCTTGAGGGGAGCTTTGCCTTTCAAATACTCCTCTAAAGAAAGAGGTTAAAGCTGACAGGGCTAAGAATAGAGTGGAAGAGCTTAACCCAAAAGCCTTTTGCCTAATTAGAATGCTAACACATCTTACCAATCACAAAACTAAGGGCTGTGACAGAATACAATAAATCCAAAAACAAATAAAATGCTTCAAGCTCTCAATCCAAAGCTGACCGCAAAAAAAAAAACCTCCCACTGCACACATGTACCCCGAATATGAAGAAAATCAGTCACAATAACATCAATAAGACAGGCAATCCGGTACAACTCAAGTTAAGCCAGCTTCAAAAGAACCTTAGCACACGAAACATCATCCCAAAAATAAATAGAAGAGCCATCCCCACATGATAAACTACAAATTTGAAAAATAATCCCCATCGAGAATGGATATACTTCCATAAACCTACACCATACAATCTAGGGGCATTAGAGATCTACCCCCCATCAAAGATGCCATGCTTCACCAAGGTCATCTTCCTCCAAAGGACTTCCCTCTCCACTCCTAATCGCCATAACCACTTTCCAAGAAATGTTTTATTGAATCATCGAAGCTTCTTAATAGCTAAACCTCCAAGGGAAATAGGTCTGCACACTAAATCCGACTTTAGCTACTAGTCTAGAGGAATTGACTTAGAGACCTTGTTGTAATGGCTTGATTGTTCTTTGTTGGTGTGACAGTGGTAGGAGATAAGTCCAAACAACGGCTAACACAAATGTTATTCTGGATTCCAATAACATCTCCTTGCTTCCTATCTCCCTCTCATTCTTACAGTTATCATAACAAGCATAGACAACCTTATGGATAATGATAAGCACATCAATAGATGAGGAGGGAGACTACACAACCACCTTTGAAGCTTGGGACTAAGGTGATGCTAGTGAATACGTAGGCATTAAAGCAATCAATGGGTCATCCAAAAAATCACGTAACAAAGCTGAAGGATCCAAGCAAGCTTCCTATAATTAATACACATGGTTATACCATGTGCTAATGGGAGAAGATGCAAAAGGAAAAGATGTTTATAAATCTAGACAAAGTGTGGATAACCAGGACGTCATTAGAAGATGATTGTGGCAACTCAATTATGTATGGAAAGACAAAAAAACGTCATTCAACACAAAAAAGCCTAAATCAAGAGGATGACATTGATGTCCTTTTTTGGTGTCGAGCGTAACCTAAAAAGGGAAAACAAGAGACTTTAGTTCAACTTCAGATACCTAAGGTTGAACTCACAAATGAAAACATACATCCAAATACTTTGGGGGAAAGAGAAACTAGAGCGCAAGTTAGAAATAGGACCCTAAAGGAATGGTGCCATCTCTTCACAAATGAAGAGATTTTTTTTTATAACTAATATAGCGAAATTTAATAATAAGATAAAATAAGTACAAATAAAACAGGCAGAGTCGAGAATACCCAAAAAGGATAGATCAAAAGGCCAAAAGGCCCAAACACAACAGGCCAATAACTGAAGGGCTTGAAGGCCCAGATACAAAATACCCAAACAGGGTGAGAAAGACTAATTAATGAAAGGAAAAACAAGGCCCAAACGGATGGGCCAGAACTCAAAGGCAGCCAGCACCATCTGCCACCCACAACCAAATAGATTGGGCTGTAGGAACTGGGCTCAAACTCCGGCCCACCCAACACAGGCCCAAAAGGACCACAAACTCGGCTAGGGTTTAGAAACCCTATCGCAGCCATCAGCATGCACACCAATCCCCACACCAGATCTGAGCAGCCGGACCGAGGTAGCCGGCAGTGCAGAGGAAACCAAAGCAATGCCACCAAAAGCAACGCCATCAACCCAAACCAACATGAAAATGGCCAAAGAAGAGAAATGGCCAAGCAGGGAACCAAGCCAGAGGCAAGCTGGAACAAAAAAAACATGGCAGCGACGGCGTGAAGCAAGGGATCGCCGGCAGAGGCCAGCCCCTCAACCAGCCACCAACCCACAAACTGACCAATCAACCTGAACAACAACCCCCTCAACACCACCGCAGCAAAGCCCAAGGATGAAGACTGAGTGAAGAATCATACAAAGCCCTTGGGAAAGGAATCCCAACCCGCCGCACAGGCCATAGAAGGCGAGTGAACCTGAAACCGGCACACCCAACCCACAAAAAACACCACGAAGACCAAAGGAACCGAGCAGCAAAAACTCCAGCAGTCCACGCCCCTAAGAAACGGCGAAAAATGCAGCCACCAATAGGTCACACGGGCCATAGAAGATGAAGCTGCCAGAGCCATCACTCGCTGCCAACAAATGCTAACACACCAACTAGCTGCCAGAAAAAGAACCCCACACCAGACATAGCTTGGATCTGGCCAAAGGAGGAAGGAGAAGGCATTGAAAACACCAAAACAAAACCTTCAAGGAGAAAAAGACAAAAAAAGAAAAGAAAAAAAGGGAAAGAAAGGAGAAGAAGAAAAATATAGAGGGGCCAGGCGGCCGTCAGAAAAAGGGTTGAGGTTTAGAGAGAGGGGAGAGCTTCTCACTCTAAGTTATTAAAACTAAAAAGTAGTGAAATTATTGACCACCAGCTTCATCAACCCAAAGGTATTGACCGCCCCTTAAAGAGATGTTAAAACTATTTCAACCCAAAGTTGCTTAAAAAAGTCCCCAAAGTGCTTAAACATGATACTGAAATGTAAGGGCACAAGTAACCTCTACCAAATGTTGGTTCTTGCATTCTACAACACTAAGTGTACTAAGGTGTATTAGGGCGAACAGTTCAGCAGATAACTCCATGCCATGAATGAAATAACACAATGTCAAAGAAAAAATATTCTCCATGATTATCGCTATGCCAACATTAGATTAAGGTAGAAAATTGAGTCCAGACCTCGACCAAAAATTCATAATATTTGAAAAAATTTATAAGGCTACCACTGTTTGGGAGCCGATGGACCGTTAGTTGGCCGAGTGATTACTTCTCCAAGAGAGGTCGGCTCACCTTGCTTAGAAGCATCCTCTCTAGCTTGCCAACTTACTATCTATCTTTAGTTCCGCTTCCTGTGTTTTTGACTTCTCGGCTCGAGCAGATCCAAAGGAATTTCCTTTTGGGGATCCACAATAAGTGTGCCAAAGATTCCTTTGGTGGCTTGGGATCGTGTGTACCGTCCTCTTTATCATGGTGGCTTGGCCATTAAGCAGTTGCGTAGGTTTAATGCTTCTTTTCTTGGGAAGTGGTTATGGCAGTTCGGGGTGGAGCAGAGAGTTTTATGGCGGGAGTTCCTCTATTCAATCCTTTTCCTTCTTGTTGCTGGATATCTCATTCGTATATATCTTTTCTTTGTTTTCCAAGCCTCTAGTGAGTTACAGACAGAGTTCGAAAGGGTCAAAATCTTTGATGATTCCATCATACATGATTGAGTTGCGAAAATTTCTGGATAGGTATCCTACATCTGAACTGAATTCTTTCTGGCTAAAAAATATCTTTCTAGTTTCTCTGAAACAATTAGGAGATTCTTTCAAAGAAATACGGGGGTCTGCCTATGGTGGCAACATCCTATTGGGCGGTGGCCCCACTTATGGGGTCAATCGGGGGGGGGGGGGGGGGGGGGTGAATATCCTTATGCCTCGCGGCCCTCATGACATGCATTTATGGAAATTCATCCGTGCGGTGTGAGACTCTTTCTCTCAATTTGTGGTATTTGAGTTGAGAGATGGTGCTTCTATTCGTTTTTAGCACGATATTTGGTGCGGTGATTCTCCTTTGAAGCTTATGTATCCGGAGTTGTTTCCGCTTGCATGTTATCCCAATGCTTTTGTGACCGATGTTCACTATCGTTAGGGTCCTATCATGAAATGGGAGGTGACTTTTTTATGGGCTGCGCGGGATTGGAAATTAAAAGCTTTCTCCTCATTCTTTGGCATATTGTATTTTGCTCCCTGTCGAACATGGATAGGATGTGTTGGCGTCGCACTCAGGAAAGCGGCTACTGGGTCCGAAGCTTTTACTCCCTTCTCATGCCTACCCAAACTGAGTGCTATCCTTAGCAGTGTGTTCGGAAGGCGCGGGTTTTGTCTAAAGTTGCTTTTTTCGCTTGGACTGTGGTCCTGGGCAAGATTCTGACTGTTGACCATTTGAGGAGGCATTTTTCTCTTGTTACACAGTGTTACTTGTGCAAGGCTTCCGTGGAGTGCGTGGATCATCTATTTCTTCACTGCCCTTATGCTAGGGGGTTGTGGGATATAGTTTTGGGCTTGTTTGGCCTCCCATGAGTGATACCTTCATCCCCTCGCGCCTTGTTTGCGTGTTGACTAGGGGGTGTGGGCCGGCTTTCAATGGTTTGATGAGTCATCACTCATTGCATTCTGTGGAGTCTTTGGCAGGAACGGAACGTGCATGTGTTTGATGATCGGGAGCAGTCTGTTACCGAGCGCCTCTAGTTTTTTTTGTTTTTTGGGGGATTGATTATATGCTTCAGGTGAGGTCTATTTTTCCCCTATGTAGGACGTTATAAATGGTTATTACTTTCGAGATGATGATGTAATTTTGCCTTCTATGCACATCTTGTGTGCGCTTTTTTCTTAATAAAATTTTTCTTACTTACCAAAAAAAAGCTAACTAGACCTAGATCATGCTAAACGGCCATCCACAAAAGTTACATAATACGAATAACCAAATTTAAAAACAATAGGCGTCACCCCCAAAATCCTAGTGTGATAATTCAAAAGGAGAAGAGACTTGTTTAATGACTCTAGGAAAATAAGGCACATAATCGTGCTTACCAAACTTACAAGACTAATATTCAACAAAAACAAAATAAAACTTGGGAAATAACTTCTGGAGTTTACGGAAGATGATCAAGACAACAATAAAGCTCAAATTGGTTGGTACATATGGTGTAGGATACTAACAGTGATGGTGTTGCATCTAAGGCATAAACTCCTCCTTCAACTTGTCCACTATTTATAATCTTCCTCATCAAAATATCCTGAAAAACATAACCACCGAGAAAACAGATACTACATAAATAAATTGATTTCTAATCTAACTACTAGTTAAAAAAATGGTTAAGTTCAAAAGATAAGAATAAATAGAATCAAGCTTGGTATAAAGCAAGAAGCCCCACTTCTTTTCACAACTTCCAAGGATCTGTTTTACACAAGTATATACAATAAGATGAGGCGAAAAACGATATGTTGTGACTCTCCCTAACGCAAGTGATATGATTAAAGGGATAGATATCAACAACCCACTTGTCACTTGTCATGGAAACACATCATATGATTATTTGTTTGGACATAAGTGGCAGTGGAGGTTTGCCCATCCACTTGATATTGAGTATATCAAGCAAATTCCTAATTTGTCATCTCAATCATTCTCTGCCTTGAATAAGGTAATCTTATACCCTCAAAGACCTAAATTTTGGCATTAACAACCTTGATATGAGTCATATAGTCATGTGGCCTTGTAATACTTACTAATAAGATGACATATGACACCAGAATAATGACAAACATGTTGAAAAGAAAACAAGGCCGTCCTATCGCATGTTTCCACCCATATAAACCAAGCATGACCTCTACTTGTAACACTACAAAGTTAATTTTACACTTCATAGTGTAATCATGGCCCTTTGAGACAAAATTCGATTTGTGATGGATTTAAGTTTATGATAAAATGAAAACAAAAAAACATATAATCACAAGTTGTTCCCCTTAGGCCTATATCTCCTTAGTTATAGTGGGAATCAACCACAATACACAAAACTCATGGAACAAAGTCCAAACCCCACCCCCACCCCCATAGTAACAGTGTGTTTGGTAAGTGAATTTAATGATTATTTTTAAAAATTATACGCTTGTGTATTTATAACTATTTAATTTCTGAATTTACGTTTCAAAAACAGGTGAGACTCAAAGATTTTTTTAAAAATGATTTCTAATTATTTTTTGTTTTCAAATATAAATTCAATTCTTGCGGGAGATTTTTTTTACTTTTTCTCTATTTTATTACCTAAATGTACAACATTTGTTTTTGTTTTTTTTAATTCAATTTTATAAAAATATTCTTTTTAAAATACACTCTCCTATCAAACAAAAATTATTTTCAAATTAAAATTCAATGCAAACTTTAATAGAATACAAAAATCAAAACTCAAAACAAACAAGCCCTAAGTTGTCGGTATTCAAATACATCACCAAAGTATAATTATCATAACTTTTCAATCAATGGAATTTAAGAAAAGCCCAAAGATACGATTCTATTCAATTTCCCAATAGTTAGGATTAGATGGATTAGGAGGCAAATCAGTTATATAGTTCACCTTATCTATATCTTTTAAGCAAACAGGAATTGCCTTACCTCAGCCCCATCCCCTATAGTAAGTTGCTGGTATTTGAATACAACATCACCAAAGGATTACCTTAATTTTTCAAGCAATGGAATTTAAGAGAAACACAAAGATACAATTCTCTTCAATTTCTCAGTAGTTTGGATTGGAGCGATTAGGAGGCAAATCAGTCAAGTGATTTGCCTAACCTATGCCTTTCAAGCAAACAAGGATTGCTTTACACCAGATCTAGTAGTTCATGCCTCCTTCCAACTTCTCATCTAAGAGTCTGAAGAGGAAAGAGACCATTTCCTCAGAACCTGTACACATAGCATGTCCAGTTTCAACTGCTCCAGACCCTTCGATAGCAATCACTTCCTTCTGCCCATCATCCCCAGCCACAACTGAGACACGACTAGATTTCATGAAAATTCTGGACAGCATGTCTGGATAAGTATACAGAACATCCCTAGAGAGAGAAGTTACCCAGCACTAGTCCATACCTGGCTCCTTTCTGTCCACCAGTTGTTCAACAGATCTGATTTCATTTATGCTTTAAATGATGGTACGGTGTCATGTAAAGAGAATCATTCAGGTAAGGCTTTCCCTTACATCAATAGAAATCTGTTAAGTACGTTGCTTGATGTTGCCACTTCAATGAAACCTATAGCTATAGCCTCTCAGAGGCTATAACTGGCATACAAAGTCTGTCCTCCAACTAGGAAATACCAACATTTCCTTTTTATAAAAAAAAAATCAACCAAGTTGTGCATCCTGCATACCTAGCACGGAAGGCAACCCCAAGTATCCAATCATTTGTTGAGTAAGCATTCACAAATCTTCCACTCACAATCTGGAGAAATCAACAGGAAACAATTATAAAGGAAATGGCCTAAATGTTTCTAGTTTTACATTTCAAAAACATAAATAATACAAGAAGATGGCCAAAATGTACAAAATTGTAAGAGAAGAAAGAAAAACTGAACCAATTACCTTTCTAACTGCTTCCCAATTCTCACCTTTGATTGGAATGGGTGCTCCGAGAAGAACAACTCTTTCCACAAGTCCAGCTAGTTAATTTCAAAAATAAAATAAAAATAAAAAAAACAAATGATCAATGCAGCAATCACCAGCAATGAATGAATGCTCCTAAAGTTCGAACCAGTTACCATTGTGTTCACTTTCAGCTAAATGCTGGAGACACTTGAAAACCACTCGAGCCCCAAGTGAGAACCCAACAAGTGTCACAGGTCTGCAAGCATGGATACCCCACCACACAAACTGTTCAATTTTTCTACTCAAGAATTTTCAAAGAGGCTTTGAGTATCTCCTATCTGATTTAGTACCTGAAACCCTGCAGGTTATTCAGCAGAACGTCCGCAAGCAACCTTCCTGCTTTGTTTGACCTAAAAATCAATAAAATATTAAATATGGACGCTCATCAAAGATGCCACTGTCACAGTTAAATTTTCTAAGAATTGAGTGAGGACGAGAATGGAAGAAAGGGTAGAATTTAGTAAAAATACAAAAATTATTTAAAAAAAAACTAAGATAGTGCACTAATCTAAGGTTGATCCCAGAATGATATCACAAAACAAAACTTGTAAATATAGTAAATTACAAGGTATTTCAACTCATCAAAATATTCCAAAGAGATTGCATTTTTTCTACAAAAAGCAAACCAACGTTCATGCTACATGACATGATTGCAAGTTACTTGTTTTAAATAACAATGTTGCAAGCTACTGTTACCTCCCTATTTTTCTTATATTCCAGTATTCTGCTTATTTGCTACAATATCTCACAACCTTCTTTTTTTCTCCTACAATGCATTTCTTTATCCCATTCACAATGTCTTTTCAAATTTTTCTAAGTCATTACTCCATCAAAGCCTGTAGCGTTTCTATACAACACAGAGAGGCAGGCCACAACAATCCATTCCATACTGCTTGTATGGAAGTGAAACTGAAATCTCATCCCTCTTTCCATAAAAGATAGTTAAAACACAGCCAAGTGAAAGCAAGAACCTGTCCACAGCAATTGTCCATTTACTGTCAATAAAATCAGTAGCAGCAATTAGAGTTGCTGGCCAAGCCAATGCTGTTAAAAGTGCACTCAACACAGTCAACATGGCCCCTTGTTTCATCAATGCCATCGCAATTCCTGAAGCAAAAAGGAAGTTCAAACAACAAATACAGCTGTTTCATAACATTAATTAATTAATGAAAACAGCTAGTAGTCAAAATCAATTACTTGAAGTAAGCCAGTCCTGAATTGCTGTGCTTACTGCAATCAAATTCTTGGACTCCCACTGAAGCACATACCTAAAGATTGATCAGGGCTGTAAAAAGTTAATAATTATATATATATATATATCTAATATAGTACTATGGAAGAGAAACCACATGTGTGTATGTATATAGGCAATAAATTATTTAATCCGCACCCCAAGTAACCCAAAACTAGGAAACTCTAACAAATATTGAAATAAAATATCCTAGGAATAACATTAAATCTATACTAGATCTAAGAGGGAAATATATTTCCTTCAAAGGTCATACCCAGTGCACAAGGTTTCCCTTTCAGGGGTCTGGGAGAGGCCTCAGAGATATTTCCTGAAGAGGCTGCTCCCAAGTCTCAAACCTGGGACCTACCGCTCTAGGGTGAAGACATTCGCCATCACACCAAGTGAGGCCTCTACCAGCAAACAGTGCCATCATTTGTACCAAATAGTTCCCATCATGCAAAAGCAATTGAAGAAAAATAAGGGAAGGAAAAAAAACATTTGCTTTGCAGCTTAGAATAGTTAAATCATGGCTAACATCGGGGAATTCAACAAAATGACCCTTAATAATGTTGAACAAGATGATTTGAAAACCTGAAAGGAAAATGCCATGTACCTTTCCATGTTATCATTTAGTCCTTCCCAAGGCCTCACAAAATCTTCCTCCTCAAAAACAAAGCCAGAGACTAAGATCTCAACTGCCAACCGCTGATAGTAGACGGTTTAACGAGTCAACATTGAACAAAAAGGGAAAAGAAAACAATGGAGGAAAGAAACAGCAGAAGCTACAAAAACAAAAACAAACAAACAAAACTAGGAAAAAGAGGTGCCCAGTGTATCAAACTGTCTTCCCCATGGCCTCAAAAAGAAACACAGAAGCAAAGATCTTAACTGCTAGCCTCCAACAGTAATAGTTACAAGAGCTAAAATTAAACAAAGAGGTAAACAGGAAAGGCAACAGCAGCATTAAAAATAAATAGCATGGGAAAGAAGGCAGTAGTTTGCATAATTCAAACCAAGCCCTTCGATGCCAGCCTCTAATTTTCAGAAATTTAACTAAGAAACCAAACCCATTCTCAAAAAAGAAGAGGAATAATTATATGCATTCAGAAATAACTAGGTTGCAAAGCCGCAATGTCTAACAAAATTATAAAGAATCATAACTCACTCCCTGCTTATGATTGTCTCCTATAGCTTTGAAATCGAACTGATTAACATCTCCGATTCTTCTGGCCATTTTACTCCCAGTAAGACCAGCTCCAGCGGCTGGATTGATCAACATGTTAGCAGAAGATAGAAACACGATGAAGGCCAAAATATGTACGTCACAAATAAAACTTGTAGATCGTCAATTGTCAAGCATATTACAAAAATCATACTAAATATGTCACATGAATACCTAATGTTAATATAAACAAAGTCAACAATATCCTTAACCAAACTCCAGCAAAATAAATCTCACCTTCACTTAAAAAATCAATGAATGACGAATGATTGGGTAGAAAATGAGTTCTTCAAATTTGATTGGTGATGACTACTTAAGTCCTGAACTTTTAATATGAGAATCATAACATAAAAGAAAGGAAAAAAGAATAAACTTACATACCAATAAAAGAAGGGGGAAAAAAAGAAAGAAATAACCTGGCTATAAAAAAAATTTTATTCTAAAAAGTGAATGCAAAATATACAAAGCATAAAACAAACAATTAACTAAGAATACACTTTTAGGTGATGCAGCATCATGCCAGAGGAAGAAAGTAGAACCTCAAACAAATTAAAAATTAATATATAGTTCAAAACCAGAGGTTCAGTTCTTATTTTCTCCAAAACAAGGGCGTCTTCCAGTTGCATAAAACTGCATCATCAGATGATTTTCCAGTACATATCCTCATCCCCCCATCAGTTTACAAATGTCAGGAAATGAATTCTTTCGCTTTTGATGAAGGCAACAAGCAATATAAAGGAATAATAGTTTTCACACGCCCATCCAGGATGAGTTAGAAAACAGATTCCAGATTTAATGCTCTCATGTTAACAATTGATGTTCACTCCAAAAGCATTTTGATTTTTTTTACGAAAAAAATGACAGTCAAAAAAGTTCAAGAATATAATTATTAATTTATTATCACCAAGCAATATAAAGGAATAATAGTTTTCACACACCCATCCAGGATGAGTCAGAAAACAGAATCCACGTTTAATGCTCTCTATCTAGTAATGTTAACAATTGATGTTCACTCCAAAACAATTTTGAATTTTTTAGGAAACAAATGTCCATCAAAAAAGTTCAAGAATAGAATTATTATCACCTCCAAATGATGCAGCAACTGCAACTGAACCAGCAACAGT
This sequence comes from Taxillus chinensis, assembly GCA_023512835.1. Lineage (NCBI taxonomy): Eukaryota > Viridiplantae > Streptophyta > Magnoliopsida > Santalales > Loranthaceae > Taxillus > Taxillus chinensis. The sequence continues at coordinate 10,382,100 of CM042090.1, forward strand.
TGCTGTAGCACTTGCAGCTGCAGCAAAACCACTTGCACCAATTACAGGGATAAGAGTACCCAAGGTAGGGGCTAAAGCACTAAAGCCTGTGGCAATTGCAGGGGCAGCTAAGCCTGTTGAAGAATAAATTTAAAGTAAAATGTTTTAAAACATTCACCTCACTGAAAGATTATTTTAGGGGTTAGCTCTAAAATCTAAAGACTATCTTCTAGGGACTTCATACCACCAGTAATAGCCAATAAGGCTCCTCCTGTTAAGGCAGCTGCACCAATGATACCTCCACGTTTCCATTTAGCTAATGAACATGATTTAGTTTCTTTTTCATTTGCTTGCTCCACCTTTGATAATGCCATTGAAGAGAAAGCAACCATAGTCTCCATTGCCTCCTAGAAACAGAAATTTCATCACATGCATGATAATATATGGAGGGACATTTAAAACCCAAAATATGTTGAAATTTTGGTATCTGAAAGCAGGATTAACCCACAAGGTGTATCGAAAAATTGATCAGTCACATCAGTGTTGATTCATTCTCTCTAACCTAAAGTCTATCTATAAGCATTCGAATGTCAAGTGAAATCGAGATCAAGGCAGAGAAGGACCATCCTGTGCAATGTAGATGCAATAATAAAAGAAATTAATAACTATTTAATGATAATTGAAGACATATACCATCTTAATCCACTTGAGATCAAGCCAGGCAGCCACCAACCGCAGAGCTACACGATGCCGAGAATCAAAGCCTTTCCTTTTAGCAGATGTTTTGTCATCGCAAGGTTTGTCTGCCAGACAGGCTGATAAGAGCTCATATACAACCAAAACTCTCCTTTCATAACGGAGCACTGTCAAACCTTCCATGGGATCCTCATCAAAGATACCAAAAGACTCATTTGGAGTCTGCCCCATGCAGCACACGTCATCATCAACATTCATCTTTTTTGTAGTCTCAGGGTGTACATTCAACGATTCCGTGCTACTACATGTCTCAGAAGGGGCAGTAAATCTCTCCTTCCACTCATGTTCATACTTCCGCTGCATCTCTTTCCTAGACTCGTACACCACAGACGTGGTTTCCATACTTTGTGCCATACAATCTATAGCTTTTGACAAAGCAAGTTCATTGTCCCTATTTGCGGAAGAGTTCTCACCACTGTCTTCCGAGAGTAACCTCAGAAACTACCACAAAATATATGTAACATAATCAAAGCATCAGAATAAACCGTTAATTCAAAAAAAACCCAATAAAGTGCTAAATTTTTATTATTTCACATTTCGTAACATAAATTCATCAGAAATTTTTTTAAAAACACCAATTGTAACCCAAGCTCGAATACGTGGTTAAGTGTAGAGAGAAAATGAGTCTTTACCGCCCCAACGTGGTTCCGGGCCGGAGAAGAGGCCGCAGTTTCTTCAATCCCGGGCCATGCTGTGGAGTCTATTTCTAGGAACCTGTTGATGACAATGTCAGGAAGCAGGGACACAGATTGTAACAGCGTACAGTAACGTAAAGATCAGGACAATCCATCAGCCACAACAACGGGTGATGAATGGAATGACTATGAGTGGTGAGCGGGAGAGAGACCTGAAAACAGGACGGAGGAGACCAAATTTGTGGTGGACCCAAAGCTCCGGGTGGGGCGAAATGGAGCGAGCGGCGGGTGAGGGTTCTTGTTCGGGGTCGAGGAGGAGCGGGCGGGTCTGGTGAGTCTGGGCCTGGTGGAGAGCGAGCGCAAACAGCATGCCGGCAGCGTACCCCTGCGTCGGAGAAAGCGGGGACGACGGCATATCTTAGTCGTCGTCGACGTCTCCGCCCCCGTCGCAGATCGGTTTAATCACAGCATCATCGGTGGTTTTGGTTCGGTTGGTCGGCGATTTGTCCGTTTGTTTGTATACATTCACTCAAACCCTGTGTGTGTGTTGCGGTTGTCGGTTGACTCGAATCTGGGTGTTTTCTTTTCTTCTGACTGACGCTTTCTGCGTACGGAGGCTTGTCGCGTAGCCCACTAAACTCTTCATAATATTCTAGTTCTAACTAAATGTTTGGTATCGATTTGAGTTTTTTATTTTAAAAAAAACTGTATTACAAATTAGTATTGAAGAATTGTTTTTAACCTTCCGAGGTACATGGTTTTTTTTTGCTAATGTTTTCGAAATAGTTATTTACAAGTCATGACGGTATCATGTCCACAACTATCCCGTATCCTGTGAAAGCACCACTAATTCCTCTATATGCACGAGCTGTTCTAGGGTTAGCTTTAAAAATGCAATCCTTCCGGCAGTCACACAACAACAAGCTCTGGGATATATCACTGGTCTCCTCCCTCCGGCAGAAGCAAACGTTGTCTCTGTCTCTTTCCCCGCTGCCGTAGTCGTTGAACATCCCTCATGTCGAAGCAGACCTCGCTTTTGTCTCTCTCTCCCTACTGTCGTCGAGCATCCCTCAACCTCGGGTGTGTTACCTCTTCTTCTCCCCGTAGTCAAGCCTCCCTCAAGTAGATCCCGGGTGTCCCCTCTGTCCTCATTGCAAACTTGTGAAGAGGTAAGAGAGATTACTGTGTTTAAGTAATTGTATTTTGTGTAGTTTTTTTCCCAATCTAAGTTCATGGGTTAGTGTGTTTCTATGTTACTATCTAATTCACAATTGCAACCGCATCTTGTTTGTGCGATTATCTTAGTTCGTATTTATTTTATTTTTATTTTTTATGAAATTTATATTTAATTATTTTTTGTTTGGTATTTGGGTTTTTTTAATCTTCTCTCCTGTTAGACTTTTTTAATTTTGTATATTTTTTAAATTCATCTTTGTTTGACTACTTTCTTTTTAGCACATGTGCTTCTGTAATTCAACCATCGTTTATTTCACTATTCTTGTTGTTCTCTCAGTTGGAAAAACATTGTTATTTTCTTTCCTTTTTTAAATTTTGATTTTTCAACGAAGGTTCTGATATTAACAACACCCAGCTTGGGTAATGCCTCTTTTGAGGGTTCCTTTGTTTTGAATTTGACATTTTCGTGTAGAAAGATTGTTGGGTATCACGTGTTCTTGAAATCCTCTATTTATTAGTGAAGATTTGAAGAGTTTGTAGTTGTGCTTTTTAACTATAATGGGTCATTGTACCTGTACTTTATTTATTTTTTTGTTTTTTAGCTCTAAGTGAGCATACCAATTTTTAGTGAAAACATGTGATGATGGTATGAGAATTTGTTTTCCAAATCCTTCTATAATACTGTTGTGGTATGGTTTCATTGTACACAATTGGCTGACTCCCACCCATGTCTCTTTTTTCATCTAATGTTTAGACATTAACATTCTTTCAAGAAGAAAAAGAAGAAAAGTTTAGACCATTATTATTAAACATCCTACAAAATTTCTAGAGCAACCCCTATATATAAATATGATCACGATTGACTTATTTGGTGTGATTGCATTGATTGGCTTCACTAAGGACTAGTTGTTTTTGAATTTGGTTTTAATTTGTACTCATTGTTGTGATTACTATTTAATATTTGTTGGATGAATGTTTCTATTATCAAATTCTTGTTGAATCACTAATACTTTTTACTCCTTTGAGACAACATAGAATTTTTATGATAAATCTATATTTGCTTATGTGGTAGGGGCTTGGATAATGTAGATGACCTCCAGGGCCGGCCTAAGGGGAGACCCAGTAGGTGGCTACCTAAGGCACCCGGCCCATTGGTCCAGTTCAGGGGCACCAATTTTTTCCATATAGGGCACCCGCCGCTCCACCCATTGACTGCATGCATCCACGCACCACACATCCATGAATTGATCCTCCCATACCACATCGCAGTCACTCTCGAGCCCCGCCGACCTCTGGCATCGTGCAGCCCTACACGGCTGCACTCGACTCGCCTTTCATTGTCTAACGGCTGCGGCGATGCCCTCAGCTCCTCACCTTTCATAGTTTCACCGAGCCACTGAGGCCGCGCGACGAGTGATAGCATGAGACGACGACATAGCAACAGCAACGTCGCAGCCGTTGACCGACTGATGCATGACAACTGTTGACTAATGATATAGCAGACAACAAAGATGATTCGTCGATCCGGCGGGTGGAGACGAGCCGAAGGAGATCCAATCCTCCATGGCTCCACCTCCACTCCTCGGTAGTTAGCTCCTCCAGGCTCATGGTAGTCAGCTCCTCCTGGCTCACGACAGTTCTCCTTCCCTAATTACTCAACGGGTCTTTTTTTTAGTTAATAGCAAATTGACAAAGTTTAAATTGAATAATTTAATTAAAAATTAATTATTATCATATTGATAAATGATACTTTGATTTGATGACTATGAGATCGATATAATTTTTACATTTGAGCAATTGAATTGAATTGAAGTATAAAATTTAAAATTATTTCACTAGTTTGAATAATTTTAATTTAGTGTTGTAGTGTGTTGAATTATGTATGGATTAATGGATGCTTTTGTTTTGATAATGTTTTTAGTTTTTTAATTCAATTATATTTGATTAGATGACTATGATATTAATATAATTTCATTATATGAATTATTGAATAATATTTAGATACTGTAATTTTTGAGTGTGTTGAATTGTAATATGATAATTTTAAAATTTATCAATTGTTGACGGAGATGATGATACTTGATGGTTTTAAAATTTATCAAAAGCAAGAAGATTAAAATTTATATGATTGTTGATGGTTTGCTGCTAATAATTTTTTAGATAATACTAATAAATCATCCGTACGGATTAACAATATAGAAATCATTTAATTACTTGTATATATAAAATATGTTAGCAACTTTACCTTAACGAATAATATGAAACTAATAGCACAATTATCCGGCATATTTCAAAGCTTATTTTATTTTTATAATTTAACCAAAATCTCCATGTATCTTTTTCAGTATCAAATTGCATTACAACTTGAGGGCTAGTCTCTATGTTAAAAAAAAATAATTCAAAACAGAATGTGTAAAATGAATTGATCCGTGCGATGAACCAATTCACAGACCTGCCACCCTTGCACTGTGCATGTGCGACCCCCAGACTCTGAATCCCCGTCAACCCGTCTCTACGACCTAAATATTCAATAATTCAAATAAATATTTATTCAATTATTCACCGACACAATCGCAAAGAGCAAGCCGCCGCAGAGCCAGAGGCGCAGCCGCAAAGAGTTCATCTCCTCCCTCCCTCGTCCAGTCGTCTTTGTCCTGCTTGGTCAGCGGTCAGCGGTCGGCGGTCGTCCTCCTCGTCCAGTCAACATAGCTCCCCCGTCATTCTCGTCGAGTCGTCATCCTCATAGTCGTCCTGTCCGATCGGCGGTCATCCTCCTCCTCGTCAACAGTGGATCTGCCCAGTAGCCCCAGGGGGTCTGTCAGTCGGTGGTCGTCCTCCTACCCAGCACATCTGCCAGTCGGTTATCGTCCTCCTACCCGTCCGCTCGCTCCGACGATAGCCGGATTAGTCCGCGGAATGGTCTGATCCATACAGGAACCGGACAGAACTAATGAATTTTTGATCGGATGACCTAAATAAGTTGGTCCGTTTAGGTCCGTCCTAAAATGGACCAGACTGGTTTGATTCGTCTTATAGCTCTAGAAAGATGAGAGGTGAAATGAAGTGAGAGAAAGAGTGAGGCAGTATGGCACAGAGAGAAAACGAGCCATCTCATAATAAGAAGGGTTATTTATAAATTATTGAGGGTGATAAATTTTGGAAAGAAAATTGTTAATAGCGGATTTTCTCATAATTCATTGACTTGTTTTTATGGAAGGGTATTAACAAATATCAATTCAAAGGTTATTTCATGTATAGTTCTAAATGTCTCTTTATTCCATTTTTTTAAAAATTAATTATGCATAAATAATTTTTTTATTCACGCTTTAAACACCATATAGCAATATATTAATTACAAACAGATAGATATACGACAGAAAGATAATGATATTACCAAAATTTAGAGGAGTATTTCACAGAACAATAATGAAACAATATGAGTGTTAGGTTGATAACGATGCGAACTTGAGCGGTTAATGATGTGATGTGCATCATCACCATGGTGACAACCTAAGATAACTCTAATGTGTACGTACGATGACAAATCTACAGTGAACTCCAATAACTGGTAATTGTTGGGTGGTCTTGTTTTTTGAATGACGAGGTATCCTCTCATATCAAATCGTAGGTTTTCGCTGCAGACTATGAACAACCAGGCCTACACTGATAACCTGTCTCGGATTGTTGCCATGCAATAATAATTCCTGGCGGTTCCACGTGCTTCGATGGGTTGCCCATATATAAGTTCACGGGATGAGAAAATCTCTCTATCAAAGCCAGTGGTGCAAATCGAACCTGGGCGCAAGAAACAGTCCCATCCTTAGTTTCCTTAGTCATCCTAGACTGGAGCATAGGTAGGTCAAGGGGCAAATCAGAGGCGTCAAGAGCAAGCTCCCTTCACCTGACACTTACAGCCAAGGTCGCGTGCCTACGGAGGTGCAAGCACCAATGTAACTAGGTATCGACAGGTGCAAAAAGCACCCATACTCCAGGAAACTCTCCCGGTGAAAAGCTTAGTTGTGGGGGTGAAAGGCCCAGTGCCTTATTGAGGCGTCGAGAATTAGGCATCGTCGGAATCTACAAGGGATCTAATCAGCGTCCACCCAACCAGCTGACCTGCCCCTGCAGGGCATCGGGCGGTCTCTTTGGCGTTAAGACGATGAAGACATTGTTGACTACGTTAGTGGGTGACAAAGAGACATGGAGAGAAAGAGGAATTTGAAAATAAGGAGGTGGGGCAGTGGAGCTACATAATTTTTGTGAATTGTATTTGAACTCATATTATTATGGAGTTCAGTTCTTCTACAATTACTGCATGATACAGTGTATTAAAATTGCATCGTTTTGATGTTTTTTTAAATTATATTAAAATAACATAATTTTAATATAAGAAATATTAAAACTATGTTCATTATTATGAGTTTAAACATATATTACTATTAGTAAACATGTCAGTAATTATTATCAGTAAACCATAAAAGGGACAAATAATGATTTTACGATCTCATATAATTAAGCATTATAACATATTAGATCAAAATGCACAATTCAATTTTTCCAAGAAAACTCAAATACCTGAAGATGTTGACAAAAAGAGGATCAAAGCCACTGTAAATATGCTAATATATCATTCCTTATAAAAAAAACTCACCAGTAAAAATAAAGGAAAGTGGGTGACTCATGGTGAGTGACAACTTTAAATTTTTGATGTTTTTTTTCCATTTTATTCATCTAGAGAACTTATCCACCTTATTATAAAGAGTAATATTATTATCAAGAGTAATATTAGGTACCAATAAAATTATATAATCGGTAAATAATGATGATAATATATTAAATTCTCGGAAGAAAAAAAAATAAAAATAATCACAACTAGCCACATATTATGATTTTACCACCGTGATAATGCATCATTTTTCTACGGATTAAAAATCTTTACTATATCTGCGCAAACTGTTGCCCGCGAACAATGCTGTAATGAATGAAAGGGAAAGTCGCTTTCATTACGTAAAAGTATTGGAAGAATCACAAACCAAATCAAAATTGCATACATCCTGAAAAAAAATTTGGGATAGACGTTATGTCTACGTGTGCCGTCGGCAGAGCCAGACTACTTAAGAAACGAAACATGTACACTGGCCTGCCTGCTGCTGAACCGGTGTGCTTTTGGTTTGGGACACCCAATTGAAGGGCCAGATAGCCAATTTTCTCTAGTGCTGAAAAACCAGAGAAATCACGGATGCAGATAATCACAAAAAGCACCTTTCTTGCAACGACCACTCTCGTGAAACTTACAGACTCGCTGCCCTCTGGGAAGTCTGGGAGAACCTCCCCCAAACGATGATTGCTTATTCCAGGAATGCCCACCACGCCTAAAAGATCCTAGATCTCTGTTTTGAAATCCGCGATCTCTTGAAACATAAAATCTTTCCCCCGGAGTGTTTTGGCTGGCTTCCCCAAGAACCAGGATATCCAGCTGATGTGCCTCGATTCACGTTTGGATATCCTTGCCCTGCTGTCCCGGAAACAGGTCCCCAACCTACGTTATTATTCTTTTGAGCTGTTCCACCCCAACCCAAGTTCCCGTCTCCCCAACTAGTGTCCATGGTTTCTGATCTCACCCCCAGCTCACTGTCTCTAGCAGGATTGTCTGAAATGGTCCTATTAGCCAGTGGAGGAACCTTAACACCTAAACCTGTTTCACATTGATTCATTGGAACACCATTGGACTTGGTCTCTCCTTCCACATTAGCAGTAGCAGTGGATTGTCCACTAGAACCTTTTTCAGCATGGAACAACTCAGCATGAGATGATCTCTGGGGTTCATCCAGTATATTAGGCTGATAACCCAATTCTAAATCACCAGTGGAGCTCAAAGCATCACCTTTCCCTTGGTCAAGTGTAGGGCTCAACACTTCAATGGAACCAAAACAGTCAGTTTTACAACCTGTCATAAACTCTCCATCAGAATTCATTATCGAAGGCGAATGCAAATCATCCATTGTTTCAGCCAACAGATCCGACACAGATTTTTCAGCCACGGGTGTGAATTCACTGGGGCCAGAAACAACTGCTTGCCAATTTGACGCATCTGGTGCATCATGGGATGCGATAGAATGACCATTATTTATATCTTGAGCAGTACCATCATGACCACCAGCCGCTTCAGAGAGCTTTAGTAAAGTTGCAGACACAAGGTGGGAGTCCTCCCATTCCTCAACTGCAGGTGTCGTCTGGGTTGGAGAATATCCATCCCATTCCCCAGCAATGTCGGGATGTTGTGGCCCATTACCACACCCCAAACTAGAAGCAGTGCTCCAGCTAGGACCTGATTCTTGAACAGGCTTACTTGATTCTTTACTACTCACACCATCTGGCTTTGGCGTGGGACTAGGAAATTTTGGAACATCAACATCACAAGGCTGCACTGCTGTTTCAGATGACTTCGTCAAATTGGAGTTTGTATCCCAGCCATTAGGAGAACTACACGCCAATGAAGATTTCCAATTTTGTCCAGAAGACTGAACTGAATATTCATGATCATGTGAACTCTCATTTTCATGATCCTGATCGGGTTTCTGAGCTTGACCATCGTGACTTTCTCTACCCTGCTGTAGCACAGTACTACATGGATCTCCAGACAATGTAGAAGAGGGAATTAACTTTTCTACAGGACGCTGCTTAAACCAAGAATGGTTTCCTTCCAAAGCATTATTGCAACCCTGTGAAACACTTCCAGCTGGTTCCTCATTAGAAGTTGCAACATCTGCAGGTGTATCCCAACTTGAAGAACGAGAGCAATGTTCACCCCTCAAAAATTCACTGTCATCATTAAAATGGGTAGTAGGAAAGTCCCAGACTGTGCTTTTACCTTGTTTACCATCTGACAAAGTCATATTAATGCCCTCCCTCTTCCGCTCCTGATTATCATCTCTATCACCTGAGGCGCTTCTAACTTCCTGTGACTGGAAATAGCTGCCATTCAGCAAAGGCTTCCCTCTATTGTATTGTCCATCCAATGCATCAGTCAGAAGTATGGAGTCATCCTCACTCCTCCATATTCTCAGATCAGGTGGGAAGTATCCAGTTGTATTCCACTTGCGCAACTCCACCATTCTGAATGGTCCTTGAATTTTACCAAAGGGGTCTTTGTAATGCCAAATTTTGTCAGTCTCAATAAAATTTACAGATGATGCTATCCCTGGAGTGACAGTCGATGTTAACGTTTCCAGAGCAGGCACTGCAGATGATCCAGATCCCAACACAGCTTGATCACTCCAACCATTAGTACCTGAGGTAACAAGATTAACCTGGTTGCTTGATTTTGAAAAACTAAATGATTTATCAAGCACTGTCATTCAATAAGAAGAATTACAGTACATATATAGCCATTCATGACTTCACATCAAAGCTAGTTTATGTTCCATATCACAACAACTCATAACAAATCAGACCAACTATTATAAATTTATTCTATTATATTCTAACTTTCCCCTCAAGTTAGAGAATATATATTTATCATGCCCAACTTATCACAAATATACCTTGCTTGTAAAAAAACTTAAGACTTAGGGAGCAACTCAGCCAGCTGTTCTCTGGTAACAATGATCTTGGCTTATAATTTATGACAAATCAAATGACAATAAACTTTCATGTGTCTTGTTTTTTTCATGAAATACTGGATTTAAAGCTATATGAGTACCAGTCTAGTTATCACATCATAAACTCATAGCATCTGATATTGGGAATCCAATCTCATCTAAGTAGGGCTGTAAACGAACCGAGCCGAGCCGAGTAGTAAGGTGTTCGAACATGTTCGTTACTATTCATTAACGAACCGAACCGAACACGAGCTTTAAACTATGATGTTCACGAACTGTTCACGAACATTACTCTTTTGTTCACGAACGGTTCACGAACGTTCACGAACATGTGTTCACAAAACTTGTTCACAAACGTTTTCGAACATAATTATAAAATCGTAAAAATCTAAAAAAGAATCAATATTGTAAACTTATTCAAAAAAGTATAATTAATTAAATGTTAGGCTGTATTATCTTTGTTTAATATGTTTAAACAATTGTTATATATAATTCATGAAAATATTATAATAATAGTAATAATAAATAAATAAATCAAAAACATATATTTTTATTTAATAAAACAACTTTTATATATATTAATTGATTTTTTAATTTCTTGTTCACAAATAATTTTTACGAACACGAACGATATTCACGAACTGTTCGCGAACACTTGTTCATGAACGTTCGCGAACATGTTCACGAATATCACAATGGTGTTCGCGAACTGTTCACGAACGTCACTATTCATTAACGAACGAACATAAACGATCTTTTATCGAGCCGAACGCGAGCTTGTTCATGGACGTTTGGTTCATTTACAGCCCTACATCTAAGAGATGTTTGACCCACAAGTAGCATTTTATATGGGCTCAATATTCAAATTATGTACTACATCTTGAAACTATATTTTGTCTCTTGCCTCCCCACCAAACTAAATTGTCACCAACAAATATACAGTATCTAGACTCTAGGGAAGAATCAACCATCTAAAGGAGCTCTGACCTAATCCGCATCAAAGTACCCTTCAATTCACATAAAACCATTATTTTTGAACGGTAAACCTTTTTCTAGAGATCTCTTCAAATACCATGGCATATATGTTACTCCATTCCAATGAGAAGAATTAAGAGACGCCATAAATGACATGTGAGCTTATGTCCCCATTTTATGAATGTATAACCTCATGTTTTATATGATTAAGTTTGTAATTTCTGTATTTCTCTTAGAGCTTTTCTCACATTGTGTTATTATAGTGTTTGTCTAGAGTTTTGTTTTGTTTTAGTGTTTTGTTTAAGTTTTTTACATGATTTTGGACTTAAGGAGCTCAAGGACAAGCAATGGTTATGAGATGGAGTGCAAGGGAATAGAAGCAATGCACGTGGTGGCCAAAATCAACATCTCAACTGCACATAAGAATGGTTTTTGAACTCGGCCAGTTGTTCTCCTGGTAACAATGATCTTGGCTTATAATTTATGACAATCAACCTTCATGTGTCTTGTTTTTTTCATGAAATACTGGGATTTAAAGCTATATGAGTACCAGTCTAGTTATCACATCATAAACTCATAGCATCTGATATTGGGAATCCAATCTCATCTAAGAGATGTTTGACCCACAAGTAACATTTTATATGGCTCAATATTCAAATTATGTACTACATCTTGAAACTATATTTTGTCTCTTGCCTCCCCACCAAACTAAATTGTCACCAACAAATATACAGTATCTAGACTCTAGGGAAGAATCAACCATCTAAAGGAGCTCTGACCTAATCCGCATCAAAGTACCCTTCAATTCACATATAACCATTATTTTTGAACGGTAAACCTTTTTCTAGAGAGCTCTTCAAATACCATGGCATATATGTAACTCCATTCCAATGAGAAGAATTAAGAGACGCCATAAATGACATGTGAGCTTATATCCCCATTTTATGAATGTATAACCTCATGTTTTATATGATTAAGTTTGTAATTTCGTATTTCTCTTAGAGCTTTTCTCACATTGTGTTATTATAGTGTTTGTCTAGAGTTTTGTTTTGTTTTAGTGTTTTGTTTAAGTTTTTTACATGATTTTGGACTTCAGGAACTCAAGGACAAGCAATGGTTATGAGATGGAGTGCAAGGGAATAGAGCAATGCACGTCGTGGCCAAAATCAACATCTCAACTGCACATAAGAATGGTTTCTCTTGCACAAGCAAGTGAGAGGAATGCACATGGCGGTGTATCTCATCACAGGCAATAGAGGAATACATGCAGCGGTGTATGGTGTATCTTGTCACAATCAAGGTGTTTGGATTGAGAGGAATGCACATAGCAAAGCACAAGTGCATGTGGAGGTCTTTATTTCACCACGCGCAAGTAATGAAACAAGATGGAGTGCACGTGCCAAGGAAGTTGTGCACATGGTGCTTGCCCGTGGAGTTGCACCACATGCAGGGTATTTCATTGCCTACTCGACGCCATTTCATTTATACACGCATCTTTTCCTTGTTTGCTCCTTATTTTGCATGGATAGAATGGTAAAACGACAAAAATACGAAAGAAAGTCAACAAATCACTATGGAAAATGTATAATGGAGGAAAGGGAATTAAAAGGGTAGTGAGCTGGAGCTAGATGAGGATTGGAGATCTGGGATTAGATCATCAGGACTGGGCAGAGACCAAAAACCCTAGAACGCGCCAAAGAACATTGGAAGATCATCACTGTTGAGTATATACCTGGAAGAGAGGCTGGATACCAAAGCAAGAGGACTACAATATTAAGGGATATATTCTACAACATTAGTTATACATTTGAAGAGGATACTCCTCTTCACATACGAGAAAGTCAAAATGTGGGCTCACAGGGTAAAAGGAGGTAAATTCCTGAAAATACACATTTAGTATAATAATCATCCAACGAGATTAGAATGAAAGCATAAATAACCTTTCATACCCCAAGAATATGGGATTGAATACCCCAAGACAAGAGACCGGGAATCCCAAGAATAAGTAGTGAAGAGCATGGGCTTAATTTGGTAAGGCCAAGACAAGTTCCATCCATAACAGACATGTGGAAACGAGTGAGGAGGCAGGAAAAACAAGGGATCATCCGGATACAAAAAGAGAGTAGCGAATTACCTAATGCAGACAAGGGCATCTAATATTAATTAGGAACAAGCTGATAACACAATATCAATCCAATAACTATCTAGGACCCTCAATTCAAATAATAATGCCCTAGTGGCCTCCTCTCCACAAGCAACACCATTTTGTTACAGTGTACTATTATCGGAAGTCTCACCTAAAATAACAAGAATTTGCAAGAAAGGGCAAAAATCTCTTTCTCTCTTACTCATCCCTACCCTCATTAGTGGCCCCCAGCTATGTGATGTTGCTATCTTAAGCAAGGTTTAAAGGTCGCATTATATTGTAGTTCTTTTGTCCCTCAACAACAAGAAGACCCCAAGAGTTTAAATAGAACACTCAAACTACGTACAAAAGATGTATTAATAGACCATATGCCAACCTTTGATCTTACATAGAATTAATGCATAGGAACCATACACGATAAATGCAAATAAAGAATACATCTAGAGAAAACCAAACCCAATAATTATAGTCTAATTGCTTAGTAATTAATATCATCAATTACGTCCTTTGGATGGCCTAGGAATTAATGCCGCCAATTCCAACATTTGAATTCCATCAAATCTTCTCTTCAAACCTACTTTAATGCCTGCCCATCATTTGAGGAAGCACTCCCACCATCATTAGCCACCGGGATATTGTTGTCGACTTGTCGTACCTGCATGAGCCACCAACACTAAGCTATATGTGTGTTGTGATTCAAGCATCAAACTCCTACTCTCCTCCCTGCAAACTAGAGTCACTACTTCATTAAAGCAAGGGACTTCCTACTTTTCAAGAATTTGAATCCGCACTTCGTCAAACTCTAGATTAAGTCCAACCAAGAAGTCACAGACTCTACCCTGCTCGATAAACTCCTTCAAAACAACTGCATCCTCTGGACACTTGATCTTGATTATCCGATAGTGATCAAGTACCTGCCACAGAGCCTTTAACCGATTGGCACTCTGTGAAAGACTTGTCTCCTTGTTTAGCCGCCATTGTTTTCACCTTCACTTCATATACTTGAGCAACATCCCTGGCTTTGGAATACATTTGTTGGATCACATCCCAAGTATCCTTAGCAATAGCCAAGAACATGCATGTGTCACTAATCTCCAATAACATGGTAACATGGAGTTCTATAACCATGTCATGATCATGGAATCCTGAGCCTCAAATTCGGGCTCTCTATCTTTTGGTTCAGTCCTTGTTAGATGGCTAACCTTTCCTTTGCCTTTCAGAATCGTGCGAATAAGTTAGGATCATTTGGGATAATTTTTTCCATTGATATTTTGTAACTCTAGGGGTTGAATCCTCATCTCTTCTCCTTGTGACGTAACAAAGGTCTCTATAATATTTTGTTAGATGGCTAACCTTTCCTTTGCTTTTCAAAATCGTGCAAATAAGTTAGGATCATTTGGGATAATTTTTTCCATTGATATTTTGTAACTCTACGAGCTGAATCCTCATCTCTTCTCCTTGTGATGTAACAAAGGTCTCTATAATATCCGACATGATATATAGGAAATACTTTAGCGATTAAGGTTGATCACTCACACTCAAAACATCTGATAAGCGCCTATTTTATCTATATTTTCACCTGCTTTATATTACAGTTTATGGATAAAATGCCGACTTATCATGAGTTTTAAGGGAATTTTCATCCTCTTTGTATAACAATGCCCCCAGGGGAATTTTGGTGTTTTTAGCTTATTTTTGCAGAGTTTGTACATCGGAGAACATAGGTATTTTGGATCAACATGGCTTGATGGAGATGTTGGTCAACATGGATATTTTGGTCGACTTTGCACACTTCGGTCGACATGATGTGGATGCATTCAATGAAAATTGAACTTTGAAGAGCATTGATTGAAAGAGCTCTGGTCAAGGCTAGGAATTAGATGTTGTCAACTACCTTTGGTCAACATGAAGGAATGAAGAAACCACTGTGATTACACTTGCTATGTAATTTGATCGACACAAACCATTGGTCGACATGCACTTTAGATCGGCGCCGACCACAATTGGTCGATGTCGCCTCCTTTCGTTGCCCTAATTAACTGCCAACCTATTTAAACAATTTTTTGGGTAATTGTAAGGGGGTAAATTTTGTAAGGGAAACTTTCTACGGCGAGTTTTTACCTATTTTGACTCTGGAGAATAATTCTAGGTTTTGGAGGATGAACAGTTCAAGAATATTTTATTCTTCTCCAACCATGAACTAATCCTCATTGTTCTAGGGGGATGATGTAAGCTTGTATTAGATTATGTTGATATGATTCTTTATTACTTTAGTTTTATTCCTTCATGGTGTATTTGTTTGATCCAAATCATAGTGCTTTTAATTTGATTGGATCCTAATCAATTGATCATACTTCTTCCTTGTTATTGAAAGAGAAAGTTAGAATAGACATTAGGTTATTCAATTGATCATTTCCTTGTGGTGTTGGCGTCCACTCACACTCGACGCATCAATTTCCTCCTGCTCCGAGCTAGAGTCACCTCTAGCCAGGTCCGAGTCGGACTCTCCTCCGCCGGCGGGCTGACCGACTGCACTCCCTTCAGCTCGCCCCTCCTCCCCAGCGTTGCCTGGATCCTGATCGGCGTCCACCTTGTTGGCGTTGCCTCATCGGACGACCTCAACGCTTGCATTGTTGACTAATGTGCCAGCCTCTCTGGATCCTCCCTGTGGTGTCCAGCTTGATGGCGTGGCTCCCACAGCCAAGGCATCCTACCATCTCGAAGGACACTTCCTCGCTGCGCTGTCCGCATCTCCACATCTGCCATGTGGCATCAAACTCCAGCAGTATTCTTGAGCTCCCCCCAACAGCCACACCCACTCCTCTTCCCTCAAGCCCTACCTTCTCCATGTCTTTCTCATCCCACCCTCCCCCCAATTTGGCCCACCCCACCACCCCCTCCTTAGCCGATCCCGCTCTTTCCCCCAACCCATTAATCCCCTCCTCCTACCGGCCCACCCAGCCCTCCTCCCTTTTGCTCGCCCCCTTCCCACCCCCTATTCCCACGAGCCCACCCCCACCCTCCCTTACTCACACAGCCCACCTCTTCCTCACCTCCACCCAAGCCCAATATCTCCCACCTCACCCACTCCCACTCCTTCCCCTATCGGCTCCTGTCTTCCTCATCACCTCACCCACCATCCGTCACCTTCCATGCTCAGCAGTCAAGGAGCTTAGTCATCCACTCTAGCAGTGTGGCCGCTCTCCACACTACCTCATTAGACCCCACTCGGCCTTTTTCGCCTACTGATGTTGTCTCTACTAGCCCTTCCTCCTCAGTTGTTTATTAGTCCTTAGCCGGTTTTGTCTACCTCACCTCTTCAGGCCTCTCTTGGGGTTGGCGGCAGCTAGTTTGGATCCTTTGACCGTGTTCCTTCCATGTGCTGGGACAATGATGTAGTGCTGGCTAGGAAGCTTCTGTTGGGTGGCAAGGCTGTTCAGCCTGCTGCTAGTCCACTGGGTGATGCTCTCTATGGGAAGTCTTGTCCCCTTGAGTGTGTCTTCGATTGCCCATCCGAGGCAGCATTAGAGGTAACTTGCAAGGGCTTTGACCCCTCTGATTTGTTACGGGATATCAACGCTCGACATAAGCCCGATAAGATTCTACCTCATCTTTTTGACCGTCTACGAGCACAGACTCTAAAGGTGTGCGAGAGCTTAAAAGATTTGCCTCTTCAATTAATTATGATGTCAAGATTTTTCAGATTTCTAGACTGAGGTAGTCGGCTCTTAGGGGTCCTTTTCTTTGCCTATTTTTAGGCTTTGTTTTAGGCCTATCGTTTCATTATAATATTTGTATGGACCTTTTTTTTTGGGTAAGACTATTCCCTGCCCATTTTGCTTGTACCTTGTCCTTTCTTTAATATACTATTTTTTATCTATAAAAAATAGAGAGAAACATAAATATAATCAAGCGAAATCAGAACCCTAAAAGCTTTCTCACATTGATCAAAGTTATCCGAAGCTTAGAGTTCAAAAGTGTTAGTTATTCTTTTAGTATTTATTACAACCTCATCACTATCTTCATTGTTCATTTGTTCTAGATAAAATTAATCCTTGACATTTGATACTTAGCACTTTTATTCACTGTTCTCTGTGAGTTTGATTCAGGGTTTCATTAATTTGAAAGCCATATATTAAAACCTGATCTATGCGCTTGCAGTTTGAGTTTGCACTCATCAACATCCAGCACTGCGGCTGGTTGAGTAATTAAAGCTAAGAAAGAAAACACACCAGTAATGAAGGCTAGTTCAGCAATGAATGCAAACAAAACTGAGATTCTAATTAGGGTTTCAAATAACTTGAAATCATAGTTATTAAAGGCACAAGGAGCACCAAAGGCGTAAAGGCTGGGCCTGGCTTAGGCGCAAAAAAAGCACGGGCCTAAAGGACCTGAGGCACACTTTTGTATAAAAAATTATAAAATATAATATAGAAATAAATACAACAATTTAAACATAAATACGTCAATACTCTCAATTATAGTGAAATTATTACAACTCAACAGTTTAAAGCATAAATATTCAAAATGATAAATCTAAACATCCTCCTCATCAAGGAAAATATCATCTTCATCTCCATCACTAGACTTTGTAGCCCTCACTATCATGTTCAAGAATTACAAAAATCTAATAGCCTAAAAATAATCATATTGACATAGAGCAATAAAAATAAATAATAAAATAGAAATAAAATCAGTAAAGAACAGCTCTCTTATCTCTTCTCATTTCACAGTTGTGATTTTTTTTTTTAAAAAACAATCTTTCTTGTGTAGTTGCGTTGACGCAGGAAAAAAAAGACGAAAAAAATACAATCCACAGAGGAGATGCAAACGAGAAAGAGAGAAGATGCGAGCACGACGCGTCGCAGAGAGATGGCCCAGGGTACGCATCGTCGGGATCGACATCACAGAGAGGTGCGTCATTGGGAATCGTTGCTGGGAATCGTCATTGGGAACTCTAGGGTTGTCAACAACAAGAGACGCAACAACCTTGCAACAGCAGTTGCAGCGGCAGTCGGAGAAGAGAGAAGAGAGAACGACGCACCTGATTCGCAGTCGCCGAAGGTTGCCGCTAGCACGCACGATTGCACGATTCTTTCCTTTCTTTCTTTTTTTCATTTCGATATATCATATAATTCACGCACGATCGCGTCATCTCCTCAAGGCGCACCTTCGCGATGCCTAGCGCCTGGGGACGAAGTGCTTAAAAGCACGCTTAAGGTGGGCTTCACAGACGTCGCCTCGACTAGAAGAAAGGCGGATGCAACTCCTGCGCCCGCCTAGGATTTGCGCCTAAGGCGAGCCTTTAATAACTATGCTTGAAATATTAAATCCCCTTTAATTCATTCATTTGTATATATGTTGTATTAATAAATCAGGCGCCAACCTTCAGTCTTATATAAAATTAATGCATAGAAACTATGCATAAATACAAATAAAGAATACATCTAGAAAAAAGCAAAGGACAGGTCTGATTGATTCTTAAATTGCTTAGTAATTAATATCATTAGTAACATACTTTGAATTAAGCACTAATTGATATGAGACTATGAAGAAATTAATTTTCATAGTGAATGAATATAAAAATCAATTACTCTAATATATTCTAACACACATCAACCCTGGTTCAATAAATCAAGATCTCTCGCATATGCCCAGAAATATATAGCTCATGTGGGTAAAAAAAGATGCAAGCATATTATTTATTGTCTTGGTTCACAAGTAATCACTACATTATGTTGCAACACATTCTCTTTACCTTTTAAAGTATCACTGCCTTCACACGGGGAGACTGGTTCCTTTTCTTTACAACGGAAGCCAGAGTTTCTTGGTGTTTCTGACATATCTGCACGTCAACATTGAAATGACAGCTGAATTATTTAAAAAAAAATACACATAATGGAAGGGAAGACAAACTCTGACTCATGGTGGGCAATAGTAAGTACCTGCTTTCTTATCTGATTCTCTAGGTTCTTCAGATTCATTACAAGAACTCATACTTGGATCGGCATGTACTTCTGGAATTTCATCTAGTCTGCGTTTATGCTCTTCAGGACTACTCAGAAGTTGTAATTTCTCCACACACTCTCTAAGCTTGGACCTTGGTCAAGGAACCCTGTTTAATTCAGTGTTTTTCCTTCCATGTAATTCAACATATGATAATAATGCATTACTTTGAAAATACAAATAAGCTCATTGATGGTATTGTGTCCTCCAGATAAACCTTTTTATGGTAAACAAATAAAAAATATAAACACAATGAAGACCTGGGGATTGGTTGGTTTCGACTAAAAATTTTAAGGTAACAAAAATAAAAGAGAGATTAGCAAGTTTTCATCTGGAGTGCATGAAAATTTTCAGCTTGCGGTATTGGTAATGGGCAATGAAAAAGATCAAGCTTCAAAGTAAAAAGATCAAAATGGTTTGACCAATGACAACAATAACTAGAAGCAAGAATTATACACTTTCATTTAAGAAGGTTGCAAAAAAAATTCAGAAAACCAGACATTGTTCAAAACTAGGGCAGTATTTCATTAACTGAAATTTCATCTGCACAGTATGCTCACTGTGTGGTACATTAATGCTGGGAAAATAGATATAACACCAATAAAGTACTGGCCAGGTTTCTAGGACCTGATGCACTTCCAAATATGAAAATGTTAATTGGCCACATTTGATATTAAAAGTAATATCTCAGAGAAGGTTATGTATTTAAGTTACACTTCAGACACTCATGCTCTAAACCATTATCCTTTAAATAGTCAAACACAAGCCCCAAGGAAGCGATTGCAGTCGTTGGATGAAATTAATTACATAGCTCTCAAGGCAATATGATAATTTCATGCGTAAGATTTATAACAAATACCTCCAACTAGACCAATGCAATACATACAATAAATGTCCAAAAACCATACAGCCATTTAAACTTCCTCCTATCTTGTCAGGTCTGCCACCTGGAAGTGAGAAATCTTACCGACTCAATCCACTCACCATACACAGCACCCTCACTATTCACTCCAACTATTTTCGTTTTTTCAATCAAGAATAATTCCCATGTATTTTTCTATGAAAAAATTTGGGAATACATCCTAGGAAAGTCATGAAATTGATTACATATTATCAAATCAATTTAAGGGCCATTAAAATCACACAAACTCATTAGAATAAAACTCCCACACACCTGACTTCATGAAGGAAAACAAGCATAAAAAAATACTATTAATGCCCATGTCTCCAAATCATCATCATGAGAAAGCTTCAACCATTAAAGAATAAGAGTAAGCACTGTTACAACTTACAAGATATTAAGGCAATCGATCAAAAAGTTGAGACACCAATAAAGATAGATATAAGTAAATGAAAAGGATATTCCTTCCTATGTCCTTTCTCACTTGCTCGATCCCGAAGATGACTAACCCTCAATATTTCTGATTTCAGCCACTACATAAGAAAACAAAGGTATTAATACATATAGCTGAAGACTACATAAAAGTGGACAAATATTTTGAAAGAGGAACAAAAGTTTTTTTTTTTTAAAGAAGTATAAAATGTCTTATTTCAACATAAGTGATACAACATAATGTATCCTGTCTTTGCATTGATAAAAAAGAAACTTACTTCAGTCAATTTTACTTCATGCAGTGCTATTGCTTTCTTCTGTATCTCACCCTGTGAAAATCTTAAATAAGGTCCGCCAATACCCAAATCAAAAGGAAGAAACAAGCTTATATGTACACATACCACAGTAAGACATTTAGCAAGCCCGCATCTTATGCTCTCCCTTAAGTGCCTACATTCATCCTGCAAAATAAACAAAACACATTAAGCAATTTCCGGTGGGGTGTGGCAGGTGCTGGAGACAGTAAGGCAGATGTGCATAAAACACAGATGCTACTCTAATGACCACATTTCATGAGAGAATGATTTGGATCAAAGAATCCACAATCCAGCCATATGAAACAAAAAAAGGTTCAGTTTAAAAGAAAAAAAAACTTTGCATCAAAATAATCCACAAGCAAATCTAGGAGGAATCTAGGGCTTAGCTTTACACACACACACTGAGTGATAGATGTCCCAAAATATGAAGGAACTAAATAATCCCATTGAGGGACTATTCCCAAGGTAAATATTCTCAAAGTTATGCTTCAATGCAGAATGGAATTTAAATAAACTCATATCCAGCCTTCCCAAGTTGTCCTTGACCACTGTACTATTCCGTGAGGGTTTAGGTTTTATTCATTTTAACAAAGTAATCCCTCATCACACTTTCATTTTTTTAAAGGCCACGAAATTTTCATAATACATCCTCAAAAGAAGATGTTCTGTAAACATGTACATATCAGTATGTGCCAATCAGACATAAGAATGTTTCAGCTCGGCCTATCTAAACAGCAACAAACTAAGCATCGATCCTGAGATTTTGAGGCCAGTCACAAACCAAAACCAAAAAGCCTAGTCTGTTAATATGGAGACTACTACTATTCAGCCTATGGGCCACTACGAAGTTTCTACAATTCACACCTCTCCTTCAGGAAATTTAACCTTGATTTAACCACAAGAACAAACCTAAAAGTATAAGTGGCTGATAAATTATTTAAGCCCTGGTAATTCAGGTGGAAAGATAACATATTGAAAAGGAACTTTCATACAAAAGTATGAAAGAAGTAACAATTCCCCTAAAACAAGGGAATAACATACAAGTAAATAAAGCATGGTGTACAAAAATATGTGTGCCATGTGTCCAATCACCTCAGAAAAGTCCTGGTTTGATGCTGCCTCAATCGATATATACTCTCTCTTGTTTAAATTTAGAACTTCAATCAACACATCTGTGAACCTTTGACCAACTTTATAGGGTGCTGCAGCCTTATGTGTACCTGTATACAGTTTAATGTTACAATACAATTACATATATATATATATATATGAATGCCTGAAAAAGAAAAATAGTGTACATACTGCAGCTACTGCTTATGATCCATACCTACAACTTGGACAAGCCTATACATATCTTGCTTTTGGTCAGAACCTGGTCTAATCCGCACAAATGCACCAACAACCTTGTCAGAAAACTTTTCAGCATCTCCAATAAGATTCTCCATCAGTCTACGCCTTAAGTATATCAAGCTAATGTTATGAACATCAATTGCTGCATACTCATCCAAATTTATTTGTTTCGCCTTGTTGTTGCCTTTTTTTAAGCAGCTTACATCTCTTATCTCTATTTATCTTCAGTTGGTTAGCATTGTTCAAATCAGTGCCCATTTGGCTAGTCACAGCACCAAGGGGTCCTCCTTTCATACAATCCAATCGAGAATCCTCTCTGATCCAAAAGTGAGATTCGAGAAGCTTTAACATTTCAATGTGACCAACACGTGTTTTCTCAAAGAGCTTTGAAAGCCTCGAATCACAAATAACTTGACTTTTTTGGTGAGGATCACGAAGATTGTTATTCTTTATATACTTTAGCAAAAGAGCCTGAACATCAACTACAGATAGAATAGATGTATCTCCACCTTTCACGTGTGCAACAAACTCTAAAAGCTCATTTGATGCCCAAGCAATGCCTTCACACAATGATGTATCCCCATCAGCACTAGTTCTTACTACATTTTGACCATCCTTGTTGAGAAGCATTGGCTGTTTCACCATCTTTCTTCTTTTAGAAGCACTTCCTACCACATTTCCAGAACCATTTGGGGTGGAACCTTTGCAATTGCTAGCATCAGAAAGTTCGCCAGGGCATTTCCCATTGCAAGACAAAAAATCTCCTTTCCATGGATTTTTAGCATTATTAAGCTCATCCAAGGTTAAAGATTGCTTCCCTTTTGTGTAAATCCAATAAACCTTGAAGAGGTATTCCCAGCTACTTTTGTCGTCAAAATCAATTTTAACCTACATAACATAACACAAAATGAAAGGTAAAAATAACATTATAAAATAGTTAACAAACTATAATTTAAGCATTTTTTATAGGTAATAAAAAACTTCAATAAAAACAAAATACACAAGATGTGCACTAAGAGAGAAGTAACAAAAGAACAAGAAACAACAAACGAGCAACGCCTAGCTCAAAAGGAACACCCATCAACAACATTCACAATACAAGAAAAACATGAACCCGAGACAGAGAGCCACCCGAGAAGAGAACGCAATACACAGGCCTTAAGCTCCACCACGTGAAGCGCGCAATTCTCAAACAGCCTAGCATTCCGCTCGCACCAAAGACACCACAAGATACAATACGGAATAACACGCCAAAGTGGCAACCGGAAACCCACACAACCAGCCCAACATGAAAATAAATCAACCACACCCCGAGGCATCACACAAGGAAGTCCAAACAAACCAAAAACATGTCCCAAAGCTCTCGGGCAAACGGACAATAAAGAAAAATGTTACCAATAGATTCGGCATCCGCTTGACACAAAAAACAATGGCTAACCACCACCATACTACGACGGCGCAAGTTGTCCACCGTAAGGGTCCTCTCAAGCACCGCAGACCAAACAAAGAAACTCACCCAAGAAACTATAATTTAAGCATTAAAATGTAGAAATCTCTTCAAGTAAAGTCCAGTGCTGAAGACCACTTTAATTTACTACAGTTTTTAAAGGATGGAACACAATAAACAAATTGACTAGGGAACATAAAAACATTAACAAAAATGTAGCAGCAGAGCATATGCACACTTTTACAAAGCTCAGAAAGTAAATTGCAAGCTATAAAGTCAAGCGGACAGCAAAGATGTGAAATATATGGGTTTATAATTTAAATGGAGAGATCTAATATCAAAATGATAATGCATTGTAACTACAGAGTCAATGGTGGAAATGATGAATATTTGAAGAGCTGGCTTTATTTTTCTTAACTTATTTGTTTGGAATTTGGATCTAACTGGTTTATAGAACCTAGGGTCTTCAAACAATTAAATGTACAGCTCAATAGCTCTGTTATGGCTATCTAGTCATGTTTTATAATTGCAAACCATGCAAGCAATTCCGAGTACCTTTGAAATGATCAAATACTAGAGCAAGAACCAATTCAAGATTGTGCCCAAATGATTATCTTTAAAAAATTCAGAAGCCCAGCAAAGTTTTTAAAAATAAAAGCACGATTCTTAGAGAGAAATTAGTACGAATGAAGTTGAACATGTGACTAGAGGATAGAATTCATCCTACCATTTCCTTGTCTCCTTGCATGTTGTTTTCAATCAGCATAATTGTTCCCATGCATGTGGTGCAAAATCCTTTGTTTTCCCTTACACACAATATTTCAGATTCTTTAACACAAACTTTGCACAAAGAATATGTACATGTGTAGCACATGTAATGGGCTGCCTTCTCACAGCAGCTACATATATGCCAACCTGAAATACATAACTGAGAAGTTAATAATATCTGAAACTTAGCGATCATCAAAGTAAGGTCAGAAAATGACAGTGACCGCTAAACATTAATTGTCATGCATATATCATTACATAAAGTAATTTAATGATTGCATCCGTCAAAGCTATTAATGTATCAAATGACAACATTGAGATTAAGCCTCTATCTTGTTACTATCAAGAATCTCTTAAAGCAGAGATAAATGACCAAGTAAAAGAACAATAATGATCTCACAACTAATTCAGAAACAACAATTAAAGGTGGGGCCCCACAAAAGCTTTCTATTCATCACAAAATTAAAATAAACTCAACATTTCAAGAGATATATGCTACTAATTAAACGGTGATTTTTGCGTATGCACTTGGTGAACATCACAGGGCAGTTAAAAACATGTCAATCCTTTATCAAGTTGCCATCAACAGAACACAACAAAGGACCCTGTAAAAGTACATTAATAATTTAACAACTAAAGGTGGGCCCTTTTCACTTCCTCTGGAGAATTAAAAAATGTACCACGTTTGAAAAGATATATGATACTAATTGAACAGTAATATCTGAAGATTCACTCACTGAACATCATATTGTAAACAACAACATTATCATTAAGGCCCTATCTGGTTGTTATCAAGCATCACTTCAAACAGTAAACAACAAATGATCACGTGAAAGGACATTAATGATCCCACAATAAATTGAAAAGTGTCAATTAAAGGTGGGCCCTTTACAAGAACAGTGTTTTCCCTAGATTCACTCGATGAATATCAGAGGTCAAATGACGACAACATTATTATTAAGGCTTTATCTAGTTGCCATCAAGCATTGCTTGAACCAGTAAAAAAAATGAAATCATAAAAGGACATCAATGATCCCACAACAAATTGAGAAACGTCAATTAAAGCTGGGCCCTCAACAAGAGTTTCGCCCTTTTGTCATGACAAAAAACCTCCCACATTTTAAAAGACAAACCATTAACCAAACCCTTGATAGCAGTTTTTGCAGATCTACTTGCACTCAGCGAATGTAACAACTTTTTTGGATGAATGATAACATTAACGTTGGGTCTCTATTTGGTTGCCATTGGGAATCACTTAAACCAATAAATGACAAATGACCTCGTGAAAGAACATCAATAATGTCACACAAAACTGAGAAACGACAATTAAATTTAAAGGTGGATCCTCAATAAGCGGTATCATTTCCAGTCATAATAAATATGTAATACATTTTAGAATATATATATATATATATATATATTACTACTCATTGAACCCTCTACAATATTTTTTGCATATACACTCAGTAAATGTCACTGCAAAGCACTGTTTCAGGAAGGGGTGGGTAAGTATTAAATAACCAGCACTACAAGCATAGTTACCAACCTAGACATTATAATCATTCAATCATTTGGAGTAAGGAAACAAAAATAGGAAAGAAATTATCCTTTCTCAATTCTTGTTTGAATAATAAAACAATATAAAAAACAAGCCAAATACAAACTACAATTATAATTTAAAATAAATGTATATCACATCCAAATCCAATCTGTTTATCCTTTCTTTTTCCTTAATCTCAATTATCTAGACCTTTTTTGAGTATCATTGTATTTTAGAAATAAATGCACCATCCTACATTCATTTCCCTGCAAAATTGTTATAACAAATGAAGAATATTTTTTTTTATAACTGTAGCGGTAGTAGCAGCAGCGGCAGCAATAATAATAATAATATGACAATGCTATTTGCGGTCCTGCATTGCAAGTCCTTTTGTATTTTTATCAAAACGACGTCGTTTTGACTTATGATGTTTTCATCAAAATGACGTCGTTTTGACTTATGACATTTTCATCAAAATGACATCATTTTGACTTATGACATTTTCATCAAAATGACGCCGTTTTGATGAAAATACAGAGAAATTGTAATGCAGTCCCCGAAATGGACTGCATTTAGATTTTTTCATAATAATAATAGAGATTGGATGAAATGTTTTTCATAACGAATCAAGGGTGGTTAATTGTTTAATGCTACCACCAAGTTTTCATTTTCCATAAATAAAAAAATCACTCAAACACCATTTCTCATCAATTACATCAACCATGCCTCCAAAAACAAATTTTGACCAAAGAAAACAAAACAAGACGCCAATGAACAAGAACAAAAACAGTACTATCCGCAGACACACGTTAGGCTACTAGCGAGTTCATATGGTTCGGAGCATACCACAGCTCCACTGAGCCCTCGATCGAAAAAACGCATCGTCTCGCTTAATACAAGCCGGATGGTAAGCCTTGGGGCAGCCCCTGGCAAGTAGAAATCAACAGATATAAGCAAACGACGTAACAGGAAAGGACCGAGCAACAAACTAACGACCAAAACCAAAACAAAACCCTAGAATCGCAGAAACCCGACTTGTTAGATACATCGGCGCCCACATAAACACACACTCACCGGCGGTCGCAGAGGACGAGGTCTCCGCCGTCGAAGCATATGAAGCACACGTCCTCCTCGTCCTTCGTCTTCTTCGCCGGAGCTTTCGCCTGACCCTTCGCCGGCCGACCTCGTTTCCTCTTCCCCACCGTACACTCCGGCACCGGCGCGGGAGCTACTCCAACGAGCTCAGAATCGTCCATTTCCCGAACCGCTCCACATTGGCTGGAGCTTCGAACCTCCAATCCGTCCACGGCAGCTCCCGGATTGGCAGACTCCACACACGGCCTGTATACGGCCGATTCCGATTGATGACCAGGTGGCGGAGGCTGAGCTGACTCGCGCTCTTCCATAGACATGGCGATGACTTCCAGCTTTCCCTTCCCTCCCTCCCTCCCTAGTTCAAACCCTAGTCTGGTCTACGCACATGCACATGGAAATGGTGGATGTATTCAACTTTTTTGGACTCTTCGTATTTTTATTTTATTTTTTGGTTTTTTTTCTTCTTCCTTGTTTTTTCAGGGTGTGGGGGAGGGGATGAGACTTGAGAGCGAGAGCAAGTTGAGCTTTGAACGACACCGCAAAAAAGACGGTCACGTCATGCAAGGGAAAGTGGGTGTGGGAGCGGTGGCGACGAATTTACTGCTGCTGTCACCACTTACCGAAACAAACAGCCATATATTAATTAATATTAAGAGTTTATTTTGAAAAGCACGCCAAGTCCAGGAAACGACTTTGGAAAACACTGAAGGAGGAGCGAACGTCAAAGCACCGTCGCGCCCTCACCGCGTGGCGGTCCCAGAGAGCTCAGCATGCGTGTACATTTTGGGTGGATCCCCCGTCAAATTTGTTTTCTTCTACTCATTATTAACACACTTTCTATAAATAGAAAAACAATTATCGTCTCTTTTTCTAAAAATAAATTTAGAATGTATAACTTATTCGTTATTTTTTGAAATTTTCTATTAACATGTTTTATTAAAACTTAATATTTTAAATTTAAAAATATTAAATATTAGTTTACTGTTTATTTCTTCATGGGTTGTTTGATTTGTAATATATTTATATTAGGATTATGCATTTCCATTTTAACAATTGAGGTCATAATTTTCTTAATTATAATATTTTATTACATTAAATATTTATATTTAAATTATATTTTAAAATAAGTATATTTTAATATTCATTATAACTCATCTTGATGTAAATTGTCATGTTTCCTTTTTTAGAAATTCACTTGGAATTAGGTTGGATAACACCTAATAAAGGTTAGAAACAAGCATCAGATTGGTAACCACATATACCATTAAAAACAACACTTATATATCCAAACTCAAATACTCATACATAAACAAATATAAACTTCAAAAGCCTTGTTACATAACATGAGTAGTACAATCATGATTTTAAGGGAGGTAGCCCTAGATTCTAATTCCATTAGTTACCAAACATTAGCTTCACGTAGTGAATGTTCACACCTGATAGGATTTTATTTATATATATATATAGAAAAAATATATAATTAGACCTAAAATGTAAACATTTGCAAGTATAATGTCTCTATCTATAATATTGAAGCCACAAAGACTTCTGTTTGACAATTGGTCATTTAACGGGTTTGAAGGTATTAAGCGTTTAGTTAATTTTTGAGTTGAGTTGTTCATGAGATAGCCTTTTGGGGAAATAAATATTAATAAAATGATTTGCTCATTGATATGAACATTTTGACTGCAGTTTGATATAATTTGGGTTTAAAGTTCATAAATTATTTTATTTAATTTGAGAGATTATTAAAAATATATATTAAAAAAGGAAACTTTCTCAAGTTATTATATTTTGGCTCCTATGTGCACATGTTCAAGCTGGGTAAAGAGGGAGAAAGAAGAAAAGACTTATTGGGAAAGCCCTATTGTTGTCGTTGATGCTCTTATCTCATTTCCATCAAGAATTATAGGTAGGAACTCGCTATTTATCTTTTTACTTGTTGTCATATATAAAATAGATAGTAAAATGTTGTTTGATTCTTAGGTATATGAATTTGATCATGTTTGTCTAGCCTAGAATTACAAGGCTGTGCATTTGATTTTGATAAAAATTAAAGAATATGAAAGCTAAGGTTATTAATCCTTTAAAAAAATTGAAATGGATGTGTAGATGCTTGAAGCATGTTATTTGGAGTTAAAAAAAGGTTAGAAAAGTGATATATGAGTTTTCATCATATTTAGGGGTGGAGTGTGTCATATTCTCAATTTTCAGAAATCCTGAAATTAGATATATGACTCACCATGCTTGTACCTAAAAAGTCAAAGGATTGATGACTAATACCTATAGAAACTACACAATGGCTGTTGTCTCACATCTAATCTGTATAGTCATACATTCAAACAATTTTGTACTTTTCCAAATGGATAAGAGATCAATAACATGCATCACATTTATTATTTCCAATAAACAAAACATTATATCATTCATAACACGTTTCAACAATACAATAAAACTTTCTACGAAACCATATATAATAAACACATAACATAACATATTACATCATTCCGAATAATACATCAATAAGGTAAATTCCTCATATGTAGCAGTAACTCTATTAGCCCCCAGTATTACCTGAAAAAAATCAACAATGTAGGGTGACCAAAAAGTTCATGTCATGTTTACAAAATTTAGAAAACTTGAAACTGGTAAGTAACTCTTCATGCCTACCCTTGAAAGGTCAAAGGGTTGGTGATTGGTACCTATAAATACTATACAATAGGTAATGTCTCAAATAAACATATATAATTATATATCAAGGGTAATAACGTATTTTCCTAAAAGATTAAAACATTGATAATATACATTACAATTCATAAATCAAATAAACAAAGTATTATATTATCACAACATGTTTAGTTTGATACCATGGACCAATGTTTGGGACAAAATAAATAAAAACAATATCAGTTACATAGCTCATAATAATACATCAAATCTATATATATTCTACAATTTGTTATCTAATTTTTTGAACTGCTTCCAAAAAATTACAGAAAATATGTGTCATTAAATATCTCATAAAGATTTCATATGCTTCTATTTACATTGTGACAACCACAAATCTATATGTTCTTGTTATGTGACTTTTTGAACTACCTCCGAAAAACTATATAATATGCATCATCAAATATCTAACAAAGATTTCTTATGAATCTACTTACATTGTGACAACCACAAATCTATATATTCCATAATCTGTTGTCGGACTTTTTGAACTACTTCCGGAGAACTGCAATTTTGGGCATCACCTGAATGACACGGGTACAATTTCAAAACCAATATATATTGGGATAATGTAAATGTTGGCAGGCAGCATGCTACGTGATATAAAAATGAAGCCATTTTGAGTACTTTGGTATACTTTATTAGTAAAAATAGGCATTGTTTTGATATCGGGCAGACAACACGCTCCTCTTACTATATATATACACAAGTGCATATGACTAAAAGACTTGTGTGTGTGAGAATAACTAGAAACGTCATGTGTTCAATGCTTCTTGTGCAGCAAAGGATCATGAGTTCCTTGCCAATTGGCCTAACTTTACACTAGATGATTGAACCATGGCAATAAGATATAAATGTAATATGTTTCTTACATTTAATTTAAATACTTTGGTATAAGCTACAAATGCATCAGGAGAGTTTTAGATGGAATGTCAATTTCAGAAATTTCAAATAGAAGGATATATACATACCTTCTAGGTTTAAATGAGATTGTGGACACCCATTCATATCAGTTCCATGGCCACAGTTATGACAGGAGATGACATAGGAAGGCACTAAAAGTTCCAATAGAAATAATTACTAAAGAGGATAGGTGACAAATTACAACGATATCAAATTTATATTGTAGCCATAAGCTAAGTAAATTGAAGAGTTTATTATTAATACAATTAGTATAAGCACCCAACATATTATCTCATAACTGAACCAATAGGTTTGCATTACTAAGAACTACCAAGCGGAACAGACTTTGATGAATTCCCATCCAAAGATACATAACTCAGCAAATAAGATAGTTTCTCTTTAAATAGTTTGACAAACAAAATAAATTGATAACTATTTCTTAGCGATCCTTTGTAAATATATGGTTGATCATCGGCTCCATACTATACATATTATGATTTTAATTCGGCCTTAAATGAAGCCACAAGCATCTCACTTCCATCGCCTCATATTAAACAAACAACATTACTTGAAAATTTCATCTTTATAGTAAATGAATACTTACATTCATGGTCTTTCGATGAAGTCTGCTTAGATGCATGTTGCCATGGGTCTTGTGAACCATTAGTAAAGACTATTTTTGAGCCTGTCAATTCATGTTTCCGGAATAATTTATAAGGCACAATTGTATATATTTACTATGATTTTATAACAAAAGAAAAAATCGAATCAGTATTTTTCCCATCGTTGGGCTAACAAAAAATGAGGATAATGCTTGCTAACATGTTATCTCTCTTGCTTGTAGATAAAGAAAGAGCCTTAATACAATATTTTATATTTAGA
Organism: Taxillus chinensis; assembly: GCA_023512835.1. Classification (NCBI taxonomy): domain Eukaryota; kingdom Viridiplantae; phylum Streptophyta; class Magnoliopsida; order Santalales; family Loranthaceae; genus Taxillus; species Taxillus chinensis. The sequence goes on from CM042090.1 coordinate 10,413,736, forward strand.
CTAACACGACATGGATACATGAACATAATGCGGCAAAACTGAGCAAATAAACAGGACAAAACAAGAATGCTCACAATCTAAATTTACCACACTAAGGGGTGTGAGGGACAACTAGTAGATATTTTTACCCTTATTTCATGTCATGGTTTGATTACAATGAAGTTGGTATACATTACCCCCTTTACCTCAGCCCCAACCTGAAACATAATTCTTATCCTCAATTTCCAGAATTTTGCATGCATCTATTTTAAATATAGAACTTAATCAATCTCTGACCTGCTATTTTTGTGCCTCCATAGTATATATTTGTTGCTTCAACATCAGGATAGACTCCCTCTCCAAATGCATTCTTGCAAAGGTCCAAATGATACCTGCAACACATAAGAGACCAAAAAATTGGGCTCACAATTTAGTGCAACGAGATATGTCTTAACTTTTAAGCTACACATAAATGCATAAAGGGATTGGGGGTGGAGGGACACAAGAACTAATATGTGGTATGTAGAAACATGCCTTATGTCTATTTTTGGTGATCGCATACTGTCATTTGAAGGTGCTACTTGGAAATTTGCAACTTCAGAACAAACTTGGAACCACCACAATCGGTCAGAACTGTGTTCCTGAAAGGTCTTTTTTAGATATTCCTGATTATATGTTTGAACACTGGCACCAAAACTTTCAAGGTAATAGTCTTTTACGTAAGTAGAATATGCATCCTGCACAGGAGATATTCATTTTACGGGTGAAGCTTAACACAAGAAAGAGATTTAAAAGGTAATATTCATACGGAATAGACATGAATATTCATATTCATATGAAAATATGGAATAGACCAGATTTAAAAGGCAATATTCATATTTTTATGGAATAGATGAGAAACCAGCAACACTGAAATGAGAAGAAAAAATGAACAAAAAGATCACCAAAAATGATGAAGTAACAAGGGAAAAAGTGAAATAAGGAGTCTACCACTAGGTCGTTTTTTTCCTGTTTGGCCTGAAGGAGTGGGGAGCATAGCCTGTCTGGATTACCATATTGAAACTGCATATTACAAATGAGTACTAATCAATAGCTTGAAGGAAAAGATTAGGCGCCTGTTTGGAACAACAGTCGAACAATACAAAAATAAGATTTAAAATCTAAAGCAACAATCTTGATTTCTAAAGTGTCACATAGTTATTGAAAACCATTCCAAATAAACATATAAAGTGAGTGACAGCTTAAAAAAAAAAAAAACCATGCCCACCGCTACAGCTGCAGCATCTGCCAGAAAATACAAGAAATCAGCGTCGCTCTTAAGCTGAAAAGGAACAGACATATATCAACAAGCAAAAAAATAAGATGTTCTGAAAGATTTTACGAAATGATATAATGATGCATGAATAAAAATAAAAGCTCAAAATAGTTGGGCATCTTATCATCTTTTTAACGTTGGTAAGCCATAGTTTTCTTCCCTTTGATTTATCATTTATCAAGGCTATTAACTGGAGGCATGTCATTTCGTGACTCTATACATAAAAAAAATTGACTTCGATGGAAATTTGGAACTTCCATCCAAAAAAGCAGTTATCCCTCACAATGCTCTCATTCAAAACAACACACCTTGTCTCTTCCATTTATTTTATTTTACCTTTTTTTGCTTTCCACATGACATTCAACATTATATCAACCTAGCAAGCAGACGCATAGTGTTCATAGAGGCCAATTTGGTTTGAACTGCTTTCCTTGCTAAACTTTGGAAACCAAGACCGAATAATCCATAGTTTCAAATTAAGCATAAAATGGGTTGGGCCAGGGAACTCCAACCCTTAATCGGTGATTAATTTCTTGCAGTGCAGTTATCATAATTGCAAGGGGAAAGGTTAAAGCAATTCAGAACCTCAGCTGCACCAAATGATGCCTTCAATGCTTCTCCATTTGACGCAAGCCTTTGTTCAACTAGATGATTGGTTTCTTGCAGTGCTGCTTTACACTCTGGGCCAGCCGATTCACCTATCTGCACCACAATCATATAATGACATATGTGAGTGACAAATTTAAATAAGGTCAACACCATTCTCATAAGTCAACCAAAAAAAAAAGTAAACAAGAGTAAAAACATTAAAAATTATTGTAGAAAGTAACATTAACATGACCTGATGATCAAATTCAGTGAAATTATCAATAGCTTCAATGACAGCAGAACTTGCTAGACTACCACAAGTCAAATGGGGAAACTTTAGACGGAACCATGCACTAAGAGCCCCAGCATATGAAACACCAAAAACAAACCATGGATTTTCAGTCTTTGTGTTGTTGGTCTTCATTGTTAAGGATTTCTACAAAACAAAAGGTTAAGAAGAGAAATAGGTAAATTAGAATTAAAAAGCCTATAATGTTTTTTAAACTTTTTATAATAATGAGGAAAATATAATTTTGAAGTTTTGTATGCCAAAATGAACTTATTTAGCAATATATCAAAAGTTTAAGTTTTTAAGCATCTGCCTTTCAGATCCAACTTATATTTTAGTTTTGATGCCATTCATAGATCATCATGTGTAGAGTAGTAGCAGCAGCAGCAGACACCAAAAAAACAAAACAAAACAAAACAAAACAAAAAATCACCTGATAATATTCTCGGAAAGCAGCTAAATCAGAAAGTGCTTGCTTTGATGAAAGATAGCTTAGATTCTCCGTTGTGAGTGATTGGAAAGGAGAGCTCTTCCCATAGTATCGATGCTCAATAGAAACCACAGCCGCCCCAAATTTCTTTGCCAATACCTGTTAAGTTTGTAAATGTCTGGTTGTTTCTCTTAATTATGGGTATATGTTCATCTAAGCTAGTTATTCAAAAATTAAGAAGACTAAACAGAACAACGATTCCTCGCCTATTCGTACAGTTCACCCCAACGCCGCCAATATATATACACATGCAGACCCATTCCAGTACTAAGCCCATAAAACAATCAATCATTGGGAGGAAACTGGGCATACAAACATCATTAAATCTTCCAAAGGCTTATCAAAGTGAAATAGGTGCGCATACACTGATATAGTTATTGGCAATCCCATTGCATGAAGATTCACCACATATTTTCAGAAACACGGGTCCATCAGGAACCCGAAAGCTCTCTAGATATTCATAGTATCGCTGGGCAAATTTACGATGATCCTGCAAAACATACACCATTGCATTGTAAGAAAGAAACTAATAGGCTACAAATTAATTAAAATATACACTGCATGATTAAAGTTATATATACTTAATAAAGAGAGAAAGGGGAGGAGGGGACGGCATTATATCATGAAACAACGAATTTGAATTCATGATAATTATTATATGCTTAGGATGGATTAGTGAAAACCGAAAAACTACTGTGGCCAAATATCAGAAATTATTTAAAAATCGAAGCATCGAAGCTTTGGTCCCGTTTCACTCAAAGCCAAAAAAGAACTTCAAATATATATATATATATATATAAGCCATGCAATAAAAAAATGGTTACACTTGTTTTTTAATATTCATATCATACTATTTTTAAATTTGGATCGCAATTTATTAGTAATATGTTTCTTTTGGGTTACTTTATGATATGTTTTTTTTTTAATTTTGCACTCACATTTAAGTGGGATTTAACACTCAAAAATAATTAATATAAAACCAAAAATTATATAAATCAATTAGAACGTAAAAGGGAATCAAGTTCAATTGGTTCTATTTAATTTAAAATATTCATAATAAAAAAGTATCCATTTAATTAAGGTTTTAGAATTGGTTTATAACCCCAAATCAAATGGAACTGAGTCATTTACCTCACTAATTACGCTTATGATTTCATAATTACCACTTACATGGTATAGATATTCTTCAAAAGAGACGTCAAAAAGCCCCTAACTAATACCGAAACTATAATATTAACATAGGTCACTATGTTAACTAACTTAACCTATTTTTAGTGTTTTCAATTGATTCGGTTTTAGTAATCAGCAATGGGGGGTAATTTAATTTCAGTTTGGAGCTCTTAACAAAATGCTAAATCTGAATTTAATGAGAAATAAAATGAATAGATATTGAATGATCATATTTACATTAAAAATAAATAAATATATAACATGTAATAGTTTAGTTTGTGTACAGAGGATATTATTTTTAAAAAATTATTATTACTTTTAAAGTCCAATAAATTGAGTGATAAAAATTTATTTCAACATATAAGTTTTACGACGCACACATGAAAAGGGGATATCATACATAAGGAGAGAAGTGATCGAGAGTTTGATTGAACCAGAGCTCCTCCTTGGTCAAATAATTGGAGGAAGAATTGGACGCGGAAGCATTGGCATTGAAGAATAGAAGTGACGCAGAGAGCACCGCAATTGCTTGGCTCGTGATCTTCGCCATTGCCGTCATCGTCATCTCTCCCTCCAACTCCAAGAGACCTACTCCATTTTTGCAGTGAACTTAAAGCTGCGTAGCCGGGTTTGTAACAACCATTTTCTACAGTAACGTAGCCAACTCTAAAGTCTAAACCGTTAAAAAATATTTGCCATAAAGAGTGTCCGTTAAAAATAAATAAATAAAATCTTTAGGTTGACTTCAAAGCATCTTTTTTCATATAAATAAAATAATAAAAATTAAATCAGCCAGATGGAAGGGTGATGCTGAATCCATCGTGCACACTTTTATTAGTTTTAATTAAATTACGGGTAATGATCAAATTATATGACCAATGAAATAATTTTTTATATAAATAAAATAATAAAAATTAGATAACACTTTTATATATAAAATGCAAGGCTCTCTTTTATTAGTTCTAATCAAATCACAAATAAAACATGATTAAATTACAGAACTAATGAGATAAAAAAAATTATATATAAATAAAATAATAAAAATTGGATCAACCATGATGCTATATACAAACTTTTGGTTCTAATTAAATCACGATAAAACCAAACCAAATTATTAAACAAAAAAAGACTTACATATACTACTTTTTTCAAATAATCAAATCTAATTACTTTTTATTTTATTTTATATTCGATATACCAATTATTTAAATAAATTAATATTTTATTTAAATCCTAATAAAATAACTATTTTTAAAAACATTTTTAAACTATTTTTTATTTTCAAATTTAAACTTAATTTTTATAAAAAAATTTTTAAAAAAAAATATTACATGAACCTATCATATTTTTTATATAATTAAATAACATTCTTTTTTAAATATATTTTTTCAAAAATTCAAAATTTAAACTTTAAATCAAATAAAAAAATAAACTATGAAACAAAAAATAATTATAACACAAATTAAATAATTAATGCAAAATAGTTTAACAAAAAAGTAACCCATCAACTGCCTGCCCAGTTAAACCACCAAGAACTCAAACAAAAATAATTTGGGACATGAGAGAAGACAACGCCAACTTCAATTAATCCAATTAATTTATTTATCTACACCAGGACAATAGCTCATGCGAACAAATTTATCGTCCTTTAGTACTCCGTTAACATTCTATTTACCACCACTCCCCCTCCTTTCTGTAGAAAGGTAAATGAGTTTCACGAAATGTTCCAGAATAATAAAATTTGGCATGTATCATGTACAACCGCTGCCAAGGCCATAATTGAAATTTTGGTTAGCACATGCGTGCGTGCTGTCAAATATCTCACATATACATCCTAGTCCTACGCTTCTCCTGGCATTGTGACAGCCACAGATCTATGTGTTCCACAATCTGTTGTCTGACTTTTTGAACTGCCTCAGGGGAGTTGCACTTCCGGGCATCACCTGAAAGGCACAGTTACAGCGTTAAGACCCACCCACCCACACACCCACATAAAAGTAGAAAAACACATCAGGTGTTGATCACTTCTTGCCTAGTAGAGCATCCCCGGCAATGAGATACAAATGGAATATACTTTCTTCAACACTTCAACTTAATTTAAATATTTGAGTATAAGCAGCTGAGGCATTAAGAGGGGAGGGGGTTTCAGCTGGAATGTCAATCTGAGAAATGGGAAGCAGAAGTATCCATACCTTCCAGGTTTAAACGATCTTGCGGACACCCACGCATATCAGTTCCATGGCCACAATTATTACAAGAGATAATATACGAAGGCACTGAAAGTTCCCATAGAAACAATTAACAAACAGGTATAAGTACAGCCATTTAACAGGTAAGCGAAAGGTCATGATTTTAGAATTTAACAAAGGGTAGGGTGGCATTATAGTGGTGCCAAACTCCATACGTAAACATTTGTTAAATAAACTGAAGATAATTATTTATAACATTATTAATAAAATCACCAGACATTATTTCACAGCGAGCTGAACAAAGAGGTTTGTGGTTTTGAAAGCTGCCAGAACGGATCCTGATGATTTTCCGCCCAAAGAAATATAACAGCATACACGACTGATTACTTTAAATGGTTTCAACAAACAAGATAAATTCAGTCGGCTACCATTTTTAAAGAAATGGATGAACTTAAGGCTCCATATTATACAGATGTTGGTTACATTTTTAGTTTTGTCTTAAATGAAGGCATAGGCATCTCAGTTGCATCACCTAATATTAAACAAACAGCATATTACTTTAAGATTTCATTGCTATAGTAAATGAACACTCACTGTCTTCTGATGAAGTTTGCTTAGATGCATGCTGCCATGGATCCTGTGAGCCGTTAGCAAATACTATTTTGGAGCCTGTCAATTCAAGTTCAGAATAACTCATAAGCCATAATTGCTTATCCACTATGATTTTATAATCCCACCTCACCCTTAAAAACACTATCCTAAGCGTTCGTTTTACTATAAGAGTAAAATAATATATAGATGGATGGACATATTGTGGTACAATTGAGCAACTAAACATTGCTAGGCTTGAATGCTCATTGCTCACAATCTAAATTTACCAAACTAAGAGTGTAACCGACAGAGTAGATATACTGAGTCTTATTCCATGTCATGGTTTGATTATTATGGAGTTGGTATATATTACCCCTTCCCTTCACTCCCCGCCTAAAACATAATTCCTATTCTGACCTGCTATTTTTGTGCCTCCATAATATATATTTGTTGCTTCAACATCCGGATAGATTCCCTCTCCAAAGACATTCTTGCAAAGGTCCAAGTGATACCTGCAACGTATAGGAAACAAATTTGTAATTAAAATAAATAAATTGCGTATGATAATCTAGAATGCTAACAAAATGAGATATGCTTTAGCTTTTACACCACACATATACATATAAAGAAAGGCTCGCATAAGGACTAATATATGGCATGTAGAAACATGCCTTGTGTTTATCTTTGGTGATCGCATGCTGTCATTTGAGGGTGCCACTTGGAAATATGCAACCTCAGTACAAACCTGGAACCACCACAATCGGTCAGAACTGCTTTCTTGACTAATTGTTGTCTTTTTTAGATATTCCTGATTATATGTTTGAACACTGGCACCAAAACTTCCAAGGTAGTAGTCTTTTACATAAGTGGAATATGCATCCTGCACAAAAGATACTCATTTTATGAGTTGTGCTTACCACAATAACCAGGTTTAAAAGGCAACATTTAGACGGAATAGAAATGAAAAAACTTGAGGGGAAAACAGAAAACATAATTTTGGACAGCCAAAAAGAGAACCAGCAAGCATTAAAACTGAAGAAAAAACAATCACATGAAGTAACAAAAAATGAAATAATAACTATACCACTAGATCCCTTTTTTCCTGTTTGGCCTGAAGAAGTGGGGCGCATAGCCTGTCTGGGTTACCATATTGAAACTGCAAATTCCAAATGAGTACAAATCACTAGAAGGAAAATATTAGGCATAGAACAATGCAAAAATAAAATAAAATAAAATCTAAAACAACAATCTTAGATTCTAGAAGTGTCATAGAGGTTATCACCAACTGTTCCAAACAAGCAGATAAAGTGAGAGCTAAAAGAAAATCTGTGCATACCACTAAAGCTGCAGCATCTGCCAGAAAATACAGGAAATCAGCATCGTTCTTAAGCTGTAAAGGAAGACATACATCAAAAAGAAGAAAACTAAGAAGTTCTGAAAGAAATACTTTGCAAAATGATATACTGATGCATTGCCTTGTCCAAATAAATAATTAAAAAGAAAATTAAAAACTGAAAACAGTTGGTTCTCTCTTCAATTCATTTATTTATTTTACATTTGACATTGAAAATTATATAAACCTATCATGTGTCCAAAAAAGAAACTGCAATAAATAATGGTAAAATCTATGTCCAAGTCGAGTTTATACATTTCATGACTTTTTCGTCGCTAAACTCAACTTGGAAACCAAGCTTGAGCGGCAAGACTAATAATCTATATTTTTAAAACATAAAATGTGTTGGGCAAGGGCACTCTGACTCTAACCCTGGGATTAATTACTTGTAGTGCAGTTATTTTTATCACAAGGGTAAAGGGCAATTCACAACCTCAGTAGCACCAAATGATGCCTTCAATGCTTCTCCGTTTGATTCAAGCCTTTGGTCAACTAGTTGATTAATTTCTTGCAGTGCAGCTTTACACTCTGGGCCAGCTGACTCACCTATCTGCACCACAATAAAATTAAAAGGTCATATGTCACGAGTGAGGACACAAGGGATATTTACATAATGTTAACAAGAGTACAATCATTAAAAATAAAATACTAAAACATTATAAATTATGATACAAAGCGACATTAACTCACCTGATGATCAAATTCAGTGAAATTATAAATAGCTTCAACAACGGCAGAACTTGCTAGACTGCCGCAAGTCAAATGTGGGAACTTTAGATGGAACCATGCACTAAGAGCCCCAGCATATGAAATACCAAATACAAACCATGGATTTTCAGTCTTTGCTTTGTTAGTCTTCTCTGTTAAGGACTTCTACAAAACAATAAGTCAATAAGCCAATAGAGAAATATATACATTCAATTAGAAAGCCCAAATATTTTTTAAAACATTTAGAATAATAGGAAAGATAATTTTATGTCTTATGTATGCAAAAGTGAACTTCCAAAATCAAATATCAAAAGCTTCAATCTTTTCATCATCTAGAACAAATATAACATACGTAGTAAGCACAGTCAATCAATATATACATGATCCAAAGTCAAAAATCAGTAGAATTTATGTCCAATTTAGATCTAACAAAGTCAAAATCAGTATCCAACAATATCTAGATATCCATGCTTAGGAGAACATAATCCCTTTGCCTGGAAAGAATTTTAGATATATTAGAATACAGTTTACAATGTTCATGTGTCGATCACTTCAATTTGACTTTGATACCAAGTAAAAAGAATAATATTTCTTATTCATTGAATTAATATAACGTATATATATAAGCCGGAGAAAACCTAAATAAGTAAATAACTAATTTAGATAATATAAATTACAGCTAATGATACAGCAAAGATGCAGCTCATTCCAACTGAGAATTTATAGTGACAATAAGTTTGTTAACAACACTTCCCATAACAGCATGATTGTACCAAGAAAATAGAGATTCAATGTGACTATCAAGAAAATGTTGGACAATAATATCATTAGCCTGTCTTTGTAGCTTCTATGGATGAGCTTGCATATATTTTTCACTAAAAGCGTGATAGATCCTTGTGCTTTGCATTTTTCGAATATCTTTTTTTTAATATAGGTAATAAAATTTTATTAAAAACCAAGTACACAAGACGTGCACTAAGAGAGAAATAACATAAGAACAAAAAACAACAAATGAGCAATACCCAGCTCAAAAGGAACACCCATCAATAACATTCAGAATATAAGAAAAATGAGAACAACTCAAAGCAGAGAGTCACACAAAAAGAGAACGCAACACAAAGATTTTAAGCTCCACATCGCTGGATTCTCAAACAATCTAGCATTCTGCTCGCGTCAAAGGCACCATAAGATACAATGAAGAAAAACACGTCAAAGTTGCGACCGGCAACCCACACAACCAACCCAGTAGGAAAATAAATCAACAACACCATGAGGCATCACCCAATGAAGCCCAAACATACCAAAAGTCATATCTTAAAGCACCCTGGCAAACAGACAATGAAGAAAAAGGTGATCAATAGACTTTGCGGCCACCTGACACAAGTAACACCACCTAACCATCACCATACCATGACGACATAAGTTATCCGCCGTAAGGACCTTTCCAAGCACTGTAGACCAAACAAAAAAAACAACCACACGAAGGGGGACCGGAACCTTCCAAACAGCCTCCAATGAATTGCATGTTAGCTTGAATCTTGTACAATATGCAGTTGAATTGGCATAAACATCAATCAATGAATTGCATTTGTGCTCTTTTCTCTTCACATTACGATCCATAAAAACACCAACAAAAGAAACTAGGAATTCATAACATCAGCAACTCAATGTGCTCAATGGATGATAAAAATGAGATCCAACATTGTACATTCATAACAATGATGAGACTTTAAAAAATCATAAATAATAATTATCCAGCCTTCGATCCAAATCAATCCAAGATATATTTCTCAAAACTATATTCTAAAATAAAACATACAATAAATGGGGAGCTAACTCAACTCAAAGAAACACCATAAAATCACTTAATAATTAGGTGGAGCAAAAAGGATCTGCAACCAATTTTGAACAGTCAGAACATAGAGTCCACATTGCAATAACATGACGTCTTCATTACCACAACACAATATCCTTTATTTTGGAGGAGTCAAGCTAGGATCAGCGTAGTGTGCATATCAACTGGAATAGTTCATCTTTGTCTTTATCTTACATTATCTTGTTCTCCCAACTAGTACATAATCTTTAGTCTAAATAGGTAGCTCTAGTTTCCATGGGATGCTTACTTGCCCACTCAGGTAAGTTAGAAATATTGCATATTGTTAATTTGTATGCAGCATGACACACTTTATCAACAACGCAACACAACTTGAATTCTCAACACAAATATGAGCGCCAGGCACCCCCAACACCATTCATAGACCCATATATAGAGGCACATCTGATCCAACAACTAGGGACACTATGAAGAGTAGGATGATGCCACAAATCTAGCATAACAGGATTCAAGATATCATATCACAAACCAGAGGAACAACACTGGACTGCACTTGAAACTTCCTGTGTGAACAGTTTTATGCATTTTCTGGCCAGCCAAACTTGCTACACATCCTGGATGTGGCCAGCAAGTTTATTATGTGTGTTGGATGAGAGCAAAACTTTAGCACGCGATGAACTGGACGCTGGCAAGGACTGGAAAGCCGCTGTAACTAACAGCGGCTGGGACAAGTGCTGCTGGACGAAATAGACTAGCGTGCTGGCTGGACTGGACCATCACAAGGCCTGCTGGCCACTACTGGACCATTAATAGACCTGCCACACTGGCGAGGAGCACCAACAAGTTTTACTTGGAAAAGGACTAGTGCAACAAAGCTGCACAAGCAAGGATGCTGTGACGAGGATAAAGACACTAGCCTGGTGCTGGACTGTGACACCTGGCATTGGAGTATGTTTTTAGACGACTAGACACCTGGTATGAGGAAGGTGAGTAGGATGCGGTCATGACAAATTGAGTTGGCCACTCCACCCAATCTGCAGCAGAGGGAGATGATGATAGAGACGTAAGATGCAGCATAAAATCTTGACAGATGTCAAAGCCGAGAGGCAGCAGAATAGACAACTTCTTCAGCAGGCAAAATCCCCTTTAAAAAAAAAACTAAACATGTAGAAACAAAAGGTAAATTAAATTAAAAATGTTTGTCAATGGTAAGGTGCCACAGGAAATGCATTACTTGATCCACAATAAGTCATAACTAGGCAAACCAAATAAACATAGAAAACTATCATAAACAATAAAATCATTTCTCTATTTAATCTAAATATAACAAAGTAAAATCCACTAATATTAATAATAATTTCAATAATTTAAATGTTAATCTTAACAATAAGCACACTATTTATCTTAATACAACTCTTGCTGTATAATTTAATTTAATTAATAATTTAAGATTAATTCAACCAAAATGAGATATGAGGATTTTGAGGCATGCTAGAACTTATCCATATGTTTCATGTTTCAAAGCAAGAACAAAATAATAATGACTTTCATACATCATCAGGTAATGTATAGTAGCTGACACAAAGTAAAAACTTACCTGATAATACTCACGGAAAGCAGCCAAATCAGAAAGTGCTTGCTTTGATGAAAGGTATCTTAGATTCTCCGTTGTGAGTGATTTAAAAGGAGAACTCTTCCCATAGTATCGATGCTCAATAGAAACCACAGCCGCACCAAATTTCTTTGCCAATACCTGTTAAGTTCATAAATGTCTATAATTTTGATCTGAATGATATGCACATCTAAGCTTATAGATCATTAAATCTTCCTACGGCTAATCAAACTATAGTGAAATAGCTGGACATACACTGATGTAGTCATTGACTATCCCATTGCATGAAGATTCACCACATATATATAGAAACACTGGCCCATCAGGAGGCCGAAAGCTATCCAGATATTCATAGTACCGTTGTGCAAATTTACGATGATCCTGCAAAACATATTTGCATTTTTAAAAAGTAATAGGCAATTAAATATATATAATATACCCTACTTAAAAATCTTTAATAAGATAGAAAGGGCAAGAGGGAACTAGATTACATTTTGAAACAATAAATTTAATGGCATGATAATTATGCTTAGAGGTGTAAATGAAAAGCGAAAAATTGATTGTTGAATTGAAAACAAACCTAAACTAATCTAAAACTATGTAAAAAAAAATGAAGAACTGAAACTTCAGCTCCAATTCACACCCAAATCCAAAAGAACGATAAATTTATATTTTATATCGTATGATTTATGAAGATCTGAAGGTTATTATTTTTTAAGTCACACCAAAAAAAAGGACAAACCCGATGCACACAGCTCCTGCAACTCAAACCGGCGACCTAGTCACGTTGAAATAACTCAACCATTATGCCAAATTCACCTTTAATAATTAAAAAAACTATATCTATATTATAAATTTAAGAAAAAAAGAATTGCAAAGTACTGATAATATATTTTTTGGGGGTTATTTTAAATGGAGTGCATATTTGTATTTGCTTTGATCAAACATCCAAAGAGAACCAATAACCCAACAAAACCTATAGGAACTGAAACAAGTTAATTGGTTCGCTATCATTTCTTTATGGTGGAAAACCAAGCATTCCAATTTGAGTTTTGGTTCAATCGAACCAGGCCAACCCATTTACCCCAAAGAATCATGACTTCCATCTTAGTTATCTACCATGTATGTCCCACAATCTTGTAGCTTGATTAGCTTCCTACCTATTATAGAAATTGCATAGATTCATTCCTACATAACGCACAGTTACCGGTATATTATTGCCTCGAAATACCATTTGCAGTAACATACATGTATCATTACTCCAGGTCAAACCCTACGTCTTGGCTCGGCAGGCATATCTTCATTTTCTTTCTTCGTGTTAAAATACTTGTGATGGTTCTCTATAAGCTTGGACGCAACAACCCCAAACAAACACCTAAACTCGAAAATTAATCCTAGCCCATGTGTAAGATGTGATCGCAAATTAGTTCAGTGGTCTCAATTGATTTACTTTTAAATTTTAATGATCGGCAATAGGTGAGCGATTTCATTATGAACCTCTGTATAAATGATACATCTTAATTTGATGCAGAAATCGAATGTCTTAATCATCAATATTTGTGGGTGTGTGGAGAGAGAGAGAGAGAGAGAGCATACATAAGGAGAGAAGTGATCAAGAGTCTGATTGAACCAGAACTCATCTTGGGTCAAGTAATTGGAGGAAGAAGTGGCGCGATGAACAAACCGGGAAGCGAAAGCGCTGCCATTGAAGAACGCTATTATCAACAAGAGCAAAGCTGCGAACAACGCAACCATCTGGTTCGGCAATTGGGTCATCATCTCTCTCTCTTTCCGAAAGCAAACACTTCGCTTTTGCTGAAAACCAACTTGAAGAAGGAAGCTTTCCTCACACTCGGAATCTACTTTGCCGTCGCTTGCATTTGCCAAGAACCAACTTGAAGTCGCGTCGGTACGAAGTCCATACCCACTACCAACACCAATCGATGTATCTGATCTCCAAGTTTTGTCCCACGTCTATGCGTCACATGTTTATTATTTAGGAGTTGTCCACGATACGTGATGACGCATGTGTCCCGTGTCCGTAGAGTAGTTCTAGGCTGCACCTGAGACAATCTGAACTTCAGTTTGATACGGTAAAAGTTCGTTATTATTGAAGTTCGCACCAAACACCGGTTCATTTATAATATATATAATGTAATTATGTTATTTATTGTATTATTTTTGAATAATATATTAATAATTAGAATTAGGTAATTATTTTTTAATAATATAAAAATATATTAAAATTTAACATTATTAAATGTAAATATTACTTGCTTGTTAATTAATATATTATTTGTTTATTAATTAATAATAGTGATTAGTGTATGTCTTTGTTTATAACTTAATAAATTTAAATACAATTTAATATTACTCGGTATTAAAAAATATAATCAGTACTTATAAATAAATCAAACTCAGCTAAATAAAGTGTTAAATAAGCTGAGATTGAAACATAAGTTTCATACTAAATTTAATTATTTTTTCTTTTAAATGAGCTGTGTTTGTTAACGCTTGCCTCAACTCTTGTACGTATCTAAGTTTAATTAACATACAATAGCTTATAAGAAACGTTAGCATTTTTAATTTTAATTTTAAGGAATTATTTTTAAAATACTTTCTTTACTGCAAATTAAATGCATACTTTAGTCTTGTTTAAACTTTTTATTTTTACAAGATATGAAGACATTTGAAGCTTTGAGACTACAAAAATGCTCAAATACATCATTCAAGTTATCGACATCATCAAATACATTTCATGAATTTTTTTTTTAAATATCTTAGTGTACCGGTTTTCATGATATAAGCTTCTTGAACTTTAAGCTATCTTCTCCACCAAATTCAAATGTCAAAGAATTTTTAAGCTTTAAATGTCCATTTGTTTACAAGAAGCAAAAAATTTAGATAAAACTGATTAACTGAAATTTAATTTCAGCAATTCGGTTTTCGGTAATTTAATTTTTAAATATTTCATTTTCGGTAATTCTCGATGTAGTTTTTCCCTAATTGCTCACCCTTTAGCATCTCCTGGGGATCTGCAAGGCCTGAGCTATACGCTTATACCTCATCCATAGTGGTTTGAGGAATAAATATTTTTAGCCGGATGATTTTATCGGATTTAAAACCGGATTTACATGTCTGTCCAGCGTGTTAGTCTAGCGAGACATCCAGCATGGCAAAAAAATATTACGCGTTACGTCAAAAAAATGAGCGATCAAACAACAAAAACAAAACAACATTTAAATCGGTTCGATTTAAAAAATAATTGTATTACGAAAAACTGAAATACTATTTTATGCATTAAATATATGCTAATATGCTAAAAATCAGATTTTGAAAGTGATAGAGTGCTTTTTTTTGAAAATCTAAGAGCGGAAAATCCCCTACGGGGATTTTTGGCCTGTAACTCTCGTCAATACCTACAAATAAAAAAAAATGACCTAATTCCGACCACTGTGCGCAAAGTTATGACTGTTTGAAGTTTTTGTCGGAAATTACAATCCACTAGAGATAGCTACAGTTCACGGAACACAAAAACCCGCAGATAAGAGATGATTAATTCGGTTTGACGATTCGGTTCAAAAAATAACAGCTTTTTCCGAACCGAAGACCTATTTTCCGAACGGAAATCTTATTTCTCGAACCGAAGTCCTTATTTCCCGAACCAAAGTCCTTATTTTCCGAATCGAAGTCTTATTTTCCGAACCAAAATATCTATTTTCCGAACTGAAATTCTATTTTTCGAACTGAAATCTTTATTTTCCTAAACCAAAGTCTTATTTTTTTAACCAAAGTTCATCCCGAACCAAAGTAAATATGTCATATTCCGCGAATCTAACAATCGATAAAGATAGAAATTAAATCGAAATTCATTAAACAGATTTAAACACGTCATCTACCACGAACGTAATTAATAATTATACATATGCAAACACATCAACTCCACATCAATCCGGATGATAAATCCGGTGAATAATTCCGGTCGAATATCAGCGCCCTAGTTTGAGGTCCAGTATGAATGGTTAAGCAATGGGTGGAGTTTTTTATAATGTTTTCCTGTAAAAGAAAATTACAATTCGAATATAAAGAGGCGTAAATAAAAAGGATATGGTAAATATGGTGCTTACAACATATATATATATATATATATATATATATATATATATATACATATAAAAGTGATATTAGAGCATTATTTGGCATAATCGATTTTTTTATAATTTAAGAAAAAAAGTAAATAAAATTATCCACGATTGGTTATAATAAATTAAATTAAAGTGAAAAAATAATAAATTAAAATTTTAAAATATTATTTTAAAAAATATAATATAATATGATTTTTTTAAAAGAATAAACAAATTTAAAAAATAAATATACTATCCATCTCAAAATAAGAATAAAAAATCAAATAATATAAAATTTAAAAATTTAAAAAAATCACTTGACTAGACATTTTTTGTTATTAAAATTTTAAAAACTGCTCTTTAAATTAATATTTAAAAACATGAATATGAAACCATTTACAGATATTCTAATATTTGATTTTCAAAAACAATTGAAATGCAAAGCATATTAAAAAAATTCAAATGATTTTTAAAAAAATATTTTTATATTTTACATTTAAAAGAAAAACAGATTCTAAAAACAGATTTTGAAAACAATTATATAAAACCAATCCAAACCATTTTTAACTAAGGGAGGATAATGATTCTCCACAAATAACAACCTAGTATATAAAACTAAACCCGATATTCACATAAACATTGCTTCTCCTTGTGGAAACAGAAACATATTATATATATCGCCCCACGAAGGAGCTTTTTTAAGGCGAAAAAAAAAACATCTTTGTCATAAACAAACTTCATCCAACCAGGTCGGTTTCAGAATATCGGCTTCCACAAATTGGAGAACTGCTGAGAGTCACAGATATACAACAACTAAAAGCAATTATCACATAATCATGATTTGCACAGCTTTACAATATATTACAGTTAACGTCCAAATAACTAGACTAGCTAGTCGCTTCAAAACCATCCCAATTTTTTTCCCCTTTCCTTTTAGCCATCCCAGAATCTTGCTTAACCTGTTGTTATATGGCCAAAAGGGATCGCGATCTTGATGAAATCCCCCACAGATTTCAGGTAGTGTAGTGAAATGGCCTTCAAAATCTCAGGATTCGTTATTCCTGCTGCTGAGAGGAGAGAGAAAAACAACTTCACATAATCACACTACCAGAATGGTTTCACAATATGGTGCCATCAAAATCGACAGGGAGGGACCCAAAACAGGCCATTCCATGGAATACCTAAAACGGGTCATGAGAACAACCCGGACACAGCATTATGTGTTCACGTTGTTCATAAGAGTTGAACTTGACGTGTCTAGAAAAGGGTCAAATGTTGTCCAGTCCATCTGATGGGGTGGATTTGTGCCCCTATAGTGGAACCATTTAACTTGTAATGTGGCTAGAGATCCTATAAAAGGACAAACCCAGCAAACGAAAATCCAGCAAGTGATGGGATACGGAAAGGAGCCGGGCCACACGGCTAACATGGATGTAGCCTTCCTCACAATTAATTTAATTACGATAGGCTTGTTGGCAACTCGAATGAGTTAGTAACTCTTCTACTGTTATGACTGCCAAGGTTCACCCTTAGACTAGAAATCCTATCTGAAAGAAAATATAATCACCACTCATTTCCTATAGAAGCAGTCCCATATATGGATAGTCCTTACCTGATTAGTCGAAGCTTGTCCATGTATTCTCTGTGGCTTGATATTCAAATCTATCATATCACAATCCATCTTCCCAAGTCCATCAGGAGAGGGTTTATGATTTTTCTGGCTCTCTCCCATTCTTGGTTTTGGCGGCTGATACCATTGTCTACCATTCTCACCTGGATCTTTCTGCTGCCTGGATGGGTCATTGATCCGGAGTTTATCCGCTGGATGCTACACAATGATAAATTCTTTTTTAGGATACAAGAGAGATACTTATCAAATCTTCTACACATAGGGATCACAAACCAACCTCAACTCTCTGTCTCAGTAGTAGATATCTTCCATGGGTTCTTTTGCCACCAACATGTACAGTCATATCACATTGCAAGCAAAGGGAAGTTCCATCTGTCTCACAGTAAAAGAAACCTACATGTTTTCCCAAGGTATTACAAGGTTCAGCCCCTTTTGCAGTAACGAAGAAACTCATTTTACAAAGAAGAAACTTTAATATAGGCAAACAAACATGCCAAGAAATTAAAACCATTCTCCAACACCCCAAACAAACAAATGATCATAATAACAGAGTGTGTGCAATACCAGGTGCATTTTCGCATATGTCACAGTGGGGTACAGCATTAGGGGCAGCAAGTCCAACACGTACATGCCGACTAGCAAGCTTATTGCACATGTGTACCTGTCACTCCGATTCATAAATGAATAATGGATTATTTAAAATCACAGCCATAAAATATGTTAATATTTTATTTCACTAATATAAGCAATTCTTCGCAAGGGGGCAGGACTTTAAGAATGGCATACCAATAAATTGAGCCTACTAAAGTTCATATGTTACGACAAAATAAATTCAATGTAGAAACAAAGGGCTCATTGGGTTGAACTCTAGGATACAGCATCAGCTAAAGTCATCTACAAGAAAGATAACTGCAAATGCCTAAGTAACTTCCATTGATTTTGGCCGGTACAGATTTAGGTTTATAAAACAAAGTCCTGTGATAGATTAGAGCTACTGCCATTAGTGTCCAAAAAAAAAATCATCAAAAGTGGGGGAGAATACATAATCAAGGCGGAAAATGCAGCCATATATAGTAGCAAAAGTGATAAACTTAGTATTTTATTTACTTGCGTAAGGCGTTATTAATACATGGGTAGCCAGTAAATCATCCATAAGTCAACCGTATTAGCATATACTCCTTAAGCTAAAGTCATCAGCACAAGTGCAGCGCAGCAAGGAGGGAGAAGTAACGTGGGTGTGGCTAGATGAATGGACAATACCTTCTCGTCGCAGGCGCGGCAGAGAGCAGCCTCGTCGGCGGCGCAGAACAAGGTCGCCGCTGCGCTCTCACAGACGTCACAGAGCGTTCGCATAATGTACGTCGATGCTCCGCCACTATGCTCTCATCTCTCGCAGTAAGTTAACACGCGCACGCATATGAATACACGAACCAGCAAAGGGGAAAAAAAAAAGAAGAAGAAAAAGATAAAATAAAAACAGACTCGAACGCACTAGATCGATCCGACCCAGATACAGAAGAAACGAAAGCAACGGATCGAGGCAGCTCACCAAAACGCACGAACTTTATTTGAACAACATAAACATCTGCTGTTTTTGTCAAGTCAAGCGCACACGCAGATTGGTATTAATAATCCTTCTCGTTGCTGTTTGTTTGTTTGCCTGGTTGGGTGGTGGCTCTTGTTGAATCCGAAACAGAGTTGATGATGTTGAAGCCGATGCCGACCAGGATTATAGAAATATATGTGTGGTTGATTTTCTTTTTCTTCTTCTTCCTCTAATTTGTTGGGTGTCTGTGGGGGACTGGGGACTGGGGACGGAGGGTGGGAGGGTCGGGGTTGGGCAATGGGCATAATCGAGAAGGAAAGAGGTACAGCGGCAGTGTATACGGCCGACGATGGTCCGTGACACTCACGTCGAATGCGTCCACCATCCGTGTCATCCGTGGCCACACAAATCAGAGACGGTGGGACCGCCTGAAAACGCCTCGCCGCTAACTCTCACCCGCCCGTTGCGCTTCATTACAGTCGCTGGGCTCCACCTCGCTTTTGTCATTTACTCGCATGTCGCATTGTCGCTTTTGGTTTCTGTGATTGTAAATATTTTTAAATCGAAATCAAATCGATTGAGAACCCATCAGCGGATTTGTTTATATAAACTTAGGATGATTAAAAGTTTTAATAAATTTATTTATATAAACTAATATTAATTATAAATTATATTTTAATTATAGAATTTGTTAAATTTTTAAATTTTAAGATATTGATTAGTTGTTTAATTAAATTTGATTAGTTGTTTAATTAAATTTTTAAATTTTAAGATATTTTTTTATTAAAGTTTAAAATTTTAATAAAATTTATATTAAAGACATAAATTTTGAGTAAATTTGTTATCAATATTTTCTCATATGAAATTATAAATAAATTTATTAAAACTTTTAATTAATTCATTACCAATGTATTTTTTTTAAAAAAAGTAAAAATTATTTTTAGTCAAAAAAAATTAAAATAATAAAATATTATTTTAAAATTTTATCTAATTTCTAAAATGAAGTAATTATTTAATTATTTTTAATATTTTACGCAAAAAAGTATCACTTTTTAAAAAAAATAAAAAACATAAAATAGTACAAGTAAACATACCCTAATATTTAACCCATTTTCGTTTTGTTTCATGTGAATTTTGGAGTATTAATTCGGTTAATTTTGGGTTCACATTATTACTCAAGAAAATTATTAAATAATTCTATTTTAAAAATAAAAAGTTAAAGTGAATAGGTGATTTTAACAAAATATATTAAAACATAATTGTTTTAAAATTATTATTTTAAATTAAGAATTAATTTTCATATCTCTAATAGCATCTCCAACCCATTAGCTATAGCAAAAGCCATAGTAAAATTTGACTTAAATTGGTCTCAATGCATTAGCTATAGCAAAAGCAATAACAAAACAAATAGGTAAATATAGATAATTTTTTAACTTTAGCTAAGACTGTCACATCAGCTCATCACTCTTAATTTTTCAAATATTCTCAATGTACCCTCTGCAGAAGTAAACCTAAAAGCGTTGCATCTCCTCTAGCGATCTCTAGCTTAAAAACCTAGCAAAGTGCTTAATCGGTCCATGGCTAGATCGACGTAGCACCGAGGATAGGCAAAACGAGAGAGGCCATGGGGGACGTTAAGGATGCAAAAACGAGACAAGCAAAACGAGCAAGGCAGCTGGATCTTGCTGCGTTTGATAGGTAGGGCACATAAACTTTGTCAGCCCTGGCGCCACCGTGAGGATCACCTGACATCTTGCGCACCGCAATTGGCACCCCTCACTGCTGACTCCGACGACTGCGCCTCCATGGAGAATTGACGGCGGCAGGAGGTGTAAGACCCACAAAAATTTAAGCTCTTCCTTAAATAGTAATAATAATAATGTCATTACTAAAAATAGTTAGAAAGAATATTTTAGATATTATCACAATAAAAATAAGTACCCAATATAGTCATTTAAGTAGCATGTGACTAGTAAGTAGCGTTAGAATAGTAACTAGCAGTTAGAATAGTAACTAACCGTTGGAATAAGTAACTAATCGTTATGAATAGTATCCGTTTGAATTGTTATAAATAGGTATGGGTATGTAATAATGTTTTATAATATTATACTTTATAGGTTTATAAAGTAAGAAGTCATAGAATATAATGTTATCTTACTTTATTGTTTATTGATTACGTAATAATATTACTTTATCCGCGTTAATATTAAATACGTTATAAAAAAATAAAATAATTTCTTATACGTCATAAAAAGTTTAGATGTTATATATTATGTCATTTAGTTTCTTAGACCAAATTACTATGGGTAAGTAAGTATTACAAGCCTTAACTTTACCAAAAGTATAAAACATAGGTAAGGCCCAAAATTTTGAATGAGGCAGATTCTGGAGGTCTCATTCAAAAATTCATAACTTGAGTTATACAGATCCAATTGACATGAAACCAAATCCCATTTGTTCATTTATGACTTAGCTAAAACGTGTAAAAATTTCAGAATTTAATATAAAGCCAATCAATTCCAGAAGTTAAAATACTACACATAGGTTCAGTATGAACGGGTAAACATTTTAGTATGACTTTAAAATTCAATAACTTTTGTTATACACATGCAAAAATTATAAAATTGATACCCATTTGTAGATATTTGAGTTAGTAATGCAATACAATTGGCCGTTTGTCAAAAACTATAAAATTAAAAACGTTATAATTGAATTAGTAGGGAGTACACCAATGTGGACTTTTGATGCCAAAGGAACCTTCTAGGTTTAAAAGTCTTAAAACATTTTTAAATGGTAGGAGGAGATACCCACGTTTTTAATAAGAGATAATAGGAGGAAAATAAAGTATTATATATATTTTAAATAATTTAATTTAATGCCAAAGTCAAATTCGTAAACTATTTTTTACACTATTACACCTACCACCTTACTTATAAATAGCATGCCTCACTTCCCTTCTCAAGCACTCTTTCCATTCAAATAAGCCACAAAACTCTCCTCCAAATACTCTCCAAAAAGTTTTATTAACACCCCAATAGTCCTCCAAGCCTTCTCTTCTCTCAATCTTCCTCTCACCCGTTGGAAGTTCCAAAAAGTAAATATTTCAAGCATATATTAATCATGTTCTTGGAAGGCTAATCCTCATCATACATATATATATATTATGGATGGCCTTGCCCCTCAATATATATATGTATATTTATTAAATAATATGTATATGTGTATATACATAGCAAAACAAATAGGTAAATATAGATAATTTTTTAACTTTAGTTAAGACTGCCACATCAGCTCATCACCCTTAATTTTTCAAATATTCCCAATGTACCCTCTGCAAAAGTAAACTTAAAGGCGTTGCATCTCCTCTAGCGATCTCTAGCTTAAAAACCTAGCAAAGTGCTTAATCGGTCCATGGCGAGATCGACATAGCACCGAGGATAGGCAAAACGAGAGAGGCCATGGGGGACGTTAAGGATGCAAAAACAAGACAAGCAAAACGAGCAAGGCAGCTGGATCTTGCTACGTTTGATAGGTAGGGCACATGAACTTTGTCAGCCCTGGCGCCACCGTGAGGATCACCTGACATCTTGCGCACCGCAACTGGCACCCCTCACTGTTGACTCCGACGACTGCGCCTCCATGGAGAATTGACAGTGGCAGGAGGAGAGGCAGATCAAATTTGCAGTTGGTGGATCTTGCAATCGGTGGACAAATCGATCGATTAATTCGAGTGTCGACGAACAACGGTGAATCAAATTTGCAGCTTTAGTGGTTGATTGAAATGCTTAGAAGATGAGGAGAGAAGAGCGATTATTCAATAATAAAATTACACAAAGGGGAGAAGACAGTTTAAGGGTGAAGTTGTAAAATAAAATTAAGTTTTTAAAAAATAAATGAAGCGCGTTGGAGATGCATTGGCTAAAGTAGTAGTTAAAAATACTGTAGTTAGCTAAACTTAATTTTAGCTAATTAAATTTAACTAGAATGATTGGAGATGCTCTAAAATTCGTTTAACAAACAAAATAAGAGTTGTATAGGTCAATTTTACTTGTTAATCTTTTACACATTAATATATATATATATATATATACACACACACACACACACACACACACACTCATATATAATAAATTTTAATCGGAGTGTAATGTTGTAATATATTTAAATAATATTATATTATAAATAATTAAACAATTACATATATTTAAAATTAATAAAGAGAATAAGAGGCATTGATTTGATTAAATTATTATTTTAAATAATAATAAAAATTAATATTAATATTTTAATATAAGAAATAATTTTATAAATACATTTGATGATCAAATTCAAGTGGTTAGCAAGCTGCTTGGTATGCTTAATTGGACATATCATTTTAAAATATAAGAAATCTGATTCATTCTAATTTAAAAACAATAAAAGTTAAAAAAATATTTTAAATTATTTTAAAATTTAAAATCAATACTATCAGAATATTTAAATAATTTATTTCCTATTTTATTACTTAGATCCATCAAATATTACTATTTTTAATTTTTTTATTTAATTTAAAAATAATTTCTGATCTTTTAAAATATATTTTTTCTCATATCAAATAAAAATTATTTTTAAATTATAATTCAACATGAATTCTAATACTTCAGAAATCAAAATTCTTATTAAACATGGCCATAGGTGATTTAACTGGA
The DNA here is from genome assembly GCA_023512835.1 of Taxillus chinensis. Classification (NCBI taxonomy): domain Eukaryota; kingdom Viridiplantae; phylum Streptophyta; class Magnoliopsida; order Santalales; family Loranthaceae; genus Taxillus; species Taxillus chinensis. The sequence continues at coordinate 10,437,882 of CM042090.1, forward strand.
TTGGTCTATTGAATCCAAACCAAACCGAATTATTGGCTATTGGGTTTGAACCAATTTTGATTTTTCATATTTTGTTGGGTCGAATTTTGGTGGCATTCGATTTTTTTTCGTAAATTTGGGTTGCAAAATTTGAAGCAAAACTAGCCTTAGACTTCTAATTTTAAATCTATCATATGATATTACAGTTGCTCAACGATTTAAGGAGTAGATAGAGATAGAATAATCTAACAATACGGTTAAATGGTTTTAAAACATGAATATGTTTTACAAATATAATTCAACCTTGTTTGCTTAATATACAAATATAACTTAAATATGGTTTTAAAAGTATTCAACTGTGTTTTAGTAAAGTTATACTTTATTCAATTTTTTGATTATTTTAAAAATAAGTTTTAACTGTTTATATTTTTAAATTAAAATTTACTTATTTATTAGGCCTAAATTAATTATTTTTATATTTTTATTTAATTTATATTTGAGCTCCCTATATTTTATTTTTTTTTATCAATTTTTATAAGACTTGATTTTAAAACAACACTTTTTAAAACATATTTTCTCTCCTATTAAATAGGATTTGTTTTAAAAATTCAAAATTTAACATGCTATTTAGTACTGTCGAATGGGTGTATTGAATTTTAAAGTAGTAGACCCGATATAATTTAAAAATAATAAAAGTTTAAAAAATATTTTTAAAAACTATGGATCTCATAACTATTTTAAAAACTATTTCTAACTATTTTTTATTTTAAATATAAACTCAATTTTGTCAAGAGATTCAACTATTTTTTTCTTTTCACGTATTTTATTACTTATACCCATCAAATATTATTGTATTATTATTTTTTATGAAACATAATTTTAAAAAATACACATTCTAAAATGCATTTTCCCTCCAAACCAATATAAATTGTTTTCATATTACAATTCAAAACGAAATACAACATAATTCATAAAACACAATGCATAAATCAAAATTTATACTAAATGTCATAAACTTTAATTTTAATAAAAAATCAAAGCATAAACAAAATAATAAATCAAAAATACATTCCAAACATCGGGGTTTAGTTTTTGAATCTTGTGCCACAATAGAAATAAAACTTATACTATAGAGTATTGGGCATATATTCTACTTATTTTCTTTTAAGTTCATTTAGTATATTTAATTCATTTGGTTTTATACATTGATAAGTAAATGGTTAGATAAAGAAGAAAACATAAAGTAGACTTTGTCGTAACATAAAGTAGACCTTGTCGTGTTAATGTTTAATACTTTTCCAAGCACCCTATAAAAATATTTTCAAGCAAACATGTATAATATTAATTGTATTTTCATATGTATATCTTCAATCCTCTTTCGTATATAGATTTTTATTTTAATATAGGGAGTCAAATGCATACTTTCATTGCTCTAACATTCTCTACAAATAACTTACTAAAGCAAGTAACTCCTTATATCCCTCGCTACATACGACAATATTTTTACTTTTGCCATGTAATATTTTTATTATTTTAATGTCAAAGACATACTAAAATGGGGAGCATAAATTTCACCATGAAAAAAATATTAATAATTATACTTGTAATGGTCATGTTTTAAAAATAATAAATGTTACATAGTTAAGTAAAATAAGGAACTTGGTTAAACTAAGTAATGTAAAAGTAATTAGCTAAAATAACTTTTAGCTAATATATGAATAATGGATATGGAACATGGTTAAAGATTCTTTAATAGCATATTCAACTGTCTCCTTATATGACTCTCTACATTAATATAAAAAGCTAAATACATAATATAGATGTCCCAACCTTTTCTCCAAACAATTCCATAAAATAAATAACTCGTTATGCTTTCGCTAGATATATATGGCAATGCTTTTACTCTCATTATAATGTTTATTATTTCAAAATATTGCAATGTTAATACTCCTTAGCTTTATAAAATTCCAGTAATCATTTTTTGTAATAGGCGTATTTTAATAAATAATAAAATAGTATATAGTTTGCTAAAATATGAGGGTATAGTTGGAATAGGTGATATAAGAGCATCTTCAATCATACTTTTTAAAATTTAGTTTATATTTTAAGTAAAAGTTATTTTAGCTAACCATTTTTATGATCTATTTAAATCATGCTCAATATATGATAATATTTATTTTTCATTTTAATTTGTTATTTAAACAATTATTTTTTGTATGATAATTGATCGGGGGGTTTTATTACATTTTAGGATCATTTTGGGTATATTTTCATACTCTTTTGCTCCATTTATTACCTAATTATGCTATATTATTACTTTTTCATGCCCTAATTCGGAATAGAAATTTTTTTGGAGTTTTTGTGGTATTTTTGTTATATTTTGACAGAAATCCAAGAATCAATAAAGAATTCACCATATCATTAAAAAGAAATTGGAATCCTAAAGACCTAAAAACTACAAGCGAATCTAAAGCTAGTCAGGTGAAGGTCGGGTGAAGCCCATCTTGCATATTTGGAGTCCTCGAGCAAGATACTTTTCTTTTGGTTGAATGAAACCTTAGATGGTTTGGTGGTGATCGAGTGAAGCCTATTTTTGCATATTTAAAGTTTACAAACCTCCGTGAAAAAAACATTCTTCTAGTTGGGTAAGATCCGAGATCATTAAATAATGGTCGGATGAAGGTCGAGTGAAGCCTTCTTTATCGACCAAGCCCAAACTTTGGCAATGAAATTCTCATTTTGGCAGCTCACTTATTCCCTTTTGGATCGAAGTCATTTGAACAAAGAATAAGCATCAAACACTTAAGTCAAAGAGAAATTAATATAAAAAATTCAAATTCAAAAGAGTGTTTTGCATTGGGATTGAAGTCTTTTCGGATTTAATTGAATAATGAAGGAGAAATATTTAATCTATTTTTAAAATTCAAAAATAAGAAGTTACAAGAGAATGAGAGATTAAATATGGGCTTTTAGTTGAAAAAATATTGAGGATTTATAAAGATTTCAAAAGTTCAAATTCAAGATTAAGATGCTATAAAAGGGCAATTGATCATCAATGTTTATCATCTAATTTCCTACCATCTTACATCCTCATATAGAGTAGAGAAAGAGAACTTTGAAGAAGATTTGGGTATCCATTGGAGCTTAAAGGTAATTTGCTTGAAAATTTTTAGGCAATTAAACAAGTTATTCTCTTGTATTCTTTTAAATTCATGTATTGCATATCTTTTATCTTCAATCAAACTATGAAAGCTTAAAACTCTTGATTGGGGTTACGATGAAGTTTGATGTAATAAATTAATTTATAATATTTTAATTTTTTTCACCTTGTAAGTGTTTATTGAATATCTTGGGTTAAAATATAAAATAGTCTTGGCTATTTCATTTTATCACCATATGTATTTATGTGAATGATTGGAAAATGAAACATAATTACTAGAAAAGTCAAAATAATCAAACTAGAGGTTATATAATTTATGAAAGCAGTGTAAAACTTAAGATACTAAGTTAAAAGTGGGTGTGATGCTAACTCTAGGCTAAACAACCCAAATCTTAAAGAGTCACCCATTCCCCATGCTAGGGTGTACACACGAACTATGGCACTTGGAAAAGGCTAATTCATACATTAAAGGTTGGGTATTAAACTTGATCACAAGAAAAAAAATATATTGAGTTAAGACATAATCTTTAAAAAATACATCAAACAAAATTTTAATTTCAATCGCCTTTATCAAATGAAAATTTATCTACTTTAAAAATGTTATTCCATCTCTCACATCCCTCAAAACAATTTGTTTAAATTCGGTTATGTCTTTATAATATTTTAATTAAAAATATTCTTATAAGATAGTTTAAAATTTCTAAATTTTTCATCCTTCCCTTGTGTTCGATATCTAAACTTAAAATTCACTTTATTACTTATCATGATTCGTACATTTGCAAAACGCCGATCAATAATTAATAAACTGTCATATTAAAATATTAATAAAAGTAATTTGGGGCATAGCTAGGCTTAGTTATATGTACGAAGTAGCTTATGAAGTTACTCATTTTAGATAGCATTTATAATGATCATTGAAGGAACTGAAGTGTATAATTAGCTCTTTATATTATGATAGAGAGCCATATGATTGAAGATGTTTTAAACATAGTTAGCTAAGATATCATTTAGGTAAGATAGAGAAGTTGGATATGTAGCATAGTTGAGAGCACCTTTAACTTTTTTCTTATATAGCTTTCTACCCTAAATAAATATAGGAAGTAAAATATATACTATAGTTATTCTAACCTAATTTCCAAGCAACTTATTTAAATAAGTGACTCTCGAGATCATCCTCGCCACTTATGTTTTGAAATCAAAATTATATTAGATGTGTAATAGGAAAATTATTTCTAATAGTTTTCTGTTTTGAAATCAAAATTTAATTTTGCCGAAAACTCAAATTATTAATATTATTTATTTTAACTTTTCATCTGTTTTATTATATTAGCTCATCATATTTTATATTATTATTTTTTAAAATCTTCATGAAACCTATTTTTTTTAAAATATTCTTCTTCCTACTAAATGATTTTTTTTTTAAAAAAAATTAAATTCAATACGACCATCAATAAAAAGAATATTGTTAATAAATAATAAAAAAAACTAAATACATGGTTGTGATATTGACCAAGCAGCCACTACAGCCATTGTAAAATTCCTCATTTTTAATTTTCGGGTTTTTGGAAAATAGGAATATGTATTTTATTTGAGATTTTCCTGAAATAAATCAAAATAATCAGCCTGTTAGGCGTAAAAGTTATCATGTAATATCTAAAAAGTATTTGCATGGTGAAATTCAATCGAATTTGTTTTCAATAATTTATACTATATTTTTATTACATCAACTTTGAAAGTTTAATTTGAAATCATTTATCCTATTTTATTTTTTATTTCATGGCATCTTCCGTGGTGGGGCGAAGAGTACGAGAATTCACAGCCACCCGCCACAGATAAGGAAAGGGGGCGGGGGCGACGAGAGTGCAGCGAACTACCTTACGCCATGACACCTTCTTCATCTCCGCCTATCCTATCAAAATCGGCCATGAACACCACCACCTTACTCCTCATCCCTCCCCTCCCATTGGCTTCCCCTCCACCATCATCAACACTTCAGCTGAAACCTCGGTGTCCTGTCGGAATCCCTTGGGGGGCCTACGCCAACCTTCCTAGCCGCAGACAGACACATACCGGGGGGGTCTGTCCCCCCAGCTGCACCGCCGGAGATGGCGGCCGCGATGGACCCCTCCCGCCGCCGGAAGACGTGGGGATAAGGTTCAGACGTGGCGCCGCAAGGAGGAGACAATTACAAAAACAGCAGCAACAGAGGGAAGAGAGCACCGCTGCAGCGCCTCTCACGTCGGCTCCTCGGAAGGCGTGGGAGGAGATGAGCCTAGCCGAGAAGGCACTGGAGTTGTACGTGGGAGAGAAAGGCCTGCTGTTCTGGCTCAACAAGTTTGCCTACGCTTCCATATTCATTGTCATCGGGGCTTGGATTGTGTTCCGATTCGTCGGGCCGGCCCTGAATCTGTACCAGCTTGACTCTCCGCCTCTCGCACCCACATCCCTGCTCAAGGGTTAACAGTGAATAATATTAAGAGCCGTTAGTTTTTTTTTTAAAAATCCCACTTCTATTTTGCTAGATGTATGAGACATGTTCGTGGCCTTTTGAAGCCAATGCCATGCCATTTGAGATTTTTAGTTCCTAGCACACCCACCCTCTTCGTAAGAAGGGTTTTTGTGGTTCCTGAGAAAGTAGCTGTTTCTTAATTGCTTCCACATGCATAACAATATTGACTCAACATCAGATCGAGCAAGTTAAGTACCTACTATTGTCAAGTCGAAAGTTACGGTTTTGGGCATTGTACGACCACCATAAGGAACAATTAGGGACTAATAAATTGATGGACACTTCAGGGCCCTTCGCAACATGAGTTCTCATGGACATTTTCTTCTTCTTTCTTTTTGCTGATTTCAATTAGGGTTGAAAGGCAGCTGTAATGGACTTGTACTGGAGTGCACTTTTTGCTGGCCTCTTCAATGTACTTCCTCTTGCACTTGTTTTGGGATTTTACATACATTTCACTTGGCAGGTTGTGAACAATTAATGTAGTTTAGCACTTCCAATTCCTTTTGCTGCGTATCAATTCTTTTTAAAATTGTTGTCTCCTTAATGACTTATGTAGATATGTTTTTGCCTTTGGCTGGGTATAAATTAAAAGGACCTTAAATGCATGGATAACGACAAATCAGGTAATGTTATACTCTTTTTTGGCACCCTTCCATCTGTATTCTGTGAGCACAAATCAGTTAAATATCATGCCTTGTTGGGTTGTCTCACGAATCAAAGAGGAAAAAACTAATAAAACAGAAAAAGTTAAGGACAATTTAGCGTGTGTTCATGCATTGCTGGGTCGTCCGATGAATCATGTGTACATGTCTCACTTCCTGTCCTTGCCTTGCTGAACACTGGTAATCTACTGCCTTCACGCTCCTATTGTGGACACTTGCCTGCTCACCGTTTATTGCCTTGTTTATGTATCATGTGTAAACAAATAATTTCACGAACACCCAAGATCATGTATGTTAATCAATATCATAGTATAATACTTATCTGTTTTTTCCATAGCAGATCAAGAATGAACGCTACAGGTGCGACTGGTCTTCTCCCCCTTGTTCTCTCCTTGACGGTTCAACTCGATGGATGAGTTAGGGTTACACCAATATATATATATATATAACAGAGGGAGGGACCTAGCCACGCAATGACCTAATGGGCCCTATCTGTCAACGGGCCTCATTAGTTTATAAGGCCTACACTGAGCCGTAAAACCATATTAAAATATTAATAAGATGTGCGTAGCCCAATAACAAATAAATCACCTTATATGGGCCTACATTGCATTGTCTTGTATCACAGCCTAGTTTTAATTAACAGATCACAATTAATGGTAGCCCAAATTTAAAAAACTTCTAACATTCTCCCACTTGGGCAACATTAATTGTAAACCTTAAAAATTTAAAATATTTTATTATAACAAAATATCTATACATATAATAAAGAATAAAACTCTCAGGCGGCTGTGTAACAAAGACAATATCTTTAAACAAAATTCGAACCAACAAAACCATAAGTAACGAATCATAGCCATCAATGTATCAATATGCTATACAAGACATCCATGGTTACAATTACCTATCAATCTTGTTGTCATGGGTCCATATGGTAGTGTAGCTAAAAACATCTCAAGATGATGTTATTTATAGTCGGTCCTTAGATTTCCTGTATCTTTAGTTTATAATATATCAGGAAACCAAGTAGGCACATATGCCTCCTGTATGTCTCACAAACTTTATTGCATGCATATTTACGGTGTTTTTATTTGAAACACACCTTTATTGGTAAAACAACCATACTTGAGATTAAACACCAAATCTCAAGATTTTAAGATATATTTATCTGTCACATGTATACTTCAAAGACAAGAGCTCAACAAAATATATATAAATAAATCAAACAGAAGTATACATTTAAAGCTCATTCAAACAGATGTTTAAATTTAAAACATTACTGACAATGTCACAAGTTCATAAGAACAACAACAAGCTCTCACTAATGAAATACATCAAAACTTTCTAAAAGACCCATATTAAGAATATGATTCTTGAACTGTATTGGTCGGAGTCCTTTAGTCAGTGGGTCAACAAGCATGGAGTCAGTAGATATATGTTCAATAATAACACCTCCCTTTTTCACAAACTCACGAACTGTGAGATATTTAATTTCCAAATGCTTACAACTGCTCGAGCTTTTATTATTCTTTGAAAAGAACACTGCAGCACTGTTATCACAATAAATCACAAGAGATCTCTCAATAGAATCAATAATCTTCAGGCCTGATATAAAATTCCTTAACCATATAGCCTGAGACACATCACCATAGTAAGCCATAAACTCAGCCTGTATAGTAGAAGATGCTAAAATAGTCTGTTTTACACTCTTCCATGAGATAGCCCCTCCAGCTAGCATGAAAAAATACCCTGATGTTGACCTAAGATCATCTGAATAACCAGCAAAATCTGAATCAGTGAAGCCAACAACTTCGAAATTGTCAGCCCTTTTGTAAACCAACATGTGATTTTTAGTACGCTGCAAATATCTCATAACCTTCTTAACTGCCACCCAATGGTCTCTGCCTGGGTTAAACAGATATCTCCTAAGAACACTAACAGTGTAAGCAATGTCAGGTCTAGTACAAACCTGAGCATACATCAAGCTTCCAACCGCACTACTATAAGGAACATTTGCCATAGAGTTTCTTTCTATATCATTCTGTGGGCACTGATGCTTATTAAATTTATCTCCTTTCACAATTGGTACTTCATCAGGCTTACAAGCTTGCATATAAAATCTCTTAAGTACCTTATTGAGATAAGTTTCTTTTTATTTTATTTTATTTTTTTTTTAGAAAAGGCCTAACATCCCACGAGATTTATCTCTATAAATTTCTATGCAAATAACATATTTGGCTTCTTGTAAGTCTTTCATATCAATAGAATGTGATAACATATCTTAAGTATCATTCAACAATGCTAAAACATTACTAGCCAATAAGATATCAACAACATAAAGTACTAAAATGATAACTTTACTCCCACTTACCTTCATATAGACACACTGGTCAAATTGATTCTTTAAGAAGCCAAGAGAAGTCACTACCTCATCAAACTTCAAGTACCACTGTCGTGAAGCTTGTTTTAACCCATAAATGGATTTCTTCAATTTACAAACCATGTGTTCACATCCTTCAATGATAAAACCTTCTGGTTGAACTATATAAACATTCTTTGATAAACTACCATTTAGAAAAGTTATTTTTACATCCATCTGATGTAACTCAAGATCATAATGAGCAACAAGAGCCATAACAATTCTAAAAGCTTTTTTGGAAGAAACTGGAGAATAAGTCTCACTATAATCAATACCTGTTTCTTGAGTATACCCCTTTGCAACTAATCTGGCTTTGAAACGGTCAATGTTCCCATGAGCATCTTTCTTGGTTTTAAACACCCATTTGCATCCAATTGTCTTTTGATCCTCAGGAAGTTTTGTAAGCTCCCACACATCATTAGAAGCCATAAATTGCATTTTATCATTCATGGCTGAAATCCACTCCTTAGATTGATACCCATCCATAGCTTCTCTATAAGAGATAGGATCAATAATTTGAGCTGAGGAATCTTCACTAAGAAAAACATAATAATCATCAGATATTGCAAATCTTGTTTCTCTCGAAGATCTTTGAGGTGGAATTGCTTTTGGAGGAAGATCCTCAGTTTGTGTAGGAACACCACTATTATTATTTAAGTTTTCCACTTGTTGATTTCTATCCTCTGTTGAGGTCGATTTTGCCACATCGTATTCTAAGAATTTTGCTGTTAATGATTCCACAATTTTGCTACCTCTAATATTATAGTAGAAACAATATCCCTTTGAACGTTCTAGATATCCAATGAAATAACACCGAACTGTTCTAGAATCCATTTTCTTTTGTGAAAGAGTAAATAACCTCACTTCTGTTGGACATCCCCAAATGTGAAAATGATTAAGACTAGACTTTCTACCAATCTAGTGCTCAAAAGGATTTTTTGGAACAGATTTACTAGGCACCGTATTAAGGATATTCATAACAATTTTCAAGGCTTCTCCCCACAAATTACCAGGGAAATTGAAATTATTCATCATACTTCTTACCAAACTGTGAAACAATCCCACAAATCTGTAATAACTTTGCAAAGGAACCCATCTATTGGCCTGAATCATCATGTTTCCCATAGTACTCATCACCTTTATCTGATCTCACAATCTTCATGGTCTCATCTAATTGTTTCTCCACCTCTAACTTGAATATCTTAAACTTCTTAAAAACATCATTTTTTTAATCTAGTAAATATATCCATAACAAGAAAAGTCATCAATAAAAAATAATAAAATATTTATTTTTACACATAGTAGCTTGATATGGACCACTTATATCTGTATGAATAATCTCTAATGCCTCAAAACTACGAATATCAATTTTCTTCTAGGTTTTGGTAAGCTTTCCCCACACACAATCAACGCAAATATGCTCATCATCATAATCAAGATAAGGAAGTAAATCTTTTTTAACTAATTGTTGTACTTGATCTTTCAAAATATGGCCCAAACGTTTATACCAAAGAGTAAAAGATTTATCTTTAGATCAAACTCTCTTAGAAACTGAAGATTTAGTGATATATGATTCAACAAAATGAGATACCAAAGATAATTTATAAAGACCATTAGATAGCATACCAGAATCAATAACTTTTGAATTCAAAGATAATTGCATTATTTCATTATGAAAAGAACAACCAAAACAAGACTTGTCCAAAATAGAAATAGAAATCAAGTTCTTCCTAAAAGTGGGTACATAGAAAATATTATCTAACAACTCTATTGGATTCTATGATTGCATCCTGATTATTTTTCACCTTTAGATTTATCTCCCATTCATTTGGTTCCCTTAGCTTATTGAACCCTAACAAGGTCATAGTTATATAGACAGAAGCACCACTATCAAACCACCAAGAATTAGGAGAAACATCTAACACATTAATAGTAATTGTGTTGTTATTCAGATTAAAAGAGACTGTAAAGAAGTAAATACAACCGATCAATGTACATGTTTATTTAATGAGCTTAAGTATCTGATGGTCCCTTGGAGCCTAAAGGGGGGGGTGAATAGGCTCTTATTCGAACTCTTTCTTTTCTCTCAAGACACAAACACTTATCTAGTTTTAGTGATAGAATCATCAGGAAGATAACCAGATAGTGGAAGTATTTTGTTTTATTATCACAAGGTGATTACAACAAAATAGAAGCAAACACTCTCTTACACTCTGTTTACAAAATGAACTCACACACTAGCCAAGTTCTTTTTCTAAAGATGATGACGCTCCTATTTGCTTTTCTTTGTTTTTCACACGTCTCAACTATATTTTACATAAAGTATAAGTACGAATATTTATACAAAACATTTCTAAGAGACAACCTTGGAACTTGTAGTTCCGGAATGCGTTCCGCACTAACTATCCCTCGGTAATCTCTCTGCCTTAACTGCTGCGGATTGTGGAGCTCAAGATCTTGGATTTGAAGAGTATAAATGTCTTTGTGAGTTCCGAGATACAATTAAGGTTGTGTCCACATATCCGGATGATCCACGTGTAAGATTCTTCAGGTTCTCAATACATTCGTCTTACATCGGGACACCACGAGCTGATAACTTTAAATGCGGTTTAGTTGGAGCAATGTCTTCTTGGTCCGGTGTAATTTTCCTTACTCCGTAGTTAATGAAGCTCGGAACCTTACTCCGTGTCAGTGGTTGCTTACTCCGTATCTATTCAGATCTTGGAATCCTTAGTCCAGGTGTCGGGGTTCCTTACTCCGCATGTAAGTTCCTTACTCGGTATGTAAGTTCCTTACTCCGGCGAGTCTTGAAAAGTCTGATGACTTATTCCATGTCAGCGCTTTCTTACTCCGCATGTAAGTTCCTTACTCCGTATGTAAGTTCCTTACTCCGTATGTAAGTTCCTTACTCCGGGCGAGTAATAAATCCGGATTCCTTACTCCGCATCTAGTTTCCTTAAAGTTCTTAGTCCGTAGGATTGTTCCTTATTCCGTATGTATTTGTTACTTGGTTATTTACCAAGTGTTTGACGACACTCACTCTTGTCCGGATCAGGATTATGTATCCTGTCCTTAGCTTTGCTCTCACGAGTGCATCTTTGGATTAGTAACATACCTTCTGCAATGATCAAATAAACACAAAAGATCTCAGATCAAATTACATAAGGCTTTATCAGCATTATCCAAATTCTGGGTTTGATCCAACAGTATCATAATATTGAGCTGAAGAATTCGTAATTTCCATTACAAACTCCCCTTTGGGCAGAGTAAGCAAGAAAATTAGAAACCTTCCCTTGTGATATATATAAATACACATCTATAATAATAGTCAATAAACTCATTACCTTTGGGCAAATAAGCTATCTAAATCATTATATTTCACATCCTAAATACCCACCAATCAATACACGTGTCATTATACAAGAATCACTATAAAGTGAAAACAAGCATAATACAATGTGTTATAAATACCTTATGTGGGCAAACACAATATACAATATATGAAACATTCATGTGTCACTGTAAATGAATCACTTTGGTGATCAAACATCTACAATAAAATATGAATTTTCAAAACATACCAACCATGAGAGAAAAACCAACGTGTCACCAAGAAGGACCACTTTAGCAGTCAAACATACATGGCACAATGTGATTTCACCTCACTTAAGCTAATTATATTTAAATTAAATATCACATCACATGTACACTCGTGTTCATCCGAATGAGATACAACAATATGTACATCCACGTAATATAACAATAAGTTGCATTACAAAATATTAATCGGTGAAAACAACAAACTAAATTTTTAATTATTTTTTTAATGAGCAGTCTATAATTATTATTAATACTATTATTTGGACTCTCGGATAATAATAATAATAATTACAATATATTATTATTATTATTATATGTATTATTATAATACATATTATTATTACCAAACATTTTAGGTACATAAGATCTAAAAGTCGTGACTTACAATAAAGAATAATAAATCGAAACATAGTTGTGGAATAGATATTATTGGTAAATCAAAAATAAATATTGCTAAAATTTGTACCCACTAAAGCTAACATATTATAGCAAGAAATCAATGATATAACTTAATATATTTAGGCACAAAAATTAAGAAACCAAATAAATATCTGAATTTTGTTTCCATACGCATAGTAATTGAAACTTTAACTTTTAATTATTATTATCAGTCAATACCCAGTTTTTTTTAATGACAAGTCTGCCGAATTTTAAGCTTCCACGAATTGATCTTGGCATCTTCTTCATACCTCTAGTCTCCCTGCATCATCTTCATATTACTGCCATACTATCTATGAAAGCAAAAATTCCCAGGGATGCCAAGATCGGGAAAAAGGAGGTCACTTTTGGGGAATTCCCTTATTAATTGTTTTGTTAGCTCAATATTGTTTAATTGTGAGTGTATTGCATATTTCACGAAATCACAATTTCCTTATATATATATATAATCAACACAAACCATAACTTTTTGTTGTGTTATTGTTTCTGCCACACACGTAGCTGCGTAACCCGTCCAAATATTAAACCAGGGTCGTCGCTTCGCCTCTTTAATTTCTTGATTCACACTTGCGCTGCGGCCGGGTACGAGACGGCATCCCATGCGATCTTAGGTAAGAGAGGACACACATACGATCGTAGGCTTTCTTACCGCTTGTACTATGTTTTTAAATTATAATAAAGATAGGATATTGATAACGTGCAATTATGCCGTTATTCTATTGCCTATTTAGGGGTGTTTAAGAGCATGATTAGAGCCTTATTGTATCATATTTCATTTATATTTGCTCTAACCCTTAGGAAGATGCTATTTGCATATACATGCGCTTTTAGGCTGTTTTGTCAGGTTTTGGAGATTAATTTTGACCAAGTAGATGACCTCAAATTAATTGGCGTGCAGAACTAAAGTTTCTCGGAATAATGTCCTTTACCTTCCACAGAAGTTTCAGAGTCAAAGGCCTTGAACGCCAATTGGACCAATTGGCGTGCAAACATATTACTGCATACCAGCCTTCTACATGATGCAATGAATCTTGGGGAGGAATTTCACCTAATTTGGAGCTGCACGCCAATTGGGAATATGACGTTCAAATTGACGTGTAGCCATATTTTTGCACCGATTCAGTCATTTTGTTATGCTGATCATTTTTTCCTAAATGACCTTGTTCATATTGTGCTTAGATTGAGAGATTTTAATGTAGGAAGTGTCACTTATCAAAACTACGTCGTTTTGATAAGTTATGACAGATGGGCTAGGGCCCACTTTATAATACAGCATTCAGGCCCATCCAGCAGATATATAAAGAGGCTTCACAACACGTTAGAGGCTTCACGTTTTTTTGGAGATTTTTGCAGGGTTTCACGTTTTTGAAGGAAACCTAGGGAGCAGCCGTGATTTTGGAAACTTGGATTGAAGCTCTGCTGCGTGGGTGATTAGAAGAAGATGTTGAGTTTTTCCTGTTAGTGTTTGCTTGTAATCATGCGTGAGTAGTCTTTTAATCTAGGGGAGCAATGTAGCTCCCTCGTTGCTGTGCTAAATTTATGGATATTGGGTTTAGATGATTGAGTTTTACATATTTTATGAATCTGTTCTTATTCTTCTATCTCTAGGAAGTATACACCTAGGATTCTTAGCCCTAGTCTGAGGCAGATTGAGATTCATAACTTATTTGTAATTGGTGTGATCATTATTCTTTTACAAGTATGATTTATTGGCTTTGCATGTTTATGTTTTGATGACCATTCAGGCATATAACACTTAAAAGGACTGACAATGACCATTGTAGTACCTTGGCTCATGTTTAGCATGTTTTCAATGAAACAATCCCAATAATCATGATTCAGTAGAGATAACATAGGGAGGTGAAATTGTGACCCTAGATGCTTTAATTCTTGATTTAAAACTCCAACGTTTCCTAATTGTTTCCATTATAATTCAGATTTCAGTAGATATAATTTAAGTCTTTGAAGAGAACACAGTTTATTTGCCAAGACTTTATTTGAAGCAAGAATAATTTGATGGTTTGAGTTTAAAAGCTAGATAACCTGGTAATCTCTGTGGGATCGACCTCTTTCTTACTGTTGTCCTGTTTAGCATTAACTAAGGGAATTAATAATTTTTGGAGAAGGGATTTAAACGACATTAGTTTAACTCTTTTAGGGTGACGCTATAAAATCTATGTTCGTCAGATATTGATAACACACATTCTAGCTCTGATACCACATGTAAACAAATAATTTGACTAACACCCAAGATCATGTATGTTAATCAATATCACAGTATAATACTTACCTGTTTTCTCCATAGCAGATCAAGAATGAACGCTACAGGTGCAACTAGTCTTCTCCCCCTTGTTCTCTCCTTGACGGCTCAACTCGATGGATGAGTTAGGGTTACACCAATATATAGAGAGAGAACAGAGGGAGGGACCTAGCCACGCAATGACCTAATGGGCCCTATCCATCAACGGGCCTCATTAGTTTATAAGGCCTACACTGAGCCGTAAAACCATATTAAAATATTAACAAGATGTGTGTAGCCCAATAACAAATAAATCACCTTATATAGGCCTACACTGCATTGTCTTGTATCACAGCCTGGTTTTAATTAACAGATCACAATTAATGGTAGCCCAAATTTAAAAAACTTCTAACATCATGTTCATTGGGGTTGGCGTTAGTGAGACATACTAACATAGAAAAATGGGTTCTAAAGTTGATAAGCAATAATATTCAATAAAATGTACTAGGATCTTTGTGATTTGGTTTTGCTTGACGAGAGCTCTGGAAAGAGAGACTAGTTATCTGGTGTATAATCATAAGAATGGTGTAAAGAGTTGATTTAAATGACCTAAATCATTTTATGTAAGGCATTTACAACACCATAATCACAAAATTCTCAAAATAAAAAACATTACATGTAAACTGATAATGGTTTACAAGATGTTCAAATATTTTTCATACAAGCAAACATCACAGAGATACTACTTTGTAAATAATAAAAATAACAACCGAAACCCAAAACAAATAGAATAGTGTGCATGAATGTCAGGTTTCAGCTTTTTTATTGATAAAGCATAAACTTTTTTCTGTGTAATTTCTCTAATTTTCATAGGAAAATTTACTTTTCCTCCATCACAACTGCCGTCTTTTTGATTTTTGTCTTCTTTTCTTTAATTATTTTCATCATTTCCACATTTTCCCTAGATAGCAAAATCTTCTTTTCTCCCATCTTGTTCTCTTTCTTTTGGAGTTTACTGTTTTTTTTTTCAATTTTTTTCATGATCTCATTATTTTTCCTATAAAGTTTCATTTTTTTCCCGTCAAATTAGCTTTCTTTTCTGCAATTTTTTTGTTTACTATGTGTACAAAACTACTATCAACATACAATAAAATGTACTATGTTAATGTAATGATAACGGATGATTCATCCAATATATTTATACAAATATGACTATTCAAATATGATAAATCAAATCACAATGACTCAAATGCAAATGATGTTGCTATATTAGGACGATATCCAAAGGTCATTGAAAAATAATTATAAGGTATGAAAAGAATAAAATAATAGATCATTACTTACTTAGAGCATCCACATTAGGTTCTTTATAATTTAAATTTCCTTATAATTTAGGGAAAAAATATATAAAATTATCAAAAACTCATTTGCAGTAGGTTCCTTAAAATAAGATATAGGGATAGGGAATGAATAGTAAATCCCTAAATATAGGGATTTACTATTCATCTTTAAATGCTTTTTCTATAATTTTTTAATATATATATTAAACTTGTAACTTTTTGATTGGTTATAATAAATGAAATGATGATAGAGAAATAATATAAAATGAATTAAATAATAAATGTAGATAGAAATGGGAAATGTGATATTTGATGTTTTTGAAAACTAAGCAAATTTTTTACTATTCATCCCTAAAATAGGGATAAAAATGCCAAAGTTGATGTGGATGCTTTTATACAACATATCATTAACAAACATTGATAGAGTAGGAAAGAGATGGACAAAAAACTCATGATCACAAAAATATGAGAGTGTAAATGTAACATGCCTATTTCACTCAATTGATATTTAGAAGTATATTAAATTTAATGTGATAAGCATGCAAATCACCTTTAGAAATATAAAGTAAATCAAATCTAGTTTAGAGATTCAACCATTTTCAAGAGAAATACATGAAAGACAAGGAAGCTATCTATGTGTTTTTTCTTGACTCTGATGATAACGATTAGCACCTATACAAGAGAGACGAGATAGATGAGGCAACAAAAGAAGTGACCAACAAGGATTAGATGAGAGAGATGAGACTAGAGAGTTAAGAGAGATGTTCGAGCAAGTGTCGGCTAAGAGATATAGAGGTAGATCTAGTGTATTGGGCAAAAGTAATTGGGCTATTACCTAACTTAGGTGTCGTAAGCTCATTTATGAACTATTAATAGCTGGAAATTGGCCTTAGTGCTCTGAAGCGGCTCTATTATATTTAAGAGATCAGTTTGATAAAATTATCCAAATCACCTGTATGTATTTATTCAATTATTTTGTTAGCATATATTAATATTTGAAAATGTTATTTTTAATTATTTTAAATAATTATTTAATCATGCTAAATATCCCTTACTCTCTTTAATAAGCCTTAATATATCAAATTAATTATAATATAATATTATTAAAATATGCTACAATATTATTTAAGTTTAATTAAAATATGTTATATGTATGTATTTTAATATATAAAAATTGATAACTTACTAAGAACATCTTCGATAGGTTAGTTATTTCATTAATTATAGTCAAATCTAGATGAAATATGCCTTTAATAGATTACCTATCCGCTAACTATAGTAATATGTTTAGGGCATGTATAATAGCACTAGCCATATTTCGTCAGTTAAAGCAATAAATAGATTAATTAAAATAACTTTAACTAATATCATCTCCATCAGTACATTTGAAAAATTATTACTTAATTTTATTTTACTTAATTTATCCTTACATTTATTTTTTCCAAACCCTAATTATGCTTTGCGCATTGGTGGAGGCCGGAGGGTGGGGGGACCACGATTCGTGTGGATGGGGACGAGGGAGGGTGGGGGGTAGAGGCACAGGAGTGGAGGGCGATGGGATCTGGCTGGGCAGGGGGCGGGTGGAGGCACAGGTCGTGGGGGAGGCACGACGCAGGCGTGGGGGAGGGCGATCTGTCTGTCTCTCTCTCTCTCTCTCTCCAAGATCTGCCTCTCTCTCTACTAGCTCTCTCTCTCGGCGGGCGTCGGTAGGGGGAGGGCGATCCGTCTCTCTCTCTCTCTCTCTCTCTCTCTCTTCTCTGAGATCTGCTTCTCTCTCTATGAGCTCTCTCTCTGCGAGATCTGCCCAAAACCCACGAGGGAGGGGGAGGGCGGGCATCGACAGGGGGAGGGAGGGAGAGGGCAGGTGACGGCAGGGAGAGGGAGGGAGAGGGCGGGCAGCGATGGGGGAAAGGAGGGAGAGGATGACGGCAGAGTGGGAGAAATGAAGGTAGAGGGAGGCGTGAAAACATTAAGGGTATTTTATGTTTTGGTAAATAGTTGGGTGATGTGGCATTTTAACAATAAGTATAAATTTAGGTAAATTTACCTATTGCTATTGCTATTGCTAGTCTATTGGAGTAACTTTTTATATATATTTGACTATTATTAAGGGTATTGCTAACTTATTGGAGATATCCTTGGGTAAATTTATTTAATTTTTAGCTTTTAGATAAAATGTCACACTATTCAATTCCTTTAAGAACCTAAAATATCCTTTAAGCTTCACACGTCTCCCTCTCATGCATCGCCGCCCTCTCTCTCCCTCCCCGCGTTGCTGCCATCGCCAACCTCCCCTTCCTCCCTGCGTTATCGACGTCATTAGCCTCTCCCTCTCTGCATTGCCCCCGTCTGCCCCTCTCTTCTCACATTGCCCACACTGCCACCTTCCTCCTCCCTTACCATGCCCCCACGTCAACATTGCTCTTGCTCCTCCTTTCCATGTCTCTGCTGAGATTGGAGACGTTAAGAGACTTGGGGTGAATGGAATGGATTAGAGATTTGAGGGTGAATATGAGCTAAGATAATATGGGAAAAAATAATAATTAAAGTAAGATAAATGATTCTTTTAAAATATTATTAGTTAAAATGATAACATAGGAGATATAGCTTGAGATAATTATTTTAACTTTATAATGTTAAATGTTTTAATCTGAAAATAATCTAATATTAAACATATGATTAAAACGTACAATACAACAGTACAACATCTGATTAAAACAAAATATGGAACATCATCCGGCAAATCGGCGATTAATCGTGGACTAATATCGTAAATATGAGAAAGTGAAAGGGAAAGTAGAGCGATGACCCTAACCTGCGCTGCGCCGCGCTTCCCCGGCTCAACCCAGCTGCGCCATTGCCACGGCGTTGGATGAACAAGCCCGACATCTCCAGAGTCAATCGCAGCATAGCAGTTCCTCGTTTCTTCTCCTACCCGAAAGGTGAATTTCTCTTTATCAATCTTCAATCATCGATGAATCGATCACCGATCACCAGTCTTCATTTGTTTGGTTGTCAACGCCGCTGCACCTGGAATTCAGATCATTCACCGCCAATTATGAAAATGCTACCGGACTGTTGATCATTAGTAGTTGATTATGATCGCCTGTGTGTGTGTGTGTTTTTTTCTTTTTTTTCTTTTGGGTTTTAGAGTGCGCCAAAATTCGAAAAATAAATAAAAATAAGAATGGTTTATGCGTCATGAGGTTATGTATTCGTAGGCAGATCGTGCATTTCTGTCGTACCTCTGTTGTTCGTTAGCCTTCTTCCTCTTATTAATTTGTTTTTTTTCTTCTTTTGACGTGCTTTAAGATCGGAACTTTTTTGGGTCATCGAATAGTCTTCGAATTTTGGTTTCATTCCTGGGTTATGCGATCAAAGTGTTCAGCCAATGTTTTGTTGTTATTTTTGCTTTTCGGGGCTTGTGGGAGGTCAGACTGGTCATTTTATTTTAAGAACAAAAGGAAGAAGTATTGAGCTCAAAGTTAGTCGAGACTTACTGTCAGTTCATATGGGAACTGGGAAGGATCTATTGAAGTGCAAGCCCTTTTTGAGTTCATTTGTTATGTGACGGATTGTTTGTTTGTCTTGTGTTTTTGAGTTGCAAATTTTGAATCGAAAAAGTGATGTATGCAGTATGCGCCTATCAAATTTCAGAAAACCTTGCACTGTTGCAAACTTGTAATTTCACAGAGTATCAGATGTTAGTATGCAACTGCAGGAACGTATCTAATCTGTGCTAAGTGTTTCCCCCATGTTAGAGATTAGTTTTGTATATCGTGGACTGGTCTCTTGCAATTAAATTAATTGTGGGGAAGGCTGCATTCATATTGGACAGCGAGGTCCAAATCCTTCCCGGTCCCCGCCAGTTGCAAGAGCTTCGTCCGTATTTTCCTATTGCAATTGTAATTTCAACTTGAAATGTTTCACAAATCCAGCAGCACATTTTGATGATGGCTAAAATGTAGATCCTGTCTTAATGAAAGAGTAACTTTATTAAAGCCCCAAGAAGGTGACACAGAGTTTCAATAGATGAACTAAGAAATTGAAATTCTCAGCATACTGGCCTAAAAAACAACTAGAGGAATCTCATGCAGCAGCCACTCCACCCTCCTGGGTGCCTCTTGCCTGCTCCAAGCCACTATCTCAACGTCCAGAATTCCCCTTTTTGATTCAAGCGAGTCCTAGCACAACAAAAACAAAATTCGATGTTCTGTTTGGTTCTATGCAGGCTTTTGCCTCCAGTCATTTTGTGGGTTTGGCAGTTTTCAGATTTGCATAAGAATTAGTTTGCCTATTTGATGTAGCCTCTGTTTCTATGCATTCCTTTCTTTAATTTTTTCTGTTTCCTTTTGGCACTTTTGAGGATTTTTCATCATCCTTTTGTATACTTTTCTCCTTATATATTATATATTTATCTGTTATGGAAAAATGATGTTTATATAGGCAGGCATGATACAAGTTTTAGAGCTTCACTGCTGTCATGATTACCTGAGTGGTATATATGTAAGCAGCCAACTTTTTATTGTCTGTCTGAAAAGGCTGATGTATTGACCCTTTTTATTAATTTTGCTAGGTAATAGAAAATTGTTCACACTATGGAAGCTCTACTGAGTGCTGATACAATTTTAAATTTTGACATATTTATGAATGAATCTGGGAGCAATTTAAACTAAAATTGTGGGAGTGACATTAAGCATATCCCTTTTGAGTTATGATTCTTTTAGCACTTTAAAGGCTTGGTTGGGCAATTCCTTGCTGAATATTATTTTAGAAATTTCACCAAACAGACCTTGTACCTGGTTTGGCATACTAGAGCAAAACTCCCATGACTGCAATGGGTAATTGCTATTTTATTATGTATCTTGTTTCCTAGGTCACCAGAACTGTTGCAATTTTTTATATTTTATTTTATCCCTGAACTTTTTAAAATCCGAAGTTCTCATTTTTGCTTAATGTAACCATGATAAGGTGATGGCAACTGCGGAAGAAGCTGACTTGTCAAGTTTGAAGTCTCAGCTGAATCAAACACATTTGGTGTGGAAGCAAGAAATGGAACAACGTGAAACGCAAGTTGATGTATTGCAAACAAAGCTTTTGGAGGTGAAGGCTTGTATAAAAGGATCTGAAGAAAGTTCAAAAAAGGAGTTAGAGGTTCTTTGGCAAAGATTGAAAACTGCTGCGACATTGTTGACCTACTTGAAATCAAAAGCTAGAATTATGGCTGTTCCACATTTGTCTCATACATCATGTGGAATCAGACAGTTAGAAGGTGTGGGGCTGGTTGACAAAAATGGTACGCCACAAAGCAGTTGGTCGAGAAATGTTGATCTTTCTTCTTTTGACAGTGTTGATGAGGGGTCATGGACTAAAATTTGTGATCAGCATGGTTCTTTTGATGAACAAGATGAAGCTTATACTGGTGAAATTCTAAAGTCTGTGCAGATGGTCACAGATGTGATGGAAGTGTTGGTTAAGAGGGTTATTTTGGCAGAGACAGAAACTACCGTTGAGAAGGAGAGAGTGGCTTTAGGCCAGGAGGAAATAAAAAAGAAGGCTGATCAAATTGACAACATGTCATCAAAGCTGGAAGAGATGGAAAAGTTTGCCCTGGGTACCAACAGTATTTTGAATGAGATGCGCCAGAGGGTCGAAGATTTGGTTGAAGAAACATCTAGACAAAGGCAAAGAGCTGCAGAAAATGAACAAGAGCTTTCTCATGTCAAGAGGGACTTTGAGTCGTTAAAATCCTATGTTAGTAGCCTTATTAGTGTTAGAGAAACACTTCTATCATCAGAGAGGCAATTTCAAACGATTGAAAGGCTATTTGAACGGTCAGTGTATTCTTTTTCAAGTTTTTCAGAACTAAAAGCTCATCTTAAATTGGTGTTTATAGTTTATGTGGGCATATTATATTTATGGTTGATTACACTATTTTTTTCATTGATGCAGTCATGTTCTGTGCTTCAAGCCTTCAACTAATAAAAACTGTGTTAAACCTGATGGTTTCTTAGTTCATCCATCTCTTGCACTCTGTGCTATGTTCAGTATGCTCCTCTGGGTTTGATGGTCTTGGTCCTCTTGGAGATTAAGTTGCATCTCATCACAATTAAGTAAATATTAGTTAAGACCTGTGATTGGGGTGCTCAACCTTCATTTCTGAGAAACAATTTCTTCTGAAGTTTAGTTTCATATTGGCTAGTGAATCTTAACGTTGTTAATGATTATAGGTAACTTTGCAAAACTAGCAGAATTATTTTTTGTTTTTTTGGTTGGTTTCATAAACAAACAGCACTTTAAAAAGATACAACTTATCAAGGATTTTGCTTGCATCAGGTCAGTACACAAGGTTCCCATGTCATTTCCTTAAAATTTCATTAGGATGCACTTATAATTTTTTGTTTGTTTTATTTTCTCCATGTAGTCTTGTTTTCTCTATCACATACATGGTTTGCAATATCAGCCGAGATGTTCGTATCTTGGCCGTTTCAACCAGGTATCGGTAGCTTGCGAGACGAGATCTAGGAACAAGATAGCGAATTGGTAGATCACGTTCATCTCATCCAAGTTATCAACTAAGACACCATGCAACGCCGCTATACGGTATGCTCGTCATGTCTCAGACGATATCTCAACATCGACTCGCGAGCTGCCAATGCTTTCGTCCAACGAGGATATGTCATAAAAGGCACGTTGACGCAACGCCAGAGGAACGCTAATGCTATGCGATGCAGCAAACTATAGTGACTATCCTTTCTCTTTTATTCTTGTTCTTCTTTTTAAGCTTTTCCGGTTGATCTTTTTTTCCAATCAATACCTTTTCCTTTCTTGTTCGTGGATTTGCACTGCTTACTGACGATGTTGTTTGCTGCCGACGCCCTTTGTGCACTACTCGCTACTGACGTTGTCGCTGCCGATCAACGTGAGATAGATATCGATAATTAATTAATTTATTAATTATTAGTATATTAATTGATAATTAATAATTAATTAGTATATTTATTAATACAAGTAGCATTAATTAATATATTTATTGATAACTAATATGTATATTAATTATTAAGTATACCTTTAATAGATGTAAAAAATTAATAATTATTATATAATAATCTACTTAAGATTAATTTGTAATTATAATGTTTTAAAAATAATTAATAAGAAATGAAATAATATAATTTAGAGCAATTAGTTTTAATTATTAATAATGCTAAGTGTACTAAAAATATATTTGCTAATATTATTAGTTATTTTATTTTATAAATTATTTAATTAACTAAAAATTTAATTTCAAATTATAGTTTTTAACACATTTAGTTAATTTAATTAAATAGATATTATTAAATTAATATTAAGAGTTATTTTTATTTATAATTAAACATCTGAATTAATAATTACTACAATTTATTCTTAGTATAACTTGGTATTTTTATTTTTAATTTGTTAAGTTAATTTGTATAAATTATTTATAAAAATAGCATTAATTTGTATATTAATTGATAAAAATAACATTAGTATATTTATTGATAACTAAAAATTATAGTTAAAATAGTTTAATATGTTTTATGTCTATTAATTTATATTTTACATCTTATTTTTATATAGAAATATTATTAATATAAATTAATTAGTATAAAAATAATATTAATTATTAAATTAATTTAATCAATAATTATAATATTTTTTTATTTTAGAATGACAAATAAAATTAATTATTAAATTAATTTGACTAACGACTCAATTTGATGGAGTTTATGGCGCGAGTAGGAATGTACTATTCACCCAATCAACAATTATATTCATGAAGTTTTAATGATTGCTCTTCTCAAAGTTCTAAAGATACGATGGGTTATATATGTAGTACGCTTTACTTTGATAAAGTGTGCACATTTTGATATTCAAATTCTCTACAAATTAATTGCTGCCAATACTTTCTTCATTTTACTGTGAGGAAACTCTAGCAATTGCAGTTCTTCAGCCATAGTATTTTTCAGAATTTTCCTATTAATCTATTGATTTCATTATACTAGTTGCCAAAATTGTCTTTTGTCATACCACTTGCCATATTGCCATTGGCTCTGCAATCACTGACTATAAATTTCTTTTGCTGAAATTTGTGATAAATGGAAAAGCAAAATTGAGTGGAGTAGAATTAAGATCAAGATGAACATTTGTGCCATTGCTGGTGTGATTGTTGATCTTTGTTATCATTGCCTTATTATTGTCACTATTGTCACTAGTGCTGCTTGTTTGTCCGTTCGGTGCCTCAGGCCAATTGTTGTTCATGTGTTTGGTTATGAAAGAGAGGTAAGTCTTCCCTTGATTCAATTTCCTTTTACCTTTAGCCTTTCACAAATTTTCCTCTGCCTCTAGTCTTTTAAAACTTTCCTGTACCTTCAGCCTCTCACAATTTCCAATCACCTGTGGGTAAAATTCCCTTTTCCTTTACAATATATACCTAGAGAAAAAACCCCATATCCGCTTTACCTTTCAACCAGGTCGACAAGAACAAAAAAAAGGAATATTCATACCTTTTCACTTGATTGTCATTTGGTCAAGTTCTATTTTTTTTGAAGACGTGTCGTGCATTCTTTTATTTTTGTCATTCCATTTTGGTTTGTGCACCATTTGATTATCCTCAATTGGCTTTTGGGGTTGCAGTTGCATCAACTTGGATTTACAATCTTCAATTTGATGCAAATTGTAATTTTATTATCTTAGCTTTACATTTGTTACTTAGCATATTCACAATATGTCAGCGAATTGCCTTTGGAGATATATAGGAACAACTAGGTAAGAGAAATGCACAACTTGGTCAATTGAATCATCAAATCTAATTATTTTAATGAAGACAACATATAGTTAGACATAAAAGCATTGACATGGGCTCCATCAAAGTAATACTAAATTTTGATAAAAAATGTCATTTTTGCATAAATAAGTCTCTCTTCGTAAACTTATATTGAATTAGTAATTCCATTTATTAAAATATTAATATAATATTAATATTTTAATTTAAAAAATTTGACATCATATGATTGAGATGATGTAGACATTTTTAATTGTCATTTTGTTGATCTTTAAGAGGGAGAACATTTATTTAATGTTGTGTATTAATTATTTTTTCAATAATGTGGGATGATAGGGATGGGTCCATGAGAGAATGACATCATGAAAGGTGTCCTTTTGAGGTGAATCTGTAACAGTTGAAAGGTGTTATACTGTCTTGTTGGGTTAATTGTCTTTTAATTCATTTCGCATTCCCTTTCACAACTTGAGTGTGTTTTAAGCGGAATCTTCACTAGTGTAAGCAGCATTCATTTTCCCTTGAACAAACTAGGTATCTTGGAAGAATTGGAGCTTAATAATTGATTATCTAATTCGTTATCAAGGGCTGAACTCGCGAGCCTTTTGGAAGTGCAAGGGGTCTATTCATATTCCCTGAAAAAAAAGAAAAAGTATTATATGACTGAACATCTCAGGCTTAAGCTGAACTTTCGGTTGTCTTGAATTTCCCTTGCATCAATTATGATTTGACCATATTCATGTCCTATTTCATATTATACCTGACTGAATTCGATGAAACAACTTTTCTGTCTGTCTGATTATTATTGTTGTTGTTATTATTACTATTATTTAACTTTTTGTCCATTCTTCTCATTGTTGATAAGCAGGCTGGTGGCAAAAACAACACAGTTGGAGGGCGAAAAAATGCAGAAAGAAAGTGAAGTTCAGAAACTTATGGAGGAGAATGTTAGGTTGAGTGCTCTTCTAGACAAGAAAGAGGCTCAGCTTTTGGCCATGAATGAACAATGCAAGGTAATGGCCCTGAGCGCATCAAATGACATCTGATTGAGGCGGCCAGATTTGTTGGGCTGCCACTTCCTGCTTGCTTCAACTGTGGCTCAAACCCAGCGGCTGACTGGCAGCTCAGAAAGTAGTTCACGTTGGAGTTTGCGTTTGGGCTCTGAATTTCTTTCCTCACGATGTGCCATTTGCGAGCACCCTGAGATTTGAGTGTAGCGGTTCTATTTACTCTGTGCTATTGGTGAATAGAAAAACTGGACTGACTAAATCTATTTTATTTGTAATTGAAATATGTAGAACGTGGTGTTTGTAAGCAAGGGAACAGGTGTGTTCTGCCGATTTCTGTAAAATCGTTGGATCTCATTGCATTTTTGTAATTGCAATATGCAAACATGATGCATTTGATCATTGTTGTGGTTGCTCTAATAAAGCTCCCTTTTAACTCATCCTCTATATTAATCCTGCACCAGACTACACTTTTTAGCTTTGAAAATTATGCTTTTATATATATATATATATATATATATATATATATATATATATTGGTAATATATATTGTTATCCATTAAAGGCCTTATTGTGATTATCTGTAAGCCTTCTAATTTTAAGCAATGGCCCTCCTTGAGCAGCCCAATTTCTTAGTCCTCTTGAATGAAAATTTGGTTTCGATTGTATATAGAGTCAGCGCATAGAATATAGTATTTAAAATAATTGAAAACAAAAAATCAGACTTAAAAATGAATTGAGCTTTTAATATAATTTAAATTTGAACTAAATACAGTGAAAAATTAAAATTAAAATTGAATCAAATTAATTTGAAATTTAATGGAATTAATTTGGACCAATATCTTAAAAACATTTATTCATATTGTTGTACAAATACTAAGTTTTTTTAAAAAGCAATGTAACATGGTGGATTTTATTTTTACTTTATACTTTTTTTTCATTTTGCATGTAGTTGAGTTTTTTTTAAATTTTTTTTTTTACGTTTTTTTAGGGTTTGTATGTATTCTTTGGGCGATCTTTGTTATTTATTCCTTTAGGAGGTTGTCAAGTTGTCTTTTTTGAGTGATTATTATTTCTTTGTTATAATTATGCATTGTGTAATTTTTATTTAATAAAGTTTGTTTTATTTATAATTTTTTTAACTTTTTTTTAAGGGCGAGTTTGGAATAAATTAGGAGAATGTGGGCTCAAGAAGATTTTTTTTTTTGGGTCCTAAACAAACTATCATATTTATCAAATCTCAAATGTGAAGTAGTCGTTAACCCGTGAGAGTTCTGTTTTGTAGAGCCCAATGAAGCCGCCGGCGGGTACAAGTTTGTTTTTGGCTTTCCTACTCGTTGCTTCATCGGCGATCGCAGCATCATGCATCCGACTTCCGGATCGGACATCATCGTCGTCATCGGAAAGCAGCGGCTCCAAGGATCGACTCAGCCGTCCTCTGAGGACGGCCGTCTTCGCCCTCGGCAGCTTCTGGAGATCCGAAGCCGCTTTCGGATGCGTGAGTGGCGTTGTTCGGACCACCGCTGGCTACGCCGGTGGATCCAAGATCAACCCCGACTACAGAAGCCCAGGCGATCACGCCGAGTCCGTCCAGGTTGCGCTCACCTCTCTCTCTCTCTCTCTCTCTCTCTCTCTCTCTCCATTCCAATTCCAATGTTGGTTAGTTAGATTTGATTTGCACATGTAAGTAGATCTGTAGTGATTGAGGGTCTCAAAGGTAATGAATTCGGTTCCGCTGTTTGGGGTCACATTCGGTTTCGGAGGACATAAGGAAAAATTGTTTGGATTTAGGGAAGCCCAGAAGTATGGAAATTGTTAAACCTTTCAATGCATTACTTGTTGCTTGGAGGAATAGTTATGTATGATGAGTGGGTGACTGCTGCATTACGATTTTTGTTATTTTAAATGTGTTTGGCTCAGGTTTAATCGGTGTGTTGACTTGACTATAATAATAGGTTGTTTGGCGTTTGCATAATCAGCTTAAACCACTTTAATAAGCTCTTTTTGGGACAATAGATTCTGGGTTTAAGCTGAAAGCATATTAATTCTTAGGAAAAGGGGTTTTTCCTTCACTTTGCAAATACCATATTCAATTTTTTAAAAGTGAATTAGAAAAAGAAAAAGAAAACTCCCTAATACTGTCTTTATTTTCTGGCCTTACTTTCCCCTCAAACCAAACTAGTCACGGATCCCAAATAACTGCTACTTGGTATACGGATGGCCAATCTAGGTTTGACACATGAATCGTTATGTGAGATCAAATGCACAAGCAGGCATGCACTTGAGTCAACAATCTATTTCACTCATAGTAAAAACCTGTGGGGTTTTCCTTTTCATCGATGTTGTAGTGACTGATGCTTTGGTCTTTGTTTATTACTGCCATTTTTTGTAATGCATCACCCTAATTCATTCCATGACAGCAATAGTTGTTCAAAGGAACACCATAGGCCATAGATATTTTCACTGAAATTATCATAGCTTTTCATAAAAACATTTGTGAGCTTTATCTTTTTAATGTGGTACATGCTCCACACCAACTCTAGAGCCATCGATCTTTTCTAGCGTCATAGCATTAGTGGATGCTGATACACTAGGTTTAGGCTGGACATCTATCTAATGGTAATGGGAAAAAATAGGTAGTACTCTTTCCAAAAACCTTTTGATATCCATCCAAGTTTGCTAGCATCCTGTTATTACCTACTTTTTGACAATTTAAAGGCATGAATGTGTACATGCTTAAACCACAAGCACAATGGGGCATTGCCTACAAAATTTAAAAGATGCACCTTTACCCAGTTGCAAAACAAATGAAGCCTTGTAATACATTTTGTGTTGCTTCTCGTAGTAGTCATGAAATGTATTATGTGTTGAGGACCTTGATTAGGGTCCAATAACAAATATTTTTTTTTAATTTAATCCTCTCACAGAATTAAGTTTTTCTCCATTTGCCACCTTCACAACAAACTTTTCTATGATAGTCTCGTATTTTATTTTAAAATTTTAAATTATTTAATACAATTCGCTCCTTACTTTACCCAAAATCCCCTCACTCCTATTCCATGGTATTCTCAAGATTTGAAAGCAAAACCTTCATCAAAGGTAAGATTGCATCTGTCATTAGCATATCTCATGGGGATTCGTATTCCAACCTTCCTTATTATATTTGCGTTGATGAAATTGCGAGAGAAATCAGAATTTATCAATATCGAAACCTCAAAAGTATCAATCCATGCCTTGAGCCTCATAGTCGATGGCTTTGAGACTTCAGACATGACTTCAAGAGATAACTCTTTTTTGCAAATATCTTTATCCAATTCAATCATCATGAACACTTCCGCATCACTAGTGGCGACGTCTACATCCAAATCGCTAATCATCGATCATAAATATCTTCTAAGTTCGACATTGATGATCTTTGCTCTAATTCTTCTCGCATTTGAAGCAAAGATCCTCCTCTCTCCTTAAACTTTTTATACAAAAGTTTTTTAACTTCTTTACTGTCCCTCTCGGATACATCCTATATGGATCCCTTTGCTATTCTAGAGTCTTCAATAAGCTCTAATTTGGGATTAATACCCCTTCTTTAATCTGCCTTCTTTTGTTGTAGTTGATATCTTTTATAATCTCATCCATCATCATAACTTTGGTTAGTCTTTGGATTGCTTCAGTTTCAGCTCTTTTGCTATTCATAACTTCATTTTTTTTAATAAAGGTTTCCAGCATTGTCTCCTCCGACTATCCCTTGACTAAAATTTGGAGTCGGCGAAACATCTCAATAAACCGCTACTTTTCCTTCTTGTTTGAGCTTGATAAGTTGTCTATGATGGTTGACAATTGGTGACGGTTCCCATTGAGATGGAGATCATGTTGGAAGGTTGTCCATCCTATTCGTCGACCATCATGCTCATATTGAGCCTTAATTCATCTCCACCAACTATTAGCCTTAGTAGATGCAGCTTGTTGTAACCCAATTGGCACAAGCAACCTCAAATACCCTAAAGTAATGATTTACTTTGTCCAACTACTCATATGGATCACTTCTTTTGAAGTGCATAGATTCATTTTTTTAGCTTCCTAGGTCCCCGACTTTAGAGTCTCTTACTTTGCCTATCACCTTCAAAGTCATCAACACCTCTCCTTAGTTTCCATTGCTGTCCATGAAGCGGTTTTCAGTTGCAAGGTGTTATGTAGAATCTTTTATCTTCTTTAGAATCTTCTTTATCTTCTATCTTGCCTTTGAAAGCAGATTTGTGCAACCATTGCTTCACCCCATAGGGCCCACTCTCCACATGACCACCTTGCCTAAACCCACGACAGTTGTGGGTTGGTTTGAGCTCATCTTCACCATCAGTTGAGTAGTCTGTCTTGCGCCACAATCTACATAATCCTCATTTGTCCTCTTGTTTGCTACTAGCAGATGATTAAGTTTCTTAATTGTCTTATTGTTTGACCTATTCGGATGTGCCATGTATTCCATCAAATCAAATATGGATTTAAAATTTCGATCTTGATTCTCTAAGGCTTCAAGCCGTTATTTGTTTGTTCTTGTTTCTTCCCCCATAGATCTTTGTGAGGAATGAATATGAAGAACGATGAAGCTCTCACAAAAAAAAATGATATCTTAATCTTTCAATGAAAATACTAAATTGTTGAGAATCTTGTTAGGATCCAACAACAAATCAAGTGAATCTGATTCAATCCTCTCACAAAATTAAGAGATTGAATCTCTAGAGTAAAATAACAGAATTTATCTAACCATTGCCCAAGCTTTCTAAATAATTAATTGAAAAAAGATGAAATATATGAAGAACCCTAATGGGTCTAGTTTATTGAACATCTAAGATAATGCATAAAAACATGACCTTATTGTCTTTATATAGGCAGAGAGACACTATAATGAAAACCCTAACACTAATGACCTTTCTGTCCCTATTATAATTCAAATAAATAAATACATAAAAACGTCTTAAAACCCTAAATATTGTTGAACACGAGTTTAGCCTCTTCTTAAAGCATTTTGCTTGAATGGTGGTGCTTGTTCTACATGTTAACCCATCAACTGTCCAAATCATCTCTTGCTTGAAATGCCGATTTGTCAACTGCATGAAGCTTAGGCTACTCATAACGATTGTAAAGTGCTGCTCAAAATAGCTGTTTCAAGCAAGTGTTTCGTTTTGAGCTGGGGTTTCATCAAGCCCATATTTGAGATCTGTGTTGTGTTAACATAATGTTATTTTGTTTTGCATATGTTTTTAATGGAGAATGTGCGTAAATTAAAAATAAAAAGGATATTGTGTGTGAATGGTCATTTTATCTGTGCCTATTAGGTACCCGCTCAGCCTGCCCCGGGGGCAAGTGTGAGTTAAATTTAAAATACTCAATGGGTATGTGTGAGTAATATCCAGTTTGATTATCCGTTCTATACCCATCTCATATTATAAATTTATTATAAAACATCTAATAAGATTTTTTTTTTAAATGTGTTTTAAATGCAATATGTATTAATTATATTTTTAACTTAAAAATAAATTATTATAGTTTTTTAAACAAGTCATTTTATTTATGTTTTTCAAAAAATAAACAAATATGTATTTTTTCCTGTTGGCCATTTATATTATTACCTGATGGGGATCATGTTTCTGAACCTAATGAAAAATGTTGTACCCCTGCCTGACAAGTATGGGGACAGGTAAGGTGGACCCATACCCAACCCACTGCCATCCTGTGTAAACAGCAGGCCACCCAATGCACACTATCTTGATATAGCGCCTGGAAGCCCCTGCACCACTAGACCTGGCCAATGGTGTGGCCTGTGTGGAGAATACCTAGCCGCGTAAATACTGTCTCATAGGAGGCTTCATGGAATGCAATGATGATTGAAATTGAATGACTAGATTGAGGATTGGTTGGTCTAGGGTATTGACCTCTCCATAGTTGAAGTCAAATTTACAGACATTATTTGTTTGGTCCTGCTGTCCCTATGGTTTGAAACAATTGGTGTTTGTTTTTGGAATTTGTGGAACATCACATTTGCTTTTATGCATGTGTTCCCTGGAATTCTCTTTCTTTCTTTAATTTCATGCTTTTGATGGAAACAAGACCTTTTTCGATAATTTCCTTACAGATCCAATATGATCCTTGGCTGATTAGTTTCAGGCAGCTCTTAGAGGTTTTCTGGTCTAGTCATGACCCTACACAGGTATTTGGCCAAGGCCCTGATGTGGGTAGCCAATATAGGTAATATTCTTTTATCTTAGCTAGAAATTGTAGGCTGCTTCATGTCATGCCTCATGCTTAATACTTGAGGGCCAACAGGTCCATTATCTTTACTAATGGCACTGAAGAGTCCAGATTAGCCGCTATCAGCAAAGAAAGAATGCAAACCAATATGAAAAGGAGCATTGTTACCACACAAATTCAACAACTTGAAATATTTTATCCCGCTGAACCTGAACACCAGGTTAGTATGGTTTTCTTGTGTAAACAGTAATTAATTTAGACACTGAATAGATTTATGTAGAAAATCTGAAGATCTATCTATACCCAGAGCAGTACATTTAGCTGATAACATTATAATTGCTTATCTTTTAATTTTTTTTCCCTGGAAATGGTATAGCTGAATTAGTGATCAACTTGACAAACTCTTTAAAATATGCAGAAATTTGAGCTCAAACGAAACTCATTTCTCCTTCAGCTAATTGGAAACTTGCCACAAGAAGAGTTGGAGAAGTCCACTTTAGCTGCAAAGCTGAACGGCTATGCTGCCGAACTTTGCCCTCCAAAGAGTCAGCGCCATATAGATTCAAAGATCAACGAAATCATTAGGAAAGGCTGGCCAATTTTGAGGGAATTGTAGTGAGTCTTTATCAACATGTGGCAAACTGGCGAGCTCTGTTGCCATCTTCGCCCTTGTGGCTAAATTCCTTTCTGGATCCCGCGGGAGCGCACCAGATTTGTCCTTTTTAAATTTATTTTGGAGTAGATCTTGCGAACTAGGCTCCAAATCAGTTGTATCCTGGATTGTTTCAGCAATCATTGTAGTGTTAGAGAACCCACGTTCCTCTTGTCCGTGTATGTATCCTAAGAGTGCGCAGGTTGAATCAACCAATGATGGAGACCAAATTCCGAATATTTCGGAAAATGCATGCAAATTTCATTGAAAGAGTGTTGACCAAATTAGCGAGGAAAATGTTGATCATTGGGCAAACTTCTTCGGCGTCCATGGGATTTCCTTTCAATTAAATCTTCTTGTATTTTGGGTGTTTCAAGATAGGGGTTCAAAATTTTCTGTCTATTTACTCCCATCATCTCTTCTCATTGGATTTAAGTACTCATCTGGCAACGTATAACCTTTGTTTTGAGAGAGAGAGAGAGAGAGAGAGAGAGAGAGAGAGAGAATGCGACGGCGATGGAGTACATAAGGTTGCTAATGGAGTAGAACCAAGACGGCGAAAAAGCACATAAGGTTGCTAATGGAGTAGGGCCCAGTTTTTCATTGTTGCATTGTCCAATTTTTTTTGTTATCTGTTTAATTTTTTTAACGAAATTGATTAAAATACTTAAAAAATTAACATATTTCAATGCATAATTAACAAGTTACTCAAACTAAAAATTTGTGTTAATGTAGCATAATCAAAAAAAAATTGTATGTAGTTTTAAAGTTTGGCTTGGTAGTAACAAAATAATGAATCTTGAAAGAATATATAAACGCATCAATTGAAAGCAATTAGAGGCTACTGGACACAACATGGAGAAATTGACGTCTGAATGATGGACTCATTTTGCCATTAGAAAAAGAGACTCATCTCACTATCAAAATCATCTTAAGGAGCATCACTACCCTTTCGGACAGGAAAGCTTTCCAAGTCTAGGCTCCATTGGACAACAATGGGGGATGACACCACCAGTTTCTTCCATAAGTTGACCGATTTAATAAAACGAGTAAACCATCATGTTGCTCTCTCCATTAATGAAACTATATAGACGACACAACCCAAGCTAGGATGATATGATTTGGTCATACCTGTTGCAAATCCTCTTTCGATCAATCTTAATTTCTAACAAAGAATAAATTCTTTCTACGAAGAGATTTTTGTAATGGTTTGTATCCTTTCTTAATAGCAGTTGAGTTCCTAGGTCCAAATGGCTTCAACAATCAACATGAATTAAGTTTTGGGATTTGGTAATGCAAGATCTTGTGGAAGCCTTCGACAATTTTAGGAGGGCATGACACGTGGTACGACATAACTTGTTAAATTTTGACTTGCCAAGGATAGTGATTGCATAATATTTATACTAGTTAGGGCTTTTATGAATAGTTAACTTATTTGTCTTTTCTTTTTATTTCTAATTGAGTTGCTTATTTTATTTTGGTCATGTTATTTTATTTTAATTGAATGTGCAATTTTTTTGGCCCAATTGTATATTATACTTGGGTTTTTCCTTCAAGTTGAATGCTGATTCAGTTTTCTAGTCAAAATGATGGCAATTATGCCTTTTAGGATGGATAAATTATGAGGAAAGGATTTTGGGATGGTTTTGGTTATTAGGGCAAAAAGGAGTATGTTTGAGGTTTGGGCGATTGGGTGAATTGGTTTTTAGATTTTTGGTAGAGATGAGAGATCATGGGAGTTTTAGAGGATTTTAATGACAGTAGGATCGTGTAGGCTTCGTAGGCTTGTGTTGTTATCTCCTTTAAGTAGAGGTTAACCATACCTTTTATAGTGGTGGTGAGTAGGTGGAATAGCGACAAGGTAGCCATGGAGTATGGTAGAGTTTTAAGAGGCATGTGGGAGAGTGTGGTGGACATGTAGTGAGATAAGATTTTGCATTTATTGTCTTATTTTATTTTCTTTTAAAATATTGCAACATGTATATAATTAAATATATATAATACATAAATAACATCTTAGTTACTATTCATATATATATATATATATATAATAGTAACTTGGGTTACTATTCATGACCTTTTTAAAATAAGGTAACACCTAGATACATAAATACACACACAAAATGTGTGGATGTGATTAAAAATAAATAATTTGAAAATAGTGAGTAGGATTGGATCCAGGGCATTAACTGCCATTGACATGATGACATTTGACTTTGTATGAGCCAAAATTGTTTTGTTCATAATTTCTTCGTATTTTCAAGGAATCAAACATGATCAATTATATTAACTTACAAATTTCTTTCTCTATCATTTGAAACTTGTTTTATGACAATTATGTCTTTTTATAAAAAGTACTTCGTTTCATGCATTTTGTACTCCTTTATTGACCTACAAATTTGCTTAATAGAAAAATGGAGATATATATGAAAGAAAAAGTGTAAATTATATATATAAACTAAACAAAACTAGGTGTAGTATGTTTTATTCTATTATTTATCTTTCGTTTCATAGTACTTTTTGGTTTGGGTTTATGGCTGGTTTTTTTGTTTTATAGGTATTTTTCTCACATACACACACATACTACACTTTGTTCGTACACTTCGACATTGTCACTATCTCCACTACGCTCTCCTGGCTCGTAGTTTGGGCTTCACTGGACTAGGAGACCAATGATGTCTTCGTCCAACAAGGTGGTACGAAAAGGCCGCCAAGTGGTTGGGAACAAATAGGGCTTGGAAGTGGAGATTTTTACCACCACCGATCACGTGTAGGAATCTGTTAGCGTGGCGCCTGCCATGCGCCTTCATGCTCCCATTCGTTTCACAATGACTGCACAAAATAACAAATAAAATCTAATCATACTCTTGGGAGACTTTTAATTGTAATTTTTCGAAAAATAACAAGAAAAATAGCCTTATTAAGACAAGAAAAGCTAGAATTATCTTGCTAAAAAAAATACACTAATCCTAATTTATGCACACATTTCTCCTCCACCTCCTAGATTTAGCTGATCATGTTGGATTGCAAACATATTTAAAGAATACAAAATTCCAAATCAGAGAAGGAATAAAACATTTTGGTATGAATCAATTCTCTATATTTAGAGGACCATCTTATATCTTCCATGGAGAAAGGCAAGCATTTATTATTTTACTTTATTTGCTTATCTTTTATTTGTGTGTTGTTTTTATACCTTTATTTTGATTGTGCTATGCATTGGTATTTTTATTTTTTTTATTTGCCTTTTTTGCTCCTTATTCTATAATAACATTGTCATATTTGCTCTTTATTTTCTTTTTGCTTGATGCCAACTTAATAAGGAAATGATTAACCTCGAACATCGACTTATAACTCTAAAACCAAAACTCAAGTAAAACCAAGATTTCAAGAAGTTGTAGCGATCATGTAGCGATAGACTTTATTTGTTATTTTGTGCAGTTGTTGTGAAATGAATGGGAGCAGGAATGCGCATAGCAGGCGCCATGCTGACAGATGCTTATCAACATGTAATTGGTGTGGTAAAAATCTCCACTTCCAAGCCTTGTTTGTTCTTGACCACTTGCTGGCCTTTTCGAACCACCGGTTAGATGAAGACATCGTGGGTCTCCTGGTCAAGTGAAGCCTAGACTATGAGCTGGGAAGCATAGTGGAGACAACACCGTAGATGGCGGCGGCGTCAAAGTGTAGGGACAAAGTGTAGAGGGTTGCGGATTGCTTTCCATCTAAGCATTATTGTAGTTCTTGGATCTGTTTAAATGAGATTTAAGGGTCAGAAAAACAGTTGCTCTCTTTAAGAGAACAACTTCCCCTTTTTATTTATCAGTCCTTTATATGTATAATCAAACACTTGCAAAGTCATTACTATTCGTTGAAACACTTGTCACATTATAGAGCTTGAGATGTGAAAAATTAGAAGAGAATGGAAGATCAAACTGCTACCATCATGAGGCCCCATACTTTAGTGCCATTTTTGAAGATCGAGAAGAAGTATGGCAATCTCACCCTTAACATGAACCATATTATTACCCACAAGGGCTCTCTTTGAGAAAGATGGAATTCTTTAATGGGTTTCATTTGGAGACAATGGAACTACTTTAGTAGATAATCAACAACATAGGAGTACCCCCAAGGAGAACTAATTCGTTTAATAAAACCTTGGACTAGGAGATCATTTATATGTCTTTTATGCTCTCTAGGCTCAACTAGCGTTATTCTATAAGATGTCAACTTGATAGATGTTGTTCTAAGCAACAACTCTATCAAGAACTCTACCTCTCTCTCTGGTGATAAATCAACCAAGTCCTCTAGGAAAACATTAAGAAACTAATCAACTACCTTAGGCAAGACAACTTTGTTTCTCTCTCTCT
Organism: Taxillus chinensis; assembly: GCA_023512835.1. NCBI lineage: Eukaryota > Viridiplantae > Streptophyta > Magnoliopsida > Santalales > Loranthaceae > Taxillus > Taxillus chinensis. The sequence goes on from CM042090.1 coordinate 10,475,300, forward strand.
CTCTAAATCAATTAAGGTCAGATTGGTTAGATGATGTGACACATTGCCTTATCTATGCCTCAATAGATCTAACCTACATGCATCATTTGTTCAATTACCCATGAAAGTACCTTGAGTACCTTCTGGCATGAGGAAAGTCACTCTACATCTATAACAATTAATGTTGGCTTCTATACAAGCCAACCAGTCCATAATAAGAATTATGTCGAAAGCATCAAATTTCGTAACAAACAAGTTACATTGGAGGTCAACACCCCTAAGTATAACTCCACAATCTTTACACATCTTATCTAGTATCACCATCCCACTTATGAGTGACTCATCCACTAGTGGATGATCAACCGTTTTATAATCCAACTCTAATCCATCTATTGTGGCAATAGGCTTGACCTCGTGATAAGTTGTACAAGCCATGGGCTATGACAACAAAAATATTTATTTTTATCAATATTTATTGGATTAAAGTAATTAGGGATCAACATAATATGGTTCAAGGTGGGTTTGATTGACCTATCACGGATTTGTGACGAGTTATTCTTAGATGGGGCGAATTTGAGGTAGGAGTAACCCATTCCAAACCTGTTCCATTGTATATATATATATATATAGCAATTTTGCAAGTTATGTCGAATACCCGTCTCGTCTCAACTTTATTGGGACAGGTTTTGGGTTGATGTAAATGAGTTCGGGGAGGGTTTAAGATGAGTTTATTTGACTCATTACGGGTTTGAGATGAACTTCTTGGATGGGACGAGTTCAAAGTAAGGATGACCTATCCCAAACCTATCTCATTGTCATCCCTGAAGGCAATCCAAAACATTGGGCCAATCCTGTTTGGTAAATCGTAGTGGGTTTTGGCTACTGCCTGTTGAGTAATCTAGTGCAAGAACAACTTTACTCTCTTTAAGAAATACCAATAAGATTTCGGTCTAGTGCGTTAGACAACTTGTTTTAATGGGAAGAAAACATTGGCGCACGTTGTCTTAGGGTGCGTTTGGTATAGATCGATTGTGTAGTTGTTTTTTAAAATTATAAGCTCAGATGAATTTTAAACTATTTAATTTTAGAATTTAGTTTTCAAAATAAATAAGAGCGTGTTTGGCGTGCGGCATTTTCATATGTTTTCTGTATTTAAAATCTAAAATAACGCGACAGACGTTGTTTGGCATGCATTTTTAAATTTTAAAAACAAAAAATTATACTGTTTAAATCGTATCGGATGGCGATTTCTGGAAACGACAATTCGGTGTTTCCTGTTTTTATTCTCTGTTTTCTCCGTAAACGCGGTGGCATTTTTGCAATTAAATGATATCACACCCGGTCACATTTTTCTTCTCTCCTCAACGCTCCTCTCTCCTCCTAAATACACCGCAACGCTCCTCTCTCCTCCTCCTATGCAAATCTACCCTATTTACTGCACGACCACTTCGCCAAATCACTGCAAAAATCCTTCGAAATCTCTATCTGTCCTTCGAATCCCTATCTGTCACTTCTCATTACTCCGTTCCGCCATTGCATCTCGGGCATCGATAATACAAATGGCCTCTCAATCCAATCGTGAAGGGTCAGAAGAATTTGAGGGGCACAAATTGTTCTGGAGTTCTGTTGCCAACCTTGCCAGATCTTTGGCTGTTTCGGAGTTCTGTTGTTTCAGATACGAAGGTATGAGTCTAGATTTAAATTTCCAGCATTTCCCCTCTAAATTCGTTGTAAAAATTGGCCCATTTTTTCTGACCTTGGGTCGAATTATGTACGTTATTGTGAATTAAACATCTGAATGTTTATGTTGTTTCCTCCGGTCGAATCCAGTAAAAAAAAAAGATGAAACCTATTACACTGTCCATGTTGCATCACACTGTCGCATCCACTTTCGGTATTTTTTACACCAAGTCATCTCTCTGTGCTGTGTGATGCCTATGTCGTCTTTATATGTATGATATACGGTGTAGCACCAATTATTCTCGATTTGTTTAGGGAAAATATGTCATACTATTGCCCTACCTCACACTTTGTATAACTAGAGTGTATTGGTAGGCCAACTTAAGGATACTTTTAGAGTTGAGTATGTTATTGCTGTGAAGTTTTATTTTTACATCCATAGATTTTTTCTGCTGGTATGAGAATGAAATATTAAACATATTAGTTGTAATTGATGGATTTAATTAATGAACATGGTATCTTTATATAATTATTAGATGACAACTGAATTGACCGATGCTGAAGACCAAAAACTATGGCCTCCACATATAGAGAGGTTATTTATTGATCTTATGGTGGATGAGTGCATTAAAGGGAACATGCCAGCTGGTATTTTTAAGAGATCGACTTGGAACATGATGGTTATTCAATTGAATAACCGTACAAATCGGAGTTTTAATGATAAACAACTGAAGACTAAATTCAATAGGCTCCGAACAAGGCATCGCGTATTTTCTCAACTCCTCCAACATACCGGGATGGGCTGGAATCCAATTACCAACACAGTTACTGCTAGTGAGGAAGTTTGGCAGAATGTGTTGGCGGTAAGTTTTTTTTTTTGTAATGGTTTTATGATCCATGTGTAAATAGCTTTTAATAATGTAAATATGTTTGTCCCTCTCACTAATTGACATTGTTTGTGGGCAGGCAACCCCAAAAGCCAAGGAGTTTAGAAAGAAGGGTTGTGAAAATTATGACAAGTTAGGAACTCTTTTTAACAAGACTACTGCTACTGGACTACTAGCTTTTGCCTCCACTGAAGACCCAACAAATACAGAGGAGCGAGAACTTGATGAGCAGTATCGGTATGGTGGAATTCACGTGAATGTGGATGTGGGTAGTGATGATGAGGGTGTCCAACTAACACCAAATATGGGTAAGCTCAAGCGTCCTTCACATGAAGAGATACCTAACGAGAAGAAGCCTAAGAAAGGGGATAAAATGAGGGACATGACTCTTGCCATACGTGAATTCACATATATTTCTAAGCAAAGGCTTGAGCATAGGGTTTCAAAAACAAGTGATAGTTATGTTGGAGAGTCAAAAAGGAAGATTGAGCAGTTCTCCCTTGGCAAAGCCGTTGAAGCACTTAGCATGTTTGGAGACATTCCAAAATCGTCGTACTTTAAAGTGATGAAGGCACTCTATAAAAAGGAAAATAGGGTTGCTTTCTTATCCATGCCAGAGGATAGGAAGATTGAATGGATGGATGCTATTGTAGATGGGTCTTTCGATGACATTGCATGATGGGGTTTATGTTTATGAAGTATATTTTGATGCCATATGTTCTATTATGACAATGGCGGTATCTGTTATTCCATTTGAACTATGTGATGTAATGCTATTTGGAATTATGACAACGTACTAGTGAGTGTCTTATGTTATGCTTTAATGTAATATAAGTGAGTGACCTATGTTATGCTTTAATGTAATATAAGTGAATGTCTTATGTTATGCTTTAATGTAACAAAAGTGGGTGTATTATGTTATGCTGTAATGAGCTTTAAGTGGGTGTTTTCTCATACATTGGACAGTATACTATGATGCAGCTACCTTTTGGTCACCACCAAAGAAACTGAAATGAACCAGAACAGATGTTGTAGCCCTTCATGTGAAAAAGCCACTATATCTCTTTAACTTTTTTGTAACTTCCAATTGATGTTCTAGTGCCTTTTGGTAATGATTACATATTCAAGTTTGTTAGATTACTTATGGTTTTTTGTCTGTTTCAACTAGCATTTTTGCAGACAAGGAAGATGGGAGCAAAGAAAATTGAAGCAAATGTTGGATGTGGAGTTGGCATTGGCCATGGTTTTGGAGTGGGTAAATATTTGTTGGGGCGGGGTTGAAACTATTTCTCTAGAATGCTAGCTTTTGATTTGCATCCATTGCATTCATTGTTGGTAGTGTACTACAATCTAGTCTTATATTTAATGAATTATGGCATCAGTGACTCAATATTCATCTGTTCTATTTGGGTCCAATGTTGGCATGGGGGTGGGAGTTTAGAATTTAAGGGTAAAATAGAATCAGCTTTGACTTTAGTGAACTCATCTGGGTTACATCTTGTGTATAATGTTTAGATGTATAATATTTAATTCATTTCATCCTGTGTTTCCCATGTTGGGTGACCCCAAAACGTGTCAGTGGGAGTGCTTTATGGCTATACTAGAAATCCTCATTACTGTGCATTTTCACATTACCAAATTGGCTCACTTAGTTTTAGTCATTTTTCTCTAATGTTGGATTTCATTTTTAATCTATCTTCATGTTTAACAGGTGTTCCATTGTTATTGGCATCATTGTCATGTACCTTTGGACTCTCCATATTTAAAGTTTTGGTAGAAGCATTTATGTGCTGCATTTCTTCCACGCAAAGTAAAAAACCCCCCCGGATATGAAGATTCTTCTATATTGAATGGGTTGGGTGGGAGTTGTAGAAGCAGGGAAAGAGTGGACAGATGTGAGGCCGGTGGTTTGAGCCTAGACAAACTGGGCAGTGATGTTGCTAGCGTGCAACAGGCCAGCAACGTATGGAGTTGTGATGGTGGGTTATGATGGCAGTGCAAGTGACGTTGCTGGGAGTGCTATAAGTCAGCAACAAAATGGTTTTGAAGGCAGCATGAGGTGAGGCAACAGCTGATGGTAAGGAGTTTTTGGGCCTTTCTCTGACAGCAAGCCTTTTTGTTTTTTATGTAATCCCCGATATGTCGTATCCTCTCATGCAGTCTTATTTTTTTTCTTCTTTCTTATGCAATATGCTATTTTTGCTTCTGGAACACCTTGTGAGTGCTCATTAATTCCCAAATTATATTGGAGACTTTTCAGTCTTGTTTTGTTATGCTATTTCCTGTCAGACTGCCATATCCATATTTTTAATAACATTTTTTTTTGTAGTTACAGTAAGTGAAATAGAGGCACTCTTTGAGTTTTTTTAAAAACTAAGCAGATCCATAAAGTTCTGTTCTTGAAGCAGAGCATTTTTTAAAAACATGAAACAATCGATGATGGGCACTATATTGAGTGAATCTGTTCTTAAATATGTTTTTGGGCTACGATTGTATTCATCTATTAATTTGTTTTTGTTTATTATGCATAACTGTGTTTTACTTAATATTACCAAATGATATTTATTTGTTTGCCAGGCCTATATTACAAAATACTGTGTTTTGTTTATTGTGCACAACTCTATTTATTTCTTTGTAGGATAGACGGCTCCCCGCTATGAATCAGTTCTGGTCGGGGCCTAGCAGATCCTCATTCTGACAGTTCTGGTCGGGGCTCTATAGGACGGATGGCTCTGAGTACAACCTTCTTGCAGTGGAGGCCGTAATTTCCATTGCTGGGTTAGTTTATTCCACAAATACTGGTTTTGACAGTTTATTAGATGCTCTTATTACAAGTGCGAAGCCATCTCTCAAGTCTGGCGGTGTAGTGAAGCCGTCATTGTTTTCAATAGCTCAGTGTATAACTGTTCTTTGTCTAGCTACGGGTGATCAGCAACACAAATTCTATAATGCTGGATGCAATGTTTACTTAATTGAATAAATATAATTAAGCTGTTTTAGTTGCTTCTATGTTTCGTGTTAATCCAATATTATTATTGTGGCTCTATATGACATGACAATATATGTATGATTTCTTATAGGTGCCGTTGCTGCCAAATGTGGAGTCTGCATTGATGCAGCAATTGATGAGTCTCACACCCAAGCAATTGAGTTCGCTGCCACCAGAGCAGCAACAACAGGTTATTCATCCCCAACAAATGCTCCAGTGAGTCCAGTTCCGGCTGGGAGCTGATGCGGCAATTCAACAGTTCTCGGACTTGCAATATTTAGTTCAGGCTAACTTCACCAAATTTTTTGGCCATGGGAATTAAGTTGGTTATTGGTCTAGTTACAGTTAAATCGATTGCTTACATAGAAATCTAGTTCATGGTCCAAAATAGATCAATATTTATGCATTCTTGTAACAGTTATGAGATTGTCATGGGCAGATGTGAAAAAAAAAATTGAGATTTTTTTTTGAGTCATTTGCCCCTTTTAACATTATGCTTTCATAATTCTGTTTATGTTTTTGTTTTATTCTAGTTTTTTTAAAAAAATTAATACATAATTATTCATGTTCCATCAAAATAGTTGAGTTTCATTCATCTAATTTCACCCTGTATTGCTATTATTTTTTACTTTAATATTGTAGTGATCCCGCTACTACAATAAAATTGTGTACGAATCCCTCTTACACACGTCCCTGTCATAAAATGGAGTATTGATTGCATTGGTTTACCAGCACAAGGACTCATAAAATAAGAGAGAGTTGACACCAAATCAATATGAGGAACCTTTTTTTTCAAAAGTGACAATTCTGACCCGTTAAACTGATTTTTTTATTCATCTAACAAAAGATGGTGAAAATCCAAACTGATGTCACCCACAAAGCCACAATCTTTCACAATAAAGCCTCCAGCACAATTTGTTTTTTTAAGCGTTGTATATAGTGAATATAAATAGAAAAGAGATTATGACACTTGAGCTTAGCCAAACATATAACATCTAAAGCTGATAGAGTAGAGACACCGAAGAGAATCCCCCATTGGACAACAGACGAGAATTCTTTTCCCTTATCAAAATAACATTCAGTTTTATCCCTCCTTTACATGTAAACTAGGCAACAAGCTGTTGAAATGTCTGAGCCATTCCCATAGATTTAGATCAACCTGCCAACAAGCTCCACTGCATCTGTTAACCAACAACCAGTAAGACAAAGGAGAGACAATGATGCATATACAAAAACAGACAACAAATACAAAAACAAAAGAATTCAAGGTGGGCTAAAGGGAGGTAGAGAAGATTCATTAAAAAAACATACAACAAACAAAAGAAATCAAATATAAATTTCAGACTAAATAAAATAGATTAAATAACAACTATGATAATTGCACAAATAAGATGCGGTTACAAATATAAATTACATAGTAACATATATAACCTTTAATAAAAATATTGTAAACTAATTTGTTTCTCAATAATAGTTCATTGATCTCACCTTGATTATAAGACGGCCATGTTCAAAACATTCAATTCGTCTAATCTTCAAACTACATCATAAGATAAATAGTATAAGTGTATGGGATGATAATCATATATGAGCAAATAAAATGTACCAATTCTAAAGATGTCTCAAGATACATGCGTTAGCAAAAACTAGTTCGAATATGTTTACCTTTGCATGGATTGCTTTAACAAAATATTGCAAACAAATATGCATCACAAATATTACATACCATTCAAATACAACTCGGAAGCATTAATTAAGAACTACCACCTCCTCTATACTCTGCCCACATCATTTCAGTTATTTCATCACGAAGTCTTCCCATGGATGCAACTGCTTCCGGCCTCAGAGCTTGTATAGCCCGAGCACAACGCTGATGCGTGAGGCCCTCAATATGAACGTAGACCAGGAAAAGAACACACTAACCTGATGCGTGAGGCCCTCAATATGAACGCTGATGCGTGAGGCCCTTAATATAGTGTCATACCACCAAAAAACACACTAACCTATAAACGTAGACCAGGAAAAGAATTATACGAAATACAATTACTTAAACACAGTATTCTCTCTTACCTCTTCACCGTCGGCAGCGAGGACAGAGGGGACACTCAGGGTCTGCTTGAGGGAGGCTTGACTGCAGGGAGAGGAAAAGGAGACACCCGAGCTTGAGGGATGCTCGACGGAAATAGGGAGGGAGAGAGGACCGCTTCGACGCGAGGAATGCTCAACGGCAGCGGGGAGAGAGTCGGATGACGACGTTTACTTCTGCGTGAGGGAGGAGACCAACAATGTGCGGTGGCTCTTGTTGTTGTGCGACTGCCGGAAGGATCGAGGGTTTGAAGCCAACCCTAGAACAGCCTGTGCAGAATTTGGACGGGATGGCACTCTCACGGGATGGCTTCTGTTTTGCATCTCGATCTTGGACGATGACTTGGGACGGGATACCGTAATGACCGGTAAATGTAAATACCCACTACGAAAATATTTGCCAAACAAAAAAGGTCGTATCTAGAAAGCGAAAAAACAGTTTTTCAATACCAATTTTAAAAATAATTTTTAAAAATTAAAAACTCAATTGCATACCAAACACGCTCTAAGTATCATAACTATTTTTTAAAACTAATTCTAAATGTTTTTTAAAATCTAAATTTGATTTTTTTGAAAGAACCAAGTAATTTTTTTTTTTCCTATTTTATTACCTGAGAGAATAATATTATATATATAATTTTATTATGAAATCAAATTTTAATTTTTTATAAAATATATTTTTTCTCGTGAGACATTATTTTTAAATTAAAAAAATAAAAATCAACTTTTTTTTCATTCCTCCGCTTACAAGAATGCTGCCCGTACACAGGGTACTGATCCGAGAATGAATTGTCTGACACATGGCGATTACGTATTGGTTCCCGTAGGGCCGCCTCGAACTATATATGCACACACGAATGTATTTCGTCTCCGAAGCTAGAGGCCAAAGAAAAGGCGACCATCGGCGAAAATAGAGTCCTCAGATCGAAAGAGAAAAGGGTCGGCTTCTTCGATCCCATCCACCAGATCAGAACCACGACCAGATCCAAGTCCGACAACAACAGCAGCAGCAGAGAGGAAGGCGAAGAAGACGAAGAAGAACCGCAACAACAACAGCAACATGTCGGCGAAGGCATCGCACATACTGATCAAGCACCAGGGCTCCAGGAGAAAGTCCTCATGGAAGGATCCAGAAGGCCTCGTTATCAGCAACACCACCCGGGAGAGCGCCGTCGCCCAGCTCAAGGCCCTCCGGGACGATATCGTCTCCGGCAAGGCCAAGTTCGACGATGTCGCTTCTAGGTACTCCGATTGCACCTCCGCCAAGCGCGGCGGCGATCTCGGTCAGTCGTCTCTTTCTTACTTCTTCTACTTTTATCCATCGCTGGCAATTCATAATTATATGACTGAGGCTAGGGTTTCCGTGTCTGGTTCACTGGTTGGGGTTAGGGTTTCCATGTTTTGCTGGCCGCTGTAACTGCGTTGCCTTTTAATATAAGTGTTTGACAATGATTGCATTAGTCTTTGATTTGATTCTACAAGTATTGAGTTCTCGATCCTCACGAGTGTAATAATTAATGGGGTCTTTGCGGGTGAGCAAGACCAGCTCACCACGGTGATTTGGTCTATTTCAGTCTCTCGATATCTGTTTTAAAACTTCACGACGATTTAACGATTAATTTTACACCAATTCAATTAGAAAAAAGATCTAAGGATAGCATCCAACAGTTGAGTTCTTTCGCATCGATCAAGTGTGGGGTGGTTGAGGTAATCCATCTTGCTTGTCTGTCCTTGTTTTTGTATGGTTCATGTCGGCCACTAGGTACCATTTCTATTTTGTTAAATTTATTGGAAGCAATGTAAATAGCAAACTGACTATCACCATGCAACTAAGGTGTGTGAAGAAGGTAAGTCAATTTCTAACAATAACATTGTCGACTACTCTCTCGTCGGTGTCCAATACAAAGGTGATATGCAAGGCCGCCCATGTGACACTCATATGAAGTCATTCCAATCGTAGCTTGATAACTGTTGTTATAAGAGAACTCCACCAAAGGAAAGTGAAACTCCATCATTATTTGATAGATTTTCAATACCATTGAGCCAACCTTGCACTCAACAATATCCTACAGAAAGATGGCAAAAGAGTTAGGAAGACATACAACAACAATTCTTTGTGACCCATGCTTTGTCTCCTATTGCTTCTCCTACACTCTTCAGTTTTATTTGAGAGCAAGGCAGTAGCTGCTCGAACGCTGTTTTAATCATATCTTTTTTGTTTGATCATGGAATCAATTGTTGTCGTAGGTGTTGATCCTTAAAATTGATTTTCTATTGTCTGTGACTGGCTCTTTATAATTAAAGGCCTTTCTGAATAAATTCTTGAAATCGGGTCAAAGCTGACTCAAAGCTAATTATGCATCATGGGGATGATTTCCGTGTGAGTGGTGGCTCGAATTTCTTATTTTGTGTTAAGGATCACCTGGATTTCTTATTCCGTGTTAAATTAAATTAATGGTCTTTGTGTTAATCTACCACACATTCACTTGGACCTGTGTTGTTGGTTGGTTGTTATTGGCCGGTGTGGCACTGGGTTTACCCTTTAAAAGACCCTTCAATAAGGGTCTGCTATTTACCTGTTTGTTATATATAGGTTGAAGTGTTGGACGTTGTGTAGTAATGTCTTTTCTGTTAATCTGGATTCAAACAGACATGGATCCTGCTGTCATTGGTCTTGTCAATGGTTTTTTTGTCCCTTCGAGTGCAAGTCATGGATTCACAGATTGCTCAAACCAACTCTGCATCCAAACACGTGCATAAATTGTTTCTGTACATTTTCTTCTCGCCTACCTAGTATATGTGCTTGAGAGCTAGTCTAATGACAGACCAAGCCTGTCTCTTGTTCTTTTTAATATGGCAAAGAAAGGGAATATATTTGTGGATATGTATCTCAAGATTAAGTTACCAAATACCATTGAGTTAAACTCTAGCATGGTTGATAGATAGGAATTCATGGCTTCTTGCCCTGCTGAGTAGCTGTGGCCATAGTAGTCACAGCGTCTTAAGCATCCAAGCAGTATGGGAAAGCCAAAGCGAATTAATAATTTGAGTTCGGAGTCAAATTGTACTCTTAGAAGGAAAAAGCATCTGTTGGTGTTTCAAACAAAGGGTTTTCATAGAGTTTCCTTATTTATGTTTTTCTTCTTAATAAAAAAAATCAGCCTTACCTTCGTGATTGGCATAAACAAACACCAGCACCAACTCTAGACCATAACATGATTGTGTATATCTAATAAAGAGAGATTTCTCCTCTGCCCCTGTGTGTGTTTTTTTTAAAAAGAAAATTAAAGTATATTTCTTTTGTTTTAAAGATTTATAAAAAGAGTGCTTCCAATTTTTTTTCTGGAGATGTCCCTGTCACCTTATTGATGGGAAGTGTTTTAATTGTTTGAAATATTTCTTTCTAGTTTAAGAAATAATCGTTGCCTTTATTTTGTCATAAGACCATGCCAGAGAGTTATGAACTGTTGATTTAGTATGGATTTGGTACAAGATCTACTAATTTAACTTTTAAGAATAACTGATACTAAAAAATTATATTGATAAACGTGCTTGATTTTACTGTGAATAAATTGCAAAGTGTGCAGCGTGTATAAAATAAAGGGCCTGCTGCCCCTTGCGCAATCGGAATGACTGTGTAGGCGTTGTTCCACTTTTTTATTTCTAGGGATTTAAGGTTCATCATCTTTGCATTATTTGAGGGTTCACAGTGGTTTTTTTCCCATAACTGTCTAAGTTTTTCAATTTCTTATATACGATTGTAATCAAGTTGGTTTATTTGAATTAACTGAGGCTTTTAGTTTGATGTATATCTCCACAATGGGAAAATGCAGTGTTGAGACTGCCCTTTAAAACAAAATTGAAATTCTGAATTTTGATGTTTACAAAGGTGACAGGTCGGGCTGTTCATTTTATTTCCGAGGACAGAAAGTCTGAGCAATAGTCCAAACTGAAATCAAGCTTTCTTTTCTCCGTGAAGGAATCATTCGTTTTACTGCGTCGTTCATTGTTTAATCATGGATGGAAGTCATGCTAGAGCTCTTAGAAGATTTTCTTCCTTACCTGGTTAACTTTAAGGCATTGTAAATGACAATCAATACAGAGGATGCTATATGGATCCCATCCTTATATTCTCCCTTAGTTATGTTGTAAAAAAAATCAGGTTATGTGATTGTAAACACAAATTTCCTCGCCTCATGTTTTGAATTTCGTTGCTTTTGGTTTTAATGTGTAGCGAGACCAAATTTGGTTTTTAAATATTAACCATTATCACTGACTATCGTCGTCATTATCACTATTATTATTATTATTTGTTATGGTTGGGTTTTGAAGAGTTTTTGATACATTTTATTTGCCTTTTCCATATAATATGCCCTTAGTGTAGAACTGGAGCACGGTTTGTTTTGAGTAATTAATATGATACTCGTTGGCGCAGGATTATTTGGGAAGGGAAAGATGCAGAAGCCCTTTGAAGAAGCAACATTTGCTCTTAGTGTGGGCGAGATTAGTGACATTGTGGATACGGAGAGTGGTGTCCACATCATCATGAGAACTGGCTAATCGTTGACCAAGAGACCCCTTTGAGTACCACCACTAAAACTGCATGTTCCTTGCATCATTGTTCTCTCTAGCGTGTTAAAGCAAGTACTTCCCCTTAATTAATATTTGGCATTCGATTTCCCACAACCGCACTTTTGAAGGATTGATTGGTTTGGAAGCATTGAAATCTGTTTTGTCATTTTTTTTTTAAAGAAAAGACAAGGTACTCTCGGCCTTTTTTTTATGGCTTGCTTACTTGAAAAATGGCCACTGGCACTGCAGTGTCTTGTGCTGGATCGAATGGTTGTTTTTTTTGCGTGTATAAACATGTAGTACCCACGTGTCTTATGGGTCCTCTTGATTTGTATTTTTGTTTTTATTTAATTTTTATGACTTCTAATTTATTTTATTGAAGTTGAAATTTGAATCATGAGAGAAAAAGGAAACAGAATGAAAATAAAGTGGGTTGAGAAATGGTAATAAATTGGGTTGAATTTAAATTCAGTTTAGATTTAAAAAAACAGTTGAATTGGGTTTTAATTGTGAAACTCTATACACGCATTAATATATTTGGGTGCGATGTCAAAATGAGATGTGTGATTTGTGCTGCCCCGAGTTTAGTTGATACAAACGTTCCGGGATGCCAGTGCCATTTTGGGCCGTTGTACCAAATTAAAGAAATCAGCAGAATTTTATTGCAACTGTAGTAGAGCAAAAACCATTACACTTTTAAAGTTTCTTTTCCTATTATGCCATCGATCAACAACAATGCATATGCATCTATGATCATATTCCTTATGCTGAATTGAAAGAAAGCAATTTTCAGTTGCATTGAAGAAAAAAAACATATACAAAGAGATAAACACAAACACATTGAATCGTGGGGTTCACACCACCATCAACACCAAGATCATCTGAAAGCCTGCTTGATTTGACCTTTAACATAACAAATAGGATGAGAATGAGGGAGGTATCAATCAATCAGGGATGCTTGTTGGGCATTCATGTAATCGGCATCAACAAGAACCTTCTCCCTCTTGTGGCGGCCACGTAGTCATCGGGGATCTCCTGCAGCAGCATCAACCACATGGCCTCCACGTGATCGCAGGAAGCTGTCAGGTTCCCCTGCGATTGGGCGGCCAGGTTATAGATCTCGTCCGGGGCGATGGTGTCGAGCCAGCGGTGGAGGGGGGAGGCGTCTGACAAATCCGCGTAGTGGAGCTTCATGCGGCGGGCCTTATGAACGTTGTGGGGGGTCGACGTAGATGTGGTTGATTCACAAGGTGTTAAGATGGAGGATCGTCGGATGAGGCCGTGCACCTCGTACCCCTTGTTCAGGAGGGACTACGTCAGGTACGACCCGTCCTGCCCCCTGATGATCCCTGTTATCAATGCCACCTTCAGCTTCCACACACCGCCTCCTTCTCGCCGACACCGTTGACATCTAAGACTTGCTGTGTCGTTCGAGGACGCCGTTGTCGCGGGCTGTGTGCACAATTGATTGCGCATAGACGAGTCGAAGAGGAAGGAGGGCATGCCTGAACTCGGGCTTTATTATGTGTCCTACATCAACGGAGCCTTCTCGTAATAGTTAAGCTTTCTATCAGGATGCACGGGCGTGACCCTCCCATTCGATTTTTATTCGTTGCGTGTTCCTTGCTTCCGGAGTCAACTCTACCGCATACTCCAACGAGAGTGGATGCAATGCGTGCAAGATGCATGTTGGTCGACTACCTAGCTTATTGTGGGCTCCCTGCTCAACATTGGGACCATTTCCTGCTCGAAGAGTGTTCATCATATAGACTAAATTGCTTTGATACCATCCTTACACGTGATCAAGTTTTTTATATATTTAAATTCAACGAAAAGAAAGTAATGAAGTATAAAATGATTTTATTTAATTATTTTTGTTATGCTTAGTGATAAATTCTTTTATTTTCTTTTAACTTTTTTGTAAGCAGGAAAGAAAATGAGGAAAATTATTTTATTTTATTTTTTCATTTATGTTTGTTGTGTATTCGAAAGAAAATATAAATTTTATCATTTAAATAAGTATATTACAAAATTACTCTCAATAATAATTTAATATATTTTAATAGGGTACTTTTGGTATGAAAAATATGCTAATTAAATAGAGTTTTTGTTTCTCTCCAGATCTGTTTAACTTTGAGTGGAAAACTTTGAAGATAAAGTAAGCAAAAAAAAAATTCTACTTTCATATTAAAAACATAAAAGTAATAATAAAAAGAATCATGATTATTTTTCATTTTGTCATTTTTTCCCTCTATTTCAAAACTCAGAAAATAGTGTTATAAAAACTCAACTGAAATAGAGCATGCCTACATGATAATGAGAGCATTAACATCAGTTTCTTGACCATCTTTCTTAATTTTATAGATTTAAATTATTTTTTGCTTTCTTATACAAATATAAACCACAATAAATTTCCTAAATCACTATCTATATCATTAAACTAATATTTTATATAATTTTTTATTTAATAATAATTTTTAAAATTTAAAATGAAACAAAAGTAAATATTATAGAAAACGTGAAGGAGAAAAGTGAGAAAATTTTTATATATAATTTAATAATTATAAGAAGTGAATAACGCTTCTTAATATATTGTGAAATACTATACAAACCCCATGAAGAAAGTTAAATATCGAGTATTTATTGTGGAGATGATTTTATGATTTTTTAACTTTTTTCCCTAAATGTAAGAAAACAAACTTCTACAAGAAATCTCCTACTAGTACTCTGAGTGAGCAATAAATGGCTTTATAAATGTTGCTAGGTGGGAGGGTAGAAATATATTTAAATTCAATGAAATAAAATAATGGAGTAGAAAATGATTTTATTTAATTATTTTTTATGCTTAGTGAGAAAATTATTTTTTTATTTTCTTTTAACTTGTTTGTAAGCAGGAAAGAAAATGAGGAAAAATAAATTTTTTTATTTGTGTTGTGTGTTCGAAAGAAAATATGAATTTTAACATTTAAATAAGTATATTACAAAATTACCCTCAACAATAATTTAATATATTTTAATAAGGTACTTTTGGTATGAAAAATATGTTTCTCCCCAAATCGGTCTAGCTTTGAGTGTTAAACTTTGAAAAGAAAATAATCAAAGTTTTCTTCTTATTCTTCTTTTTTTTTTCTTTCCTTCTTGCATATTGTAAACCTAAAAAGAATCATGATTATTTTTTCATCTGTCATTTTTTCTCGATTTTAAAACTCAGAAAATAGTATTATAAAAATGCAACAAAAATAGAGCATGCCTACATGATGAGTGAGCAACGAATGCCTTTATGAATGTTGGTAGGCAGGAGGGCATAAATGAAATGGAGAAAAAAATGACGGAATAAAAAATAATCATGATTCTTTTTATTTTTTTTAAGGTTTTTATTATGCAATAAGAAGAAAAAGAGTTTACTTACTTTCTCTTCAATGTTTTCCACTCAAAGTTAGATGGATTTGGGGAGAAAGAAAAACCCTATTTAATTAACATAATTTTCATACCAAAAGTACCCTATTAAAATATATTAAATTTTTATTTAGAGTAATTTTGTAATATTCTTATTGAAATGTTAAAATTCATATTTTCTTTCGAATACACAACAAAAACAAAAACAAAAATAAAAATAAAATTTTCTTCTTAACTTACAAAGGAGAGAGAGAGAGAGAGAGAGAGAGAGAGAGAGAGAGAGAGAGAGAGAGAGAGAGAGAGAGAGAGGAATGAATTTATCTTTCTTTATTTTTTTATTTAAAAACCTTTATTTTCATTTCTCTCGAACTTAAAGCATGACCAATGATTTAATAAAAATTATAATTAAAGTTAAATTTGACTAAAAACTCTCTTCAAGGGTCCAGCTAAATAATTAGTAAAAGCTAGGGGTAAAATCGGTTCGGTTTGAATTGGTTTAAGCTATTTTTCAAACCAATTTGATATGTTTCGGTTTGGACAAAATCAAACCAAACCAAACCTATTGCTTGGATCAAACCAAACCGGACCAAATTGATTCGGTTTGGTTTGATTCGGTTTGAACCGATGGTTTGAATTATTATCAATTTGGATCGGTTTAGTTCATAGATTTTTAAATTCTTAAAATTAAAATGATGTAAAATAAAAAATAAATAATGTGTAAGCATATCAATATTAATACATATTAAATTTATATTTATAAGTCTCAAAATTTGATAATATAATTTACAAATATAACATATCAAGTATTAACAAACAATCTTAAATAAATAAATCCAAAACATAAAATAAAAATATAAAATCAGTAAATAATAACATTATTCGGTTCGGTTTGGTTTAAACCGCGGTTTTGAAATCTCAAACCAAACCAAACCAAACCAATTTTCGTTTGGTTTCAACGGTTTGATAAATTGGCGGTTTTGATAAATCAGTTTGGATCAATTTCGGCGGTTTGGCAGTTTAGAGTTACACCCCTAGTAAAAGCAACAATAAAAGTTAAATTTACATATAATTTAAATTCACCGAAAGAAGATAATGGAGTAGAAAATGATTTTATTTAATTATTTTTAATGCTTAGTGAGAAAATTATTTTTTCTTTTCTTTTAACTTGTTTGTAAGCGGGAAAGAAAATGAGGAAAAATAATTTATTTTTATTTTTATTTTTTCATTTTTATTTGTGTTGTGTGTTCAAAAGAAAATATGAATTTTAACATTTAAATAAGTATATTACAAAATTACTCTCAATAATAATTTAATATATTTTAATAAGGTACTTTTGGTATGAAAAATATATTTCTCCCCAAATCTGTTTAACTTTGAGTGGAAAACTTTGAAAAGAAAATAAGCAAAGTTTTCTTCTTATTCTTCTCTTTTTTTCTTTCCTTCTTGCATATTGTAAACCTAAATTTTTTTTAAAAGAATCATGATTATTTTTCATTTCGTCATTTTTTTCTCCATTTCAAAACTCAGAAAATAGTGTTAGAAAAACGCAACCAAAATAGAGCATGCCTACATGATGAGTGAGCAATGAATGCCTTTATGAATATTGCTAGGAAGGAGGGCATAAATGAAATGGAGAAAAAAAATGACTGAATGAAAAATAATCATGATTCTTTTTTTATTTTTTTAAGGTTTTTAATATGCAAGAAGAACAGAAAAGAAGAAGAAGAAAAGTTTACTTACTTTCTCTTCAATGTTTTCCACTCAAAGTTAGATGGATTTGGAGAGGAAGAAAAACTTTATTTAATTAACATATTTTTCATACCAAAAGTACCCTATTAAAATATATTAAATTTTTATTTAGATTAATTTTGTAATAATCTTATTTAAATGTTAAAATTCATATTTTCTTTCAACACACAACACAAACAAAAATGAAAAAATAAAAATAAAATTCTCTTCTTAATTTACAAAGAAGAGAAAGAGAGAAAGAAAGAAAATGAATTTATCTTTCTTTATTTTTTTTTAAAAACCTTTATTCTCCTTTCTCTCCAAATTTAAAGCATCACCAATGGTTTAATAAAAATTATAATTAAATTTAAATTTGACTAAAATTTCTCTTCAAGGGTCCGACTAAATTATTAGTAAAAATAATAAAGTTTACATATAATTTTAACTTTAGCTAATAATTACAATGACATATCAATCAATAATGTCAATAGCATGCCTCCTCTTTCCCAAGGGAAAAGATTGGAGGAGAGTAAATTAAGAAAAATAATAATTAAGTAAAAATATAAATAATATATTATTAAAATATTATTAGTTAAAATGATATTATAATAAGTTAAATATAATTTTAACTAATTATACCAAAATTTCTTTCCAAAAAAACTCACATGATCCACCACCCTTCATGGGCTGTAGCCTACCCGCAATCGCTTTCGTAACCGTGAAACATTAAATTCATCCTCTTCATGGTCTACACCCGACTCGTTGTAACCATAGCTTATTGGTTAACAGATGGTGCTTTCTGAACAATATTATCATTAGATCGACCTTACGTGCGATTGATTTCAAAAGGTCTCTCCCTTTAAAAGAAAATCATGTTACTTATAAGACTCCTCGCGCCAATCTCTCGTGTACATAATGTTGTGATAACATTCTATTAATTAATTTTGATCCGACCAAATTACTAAAATCAATAAAATATTATCAGCGTGTGGAGGCTTGCGCGATGAAACAGTCTCATTCAAGTAAATGAATTGAGCTTTGAACTCACCCACGACAAAGCTCATTTATTAATCTCATTGTCCTCGACTCAGTCTCTCAATGCCTTCCTCGCACTCAACCTGTTGGAGTATGTGGCTTGTATAGGGTGTATGAGAGATATTAGTAGAAGGCCGGGTAAGCGAGTGAAACGCTGCGGAGTGAGGGAAGCGGAGCGACCGAACGGAGCTTGGCCGGCCCAGCAGCGGCTTCTTTTCTGTTGGGCCGAAGGCCCAGGTGGTTTGGGAAGTGCGGGGGGCTCCGCCTACCGCGGTACGGACTAGGGTACCTATATATATTGTTGTAAACCCTAGTGATGTATTGCAGTTGAGAATAATAAAACAGCAACGCCGTCTCTCTCCCGTGGACATACCCGATTTTGGGAAACCACGTAAATCCTGTGTTCTTATGCAATTGCGTGCGTGCGTGTATGTCGATCCTAGTCTTACACAACCTTTCTCCATTTATTCGTTTAGTGCAAGCTCTACCTTCACTGATCGACCTTCCAACAGACATTACTCCCTATTTAGACTTTCCCAAAAATGAAAGGATCATGCTACATACCCAGCATTTCATTTCCCAAAAATGAAAGGAATAAGCTTTACACGAAAAAAGGCAACAAGAAAACCTTTAGCGTGATGAATACATTTTTTTTCTAAGCATATACTAGTCTTTCTTGGCTTGTGTTGATGTTCGGATACAAGGTAATGAGCCACTGCTGGACCCAAGATCAGCAGCAACCGCAGCAAATGGTTTTACCGTTAAGCGGAGAGATTCAGGACCCTCGGCAACAATTCTCTTGCAGAGTGCGTCACAGTTGCTGATGACTTCGGTCAACCTTCCTTTCAGTTTTCCCATCTCCACCTGCAATGTATGAACTACACATGTATTTGTTTCAATCAGCAAATATATGAAGAATACTGGCAGCAAAGCATTCATCTACACCTAGAAGGGTTCCTATCCTTCGTCTGACTCGATGCAATTCGGGGGGGGGGGGGGGATGGGTTATATTGGGGCTAGTTTTAGATTCAGCAGAATGGAGAAGGGGAGCATAGGGAATGACATTTGAGGAAGGACGATCATCCCCTTCTCTTGTATTCACATGTATTTCAGTAAAGCTATGTTTATGTTTCAGTTTCAGTTTCCTTGGTAAGGTGTACCGTAACTAGGGAGGCACACAGCACACATTTTATTGCAGGCACTGAATTTGTAAAGCAAGGGTCACCTTCTGATAAGTGCTGAGAGCTTGTCTTCATTGCCGACACCGAGTAATTATAACGCTGTAGGAGTTTAATTGCCAGAGCATCAGCTACTTCTATCTTGTTTTCTATCTCTTCCTGCAATTGCTACCACCAAGTCAGCATTAATATCCAATCTTGAAGAATGATAAATTCTACACAAAGTGCACATCACCATTAACAATCTAGAATATGGTCAAAACTTACTTCTCCTTTACAGCAGTAAAAGGTTAAAGCAATACAATCTGACATTTTCTCAAGACTTAATAAATTTTCACTAGCCAATTAACAATGCCATTTCATGTGTCATGACTGGGTGGTTACCTTTTCCCCCGCTTAGTAAAATATTTACTCTAATATTTAAAATAAATTAAGAAAACCCCAAATGCATATGCAAATCTATAGGTTAAGCTCACTGACCAGATTATGAAACAGATGAAACAAATGAATCTGAAACCTGGTTATATGTGAATGGATTCTCCAGAATGTTGATCATATGCATAAACTTATATAGTTGGTACAACAAGCATAAAAAACACTGCAATCCCTACATTGTCGTGTACATGAAGTAGGTATACATCATCGAATGAAAGTTTCAAGTAGATTCTCTCGGCTCAAATTTCAGATCAACACTGATATGTTGATGACTCAACCACCCTGTAAGACAATATATATCGAATCTTTGATACCACATCTTAACAATACCAGTGTCCCACTGTAAGAGAAATTATATGGATACAACGCTATCCCACACCTTAACAATACCAGTCTTTCAAGGTAAGAGAATTTATACGGATACAATACTATCCCACATCTTATCATCATAAGAGAACCATTGTTTGACACAAATTATTCTGTAAACCTGTTTCTCAGTAATCTTTTGAGCCTTCTGCTCCTGCCAGTCACGGTACAGTGAGAACAACTCTAAAAGCACCTTCGGATTTATAGTACCTGCTTCAGTTATTATAGAAAATGATTATGATCTTGAACTTTCGACCCAATAGATATATATATATATATATATATATATATATATATATATATTAATACAAAAGGGCAATGACTGTAAACATGTGGTACAAAAAGCGATGACAAAATAAAATCTCAAATACTTGATCAAAGCTTTCCCCACATGTAGCATAAACTTTTTCAAAAACATTATATGCTCTGGTGTTTATAAACAGATCAGATCACGAGATATCTGACCTTGATCCTTGCTTCTCAAAGGCCTGGATATGTCAGGAAAACTAACTCACAAAGAAATGACCACTCAAGAGAGATTTTACTCGCTCAATGGGCCTTGCTCCCTTGCTATTTTTAATTTTCCTTTGAACGGCCAACCTGAGGAGTGAGGCCTAACCAACCAACAACTAGGCCAAGCAAGTTTTTGATGTGAGTAACTTCACGCGAATAGGCATCTGAAGGTGAGCGGTTAGAAAGATAAGGTACCTTGATTACAAATATGAGGTACCTTTATTCAGCCACCTTCATTTCCCAAGTAGAAAAAATAAGGATCCCCGATGAGTATGCCCCAAAGATCACAACTCCTCACTCACCGACAGTTGGAAATCCCCAAAAAATGGTTGTAAACTCAAACCGAGGAGACAAAAATTTCTTAAATGAACCACCTCAACTATCAAACATGACATATCTACGTTTGCTTACCATAAGAACTTAATATTTTTCGTATATAAGTTTGTCTTTAACATCAAAAATAAACATGGAATTGTTCAGTAAACAAACACAGCAAAATCAACGAAATTGAATATACTCGGGGTTGAAGGCTTCCTCACTAAAATGTCCGTCAAGCTGCTCTCCCCAGGCGGTGACTTCAATATAGGCGACGCCTGACATTAATACATCGAGCGTGGAAAACAAAAACAAAAATTACGAAAATTCAAAAACAGAACAAAACAGTGAAGTTGATTGTAGGTTCGCCATTAGAAATCTCACGATCTTAAGGGATTTGAGCCTCTCTAAGATGGGATCTACGCCTTCGTATCTCTCGGAGACTGTGGCGATCTCATCGTTCGAGCCCTTAAAGGAAACAAAATGATACGACCAGACAAATCAAACGTTAATGTTTTGTTGGTGGAATCAGAAACCAACCGTGCATGTTAAAATGGTTTCGTGAGTGAGTGAGTGAGTGAGTGAGTGAGAGAGGATATCATATGAGGGCACCACCTTACCTGGGAGCTTGAGAGAGTGGACTCCGAAGAACCCATGGATGGCTTGATGGCTGATGGCTCGAGTCTCGAGAGTTTGCTGATGGCGTCGCTTCCACAACGACGACGAACGACGATGCCTGCCTCTTACTTCATTTTAATATCAACAACAAATTATAATTAAAAGACTTTAATCAAATTATTATCAAATATTTCATTGATAATGAATAATCTAGCGACAAAGGAACCAGCCGAACTCTTTATAATTAATAACTAAGGTTAGGTTACGTTAGCATGTTTGTTTTAATTATTAAGAATCATTATGTCCTATCTATAAAATTCATTTTTAAATTCCTAATTTTAATTCAATTTTATATTTTATTTCTCCTCATTTTACTATAATTTTTTTAACTAAAATAAATAGCATTATATAAATAAGTAATTTAGATATTAAGCGCTTGTTGTTTGGTATGAAAAATAAAATTAGGAGAAATAAAATTAATATATAAATGAAAATAATTGATTATCTGACTAGCATATAATATCATAAATAAAGTATTATTTTAAAATAGGCTCAATACAATGGACTGGTCGGGGCGGGCTCCATTTCGGTCGCGACAGATCAACACTGTACTATCGTTTCAAAACACACATGTTAGCCGTGGTGAACCTCACACCAATTGCAACAGACATCAACTCGGCCGCGATCGATCTCATTAGAATCCAGTCTGGCGTTCCTGCTCTCTATAACTCGCGACTAACCCCAAACCGGCTATGATCGAACCTCACTAGTCATGGCG
Source organism: Taxillus chinensis (assembly GCA_023512835.1). Classification (NCBI taxonomy): domain Eukaryota; kingdom Viridiplantae; phylum Streptophyta; class Magnoliopsida; order Santalales; family Loranthaceae; genus Taxillus; species Taxillus chinensis. The sequence continues at coordinate 10,497,854 of CM042090.1, forward strand.
GACGATAAACCTGTCGTGATCGATCATGTCAATACCTCTCAGAAAACCCCATCGGTCGTGACTGACCAAGAACCGACTACGACTAGTCGACAGCTTGCACCATTTATGGCTGCTATAACTCATGATTTCCAACATATCATGCCTAAAATCACCAAAACTAGTATGTAAACACCTATTAACAAGTTTTAGGTATTCTACTACAGTTCAAAACACATTAAAAACATTCAATTCCACATTCAACATGTATATGGGTCATTCCACCCATATACATTTCAAATCACGAATTTAATCATTATAAATGAGTTTAATCATTACCAAACACGTAAAAAAAGATTTAGAACATAAATCTTTATCTCAATTACAGTTGATTTGAGTTCGGAATGCCCTAATTCACTTCTTTTCACTTCCTCCCTTTTCTTTTCCTTTCTTTCTCTCTCTCTAGACACAAGAACATATTTACATTTGGGGATTATGATTTTTATAATTTCTGTTCAAAAATCATTAAAATAATATTTTGAGGCTTCGATTTCAAATTGGATTCACTTACTGTCAAAATATTCCATTTGATGAGTACATCACTAATATTAGTTTTATCAAATAATTATCCCATCACAAGATAATCTCCTAGAACCTCAAACTAAGGTTATTACAAAAATCATCAGAGACAAGAGGGTTCAAATTACTTACCTGGTAAGATTGCTAGTTACTAGGTTTTCCCAAAGCACTAAGTCTTCTTCCTTTTCTTCCTCTCTTATTGCTGCACACATGCACGCATGCATGAATATCTCTCCCTCTCTAACGAATACCCAACTAAAGACTAAATATTATATACACATTCATTAAATAAATAAATAATTAAATTCATAAAAAAGACCCCAAACTCTAAATTAGGCTCAATTACAATCAAAACATTTTATTGTAACTCATATTATCATCTAGATCACCATCAAATAAATTTCATCTCTTGCTGAACTTAGATATAGGTCTCTACATGTCACTCTTTCTATTACCAAAGCAGAGTTCATAGCAGTTGGATCAAATATGTGCCAAGTCATGTGAATAAGAAAATTTTTGAAGAGCCTCAGTTAAACACAGAGCCGTCCAACAATGGTGTACCGTGACAATATATCGGCAAGAATACTTTCAAAGAATCCGGTGATGCATAGTTGAAGTAAACATATAGATATATATTTTCACTTCCTTTGAGATCTGATCAAAGATGGAGCTATGGATCTCATTCAATATTCAATTTGAGATTAAGATGCAAATGTTCTTACAAAACCAGTGAAATTTGATGTTTTTATGAAAAAGCAAAATTTTCTAGGGATGTATGAAAATCTAAGTGTAAACTAAATGTCGGTAGCTTTCAGTTTAAGGGAGGAAATGATGAAACTTTTGTAGTTGCCTAATTATTAGGTTAGTGCTTGTTTGTAGGATGTTTTTGGTTGTGCTAAATAATTCCTTCTTTTTTTTGAGGAACATGTTTGTTTTCATGGTAGTCAAGCTTCATGATTATAGGCCTTGTAAAATCATGAAGTTCGTGGGTGGTTATTGTCATCTTTGTATATGGTTATTAAGTCATAGTTTTTGTTGAATAAAAATTAGAGTACTCCTTCACTCTCTGTTTTACTTCGTAATTTCATCAGGCTCTCTTTCAACAAGAAAAGAGCATAATGGGAAATAAAGAAAAAAATGAAAGAAGTGAGTGGTAGTGAATTGGAGAGAGAGAGAGGGAAGAAGACAATTGGGTCTAACTATACCGAATATTTGGAATCACACTCATAACACCACGAACATGCTTGAAACACACATACGCATGTTCACAACATGGGTTCAGACCATGTTAGAATTGTTCAAATCGGCTCAGACCATGCTCGTACCTACGAGCACGTTATGCTCGTAACTGACGACATGTTTGTATCGCAGGTGCTGTATGCAAATAATTAAACGATGACCTTCACGTTAGCGATTTACAGATTTTTATAACTCAGCGTCTAGAGCATTGACCAAGGGGTTTTGAGATCCACTGTGGCGATAAAGACCCATCAATGCCAATAAACAGTACGTAATGGCGTAGCAACTTTTGGAGCAATATTTTGAGAATATTCGAGCTAGAATTCCAAATTTCATGGAGATTTGAAGATTGAATTTCTTTATCTCAAGAAATTGGAAAGGCTTGGAGATAGGGATAATTTTGCAATTGGACGGTGTGGAGACCTTTGCATTCCAATAATTTTATCTAATTTAATTTAATTTTCTCTTTGGACTTGGATTAAAGAACAATTTATTGTAATGATTCTTCCACTCATTAAGTAAATTTTCTGTAGTTGATTGAATATTTTCCATTTCATTTATTTATTTTGAAATCACTGTAACAATGGATGTGATTTGTGATTTGTGTTTTGTGAATTCTCTTTTATATTTTAAGTGATACTCATTTATTTTTCTTTCTCTTTTCTTTTCTCTTTGGAGTTGGATACTTGGATTAAAGAACAAATTATTATAATGATACTTCTACCCATGGAGGAGTTTTTTTTTTTTTTTTGGTGTAGTTGATTGAATCTTCATAATTTCATTTATTTATTTTGAATTCATTGAAAGAATTTTATTTGTACATTATTGGCTGTGATTTGTATTTCGTAAATTTTCTTTTGTATTTAATTCACGAGGCCGATTGAGTGGGAATTGCTCGAATATAATTTATATTTAAATCTGGGATGCAGTGATTTGATTTGTAGGGCTCCATTCAGCTTTCTTAAAACCAAATCACAATTGTTTGCAGGGAGGAAATGAATACATAATTGATTGCCGCAAATTAATTAGAATTGAAGTTAATAATTATAATTATTTTCTTCAAGATTAGTTAAAGAAAAAATCGGTAATTGTATTAGTAATCTTGTTTTTCTTCATAGAGTTTGAATATAAACAATTGCGGGGTCATGAATATATGTTTTTACTATTAAAGGGCAAAGAAAAAAATCAAGTGCATAAAAGCTCCTGCATGTGGGGAGGTCAAGCTAAGGGCCAATATAGATATAACCTTATTTATAATTAATTATAATTATAAAATTTATAATTTTTTCTTTTTGAATGTTTATTTTCATTTTAAAAATCTTTTGAGTTGAGAATAAAACGATTTCAGCAGGTAGATAACAACCTAGTTAGTCACTTTGCTAGTTATAAATTATGATTTTAAACGAGTTTTTGATTTTAAAAATGTTTATAAAAGTTTGATTCATTTATCCCCTAAACCTCAGCAGTTCATCGCAAGCCCAACCACGAGGATTCACAGAGTAATAATAAATTTTCCATAGCATAATACCATTTACCAATAAAACTTTTTTGGTAGCACGATACCATTTACCAACAAGTACATAAAATAACAAAAGCAGGGGATCTGCAAGCAGGGAACATTTTCCTACGTTACCCACCGTAATGGCCTATGATTGTGGCTGTTCACACCTAAATCCATGAATACTACTTAAAACTTAGACTACCTGATGGTACTGTAACGATTTGTACCATGCTTGGCCCAGTGGTCCTTGAGATCGAGCGGGGTGGACAGGTCGCAGCCCTCGCCGGCAAGCCTGCTGAGCAATTTAGCAAAGGCAGTTCCACTCATCTTACGGCCACTAATCCGTGTATGCCGCCTATTGGGCATCTGCGGCAACGGATACATTGACAATGTGGTTGTGCAGCAGGCAGATTGCCACCCACCATTCCCCCACTTGTAGCATTGCTGGGGTTCTCCAGTGCAGGAGCAGATGGGAACTGCTATGGTGGCTTCATCGAAATCAACCAGGTTCAAGCCCAAATAGTCTTTCCACTCAGGCCTTGAAACACCAGCCTCTCCGCTTGGATCATCAGAGTTGGTGCTCGAATCGGGAAGATTTTGCCATCCACTTGATGAGGCAACTGTGACTTGCTTGCTCAGATCCTTTGATCTTGCTCGCCTCTTGCAATTCCTTGTTTGCTTGACTTTCTTATCTTTTCCCGGCTCTGCCTCTGAGGCAACTGATGGGATCATCTGCATGGGATCGGGCACGGGCAGCTCATTTGGGTTGCAACCACCATCATCCAAATGGGTCAGATGCTGCATGTGCTCGTGGATGTGGGGCAACGAATCTGGCCCATGGGATGGATCCTCACTGTTTATCATGCTATCCTGGTACCGGAGGGCAGCAAGGGCATTATCCCTTTCCATAATGGCACTGTCACGCTCCACTAGTGCTGCGTCTCGCTGCAAAATCGCAACGTCTCGTGCAGCCAGTGCCGCCTTTCTCTCAGCTACTGCCACATTACGGTCCTGGATGGCAGCATCCCTCTCGGCTAGAATGCTGAAAAATGATGTCATCATCACACTCTCCTTCAAGGTAGATATTAGGGCATCACAAGAGTTCCGTCAACAGATACCTAACTGCATGAAGTTTCTTTACAAATGATTCCAACAAGAGAGAGCAAAAAAAAAAAAAAAAAAAAGTCAAGAGGAGAGTACTGGGCAAAGGAATCTCGGAAAAATATGAACAGCTATATTCCGACTGTGGGCTTTTAGTTTGCATCTAAGCACAACCATAGGTTCCTGTCAAGGTAATAAATTGGCCATACACACTAAATAATGAGTTTCACATCTATTCTTTCTTAGGTAAAGCTTAGTACTTTGAAAGCACATCTAGACAGAGGAATTGATGGTCAATCAAACCAGAACTCTCTGGCAATTAAAGCCATATATGTAATCTCTCAGTTAAAATGTCCAAATTTGTCACTCCGTAATATAGCAACAAAGTTAAGCGTGAATTAAAGTTTCCTGCAAGAGTCGAGTACGAATAACGTATACATTATCAGCCCACCAACCTAGGCCCTACATACCATAATCTACCAATTAATTGAACGCGTAAAAAAGTTGCACAATAACTAAACACTAACTGCTGTAGTACGAGTATCATCCAACCAACCTAGGTCACCCAACTGTGGCATGGGCACCCACATTTAACACCGCCTGCGGAAGAAATAACGAATCTCTTACAAGTAACAAAATATGTCCATATTAACTCCACACGAAGTCCAAAAATTTGTTTAAGGGGACAATTAACCAAACAAAAAAAATGAACAATGACTCCCGTTAATGTGTACATACAAAAATGGCATGAATTTCGAAATCAAGATAGAAAATGATAGAAACTGTACTAATCGCTAATCAGGGAAACAACAAACAGTGGTGACGGGAATGGCAATCGCAGGGCACGATTCGAGCACAAGGATACCCAAAAAAAAATTGAGATCTGAACAAAATGGGACTGTTTAATTGAAAGGTATGTCGAAATCTGAGAACTACCCCGATTGAAGAAAACAAAAAGAAACAGAAAAAGGAAAAAAAAACAAGTGCGAGGATTTACCGGAGAACACGCGAAGAGTGAGAGACGATAAGAAACGCGGAGCTGAAGCCAGGAGCTGATTGGATCCTCCCCGACCGTATCGTAGGAAAATCGGTAGACAATATTATCGAGAACCACGGACCTCAAGTCATGAGTCATGAGTCATGAGTCATGACTCGAGTCGTGACGTGTTTTGTTAATTTGTTTTTGTTTAAAATAGTCAGCCAATTCATGTTTTGACCACATCCTTTCTTTTTTCTTTTTTCTTTTTTAAATTTTTTATTAATATTATAATATACTTTTTTTATTATTGTTTTTTAAAAAAAATTAAAAACTATATTTGAAAACTATTTTTAGTCGATTTGAAAACATTTTTTTGTTTGGGGTTATTTTCAATCTAATTCAACCGTAGATAGCACCACATCGGACGCTAGACCAGTATAGTATAGCATAGCACCCACACCGAACTGGAGTAGATCAGGTGGCAGCCATGTGAGGAGGATGCGATCAAAAAAGTCGTTGGTTGGGGAGGAGGACAGCAGTGGAGACAATGTTGGTTCGTGATGATGCGATTGAGGAGGGAGGATGGCAGTTGGGAGGATACAATCATGCGGGGAGGACATTGGTGAGGAGGACAATGGTCGGGGAGGATGGTTGTGGGGAGGACGTGGTTAGATGGAGCAGAGAAGGAAAATGAAAATAAAAGGTAACAACAAAAACATGTTTAGATAGGCGGTTGAGACTCTTAAGCTAGAAAAATGGAATAATGGTTATTAACAGGCTAAGGTATGAGCTGGAGTTTGATTACTGTTGTGATAAGGCCAAGGGCCCTAAGTATGGATTTTCGATATATTGTGATTTACTGGTTTGACAGGCTAAAGCCCGATCTTTGGTTTGGATTATCATAGTTAAGGCTTGAATGACTTGTATTGTGGAAATTAATAGTTAATTCATATTATGAGCTAATGATTATGTTAAGACAGGGCAATGACTCTTATGGATGTAAATAGTTTGATTACTATTATTTATTTTAGTGGGTTAATACATTATGAACACTAAGCATATATATATATATATATAGTATTTAGGAGTATTTGAATTCCAGGGTAATATGGAGACGTAGGTTACCTATTGAACTTATTGTTTACCCTACTTTATTGATTATCTTTCAGCTACTAGCAGGGGCTAGTGGAGTCACCATAGTACAAGAGGGCATTCCCTTATATTGATGTACTACACTATACCATGTAACTGTTAGGATTGTTCTTATTTATTTTGTCTCATACATGAGTTCATGAAAAGTTGTATTGAGTTGAGTATGAAATCATTGATGTAATGATTAGTTATTTGGTATTTATTAACTGTGATGCATGTCGCTTTTATTTTATTTTAGGAAAGTACATAGTTACCTCTAATTAATATATAATTGTATAGGTTTGGGATAGTACCATCAGTATAGTCTCCTCAGGTGCTTATTAACAACCCTTTGATCATTTGGATAAGGGCATAATAAAGTCATGTTCTCGATTTCAGGTCTTTTGGAATTTGGAGAAATCACATTCTCGGTTTCAGGTTTCAAAAAATTTGAGGATATGACGATTACAATTTCATTGTTGACAATTTCAATTAAAGGTAAATAGTAAAATTAATATTCTATTAATTAAGTCTTTTTTGGATCAAGATTGTATTTTAGATCAGAATTTCTTTCAAATCAAAATTTCATTTAGTATAAGATACTTGAAACAAGACTTAAGCTTGGTTTTGGAATAGAGAAATCTCGATACATGGTTGGGAAAACAAAGTATCAAAACACAAGTCTCAATACAAATTTTCATATGAAGACTTGATACAAGATTTGATTGAAGACCCTACGCTCGAAAAAGAAGGTTCAATATAAGATTTGAAGAGAATATCTTAGCAAGGTTTGAAGTCAAGATCTGATACAAGGTTCGATGAACATATTTGAAGGAAGATACAAAACAAGACTCGATATAAAAGAAAACTTTCAAGAATTGATTTGAAACAAGAAACCTTCGAAATAGAACTTATTCGATATAAAGCAATAAGACCATTATTGATATTTTAGGGCTTCAATGCTAATTCTGTTTCTACCGACATTCATATAAAAGGAAGGGATGATGTGTTCAACTGTATTAATTGTAATATAAATTCCTAAAAATGTTATGAGAGTTGCCATTCTTATAATATAAAGGAGAGGCGCTAATAGAATTACAAGTTTTCAATTTATGGATTATCATATGTGTGCATACGTGTGTGTGCGCGTGCGCGTGCCCACGCATTGTAACCTAAAAAATAAGTAGAAATCATTGCAACTTAGTGTTTGATAACTATATATACTATAGAGAAGTTATCGTGTTGTACTTTATGTTATTCATCTTCTTATATCAAATCTCTATATATCAAATATTTCTTGCATCTTAAATATGAAAAGCCCAAAGTAAACCAAAAAAACTATTATAACTTAAAAGATAGGAGTAAAAAGAAAGATAATCCATATACTAATAAATTGATTAAATAAGAAGATAACTTATTTCCTCTCTTTCTTCCCAAGGAAATGATGTTGGTCAGGGAAAAAGGAAAAAAAATCCATGAAACCAAATATTATTATTATTTAAAGATTCAGGTAACACAAAATGATCGCAACCTTAAAAGGTAGTATGTAGTAAAGAAAAACATAACATCAAATTGATCATTGTATAAGTCAACAAACCAATAAATTGGTTATATAAAAAGATGATGTTGGCCTTTCACTAATTATAAAACAACATTGTGTCACTAATTCTTAATCTCTATTAAATTTGTTAGCAACACAATTATTACAACACTTTTACATTTAGAAGAAACATTTTATATATAAGTATAAACCCACCAACTCATTGCCAAAGGCTAATTGTAACGCCCCCAAATCTGGACTTCCAGACCGGGTGCGTTAGATAAATAAAATATTACAATTATATGAATAGTAATCTATTACTCAACATAAATTCGATGGTTTATTTATTACATCAAGACTCATCACAAGATCTCTAAGGTTTAGCGTTTAGAGACTAGGTGTTGATAACCCATTATAGTTTTACATGACATAAATACTACATGCATAATCTTCTTATGATTTTATTCCAAGCACTCTGGACACCATTATCCTAGCATCCTTGCTTTCTCCTAGTTCCCTGGGGTTTGAAACAAAACATGAAAGGAAATGAGCTCAAATAGCCCAGTAAGGTTAAAAGTAAGGGATAATATATGGAGAATAATCAACTCATGGAAAAATAAGAATATCTACTCATCTAGGTTCACCACCTAGATATCTTGCATAACTTGTTATCAACTGGATTGACACTCTCCAATGATGTTCTTTACCCAATGCATTGGAGGTCTTTCTGGAACCACCCATAAACATATTGCCAAACATAAAACATATCTTCACAAACTTTCAAACAATCACATCAATGGTAAATTTCAACGTAAAGGAAGATCTTGCAATAATAGCCCCGATAAGAAAAAGGGGTATTCACCATTCAATAAATTAGATTACCAAGTTTCCAAGAAGTGCCAAAGAAAGTTAATTCTTCTTAAAATAATATTATGAGAAAAAAAATCTTGAGATATAAATATAGAGAAGAAATAGAAAATGAATTTCCACGTCGGAGATCGTGGTAAGGAAAAGAAGAGGGGATCCTTACTATCTTTTTGTCTTCCGTTTATAACCTTGAAACAAAATTTAAAAGTTAATATTTTAGTTTGATTAATAATAGTATTTTCATAAATAATATATTGAGAGACATATATAAGTATATTATGGTGGAAAAACTTCTCATGATAATAATAATAATCTATACGTATACATATACATATATAATATACGTATATACTATACAATATACATATATATATTGAGGGGCAAAGCCATCCATAATATATATATGTATGAGGAGACTTAGCCTTCCATGGAATAATACTAATCTATATACTCATATATACATATCATATACATATATATATTGAGGGGCAAAGCCATCCATAATATATATATGTATGAGGAGGCTTAGCCTTCCATGGAATAATAATAATTTATATATATACATATACGTATTGTTTAATAAATATACATATATATATTGAGGGGCAAGGCCATCCATAATATATATATGTATGAGGAGGAAGAACATGATTAATATATGCTTGAAATATTTACCTCTTGGAACTTCCAACAAGTGAGAGAAAGATTGAGAGAAGAGAAGGCTTGGAGGGCTATTGGGGTGTTAATAGAACTTTTTGGGAAGTATTTGGAGGAGAGTTTTGTAGCTTATTTGAATGGAAAGAGTGCTTGAGAAGGGAAGTGAGGCATGCTATTTATAGGTAAGGTGGTAGGTGTAATAGTGTGAAAAATAGTGTACGAATTTGACTTTGGCATTAAATTAAATTATTTAAAATATATATAATACTTTATTTTCCTCATATTATCTTTTATTAAAAACGTGGTTATCTCCTCCTACCATTTAAAAATGTTTTAAGACTTTTAAACCTAGAAGGTTCCTTTGGCATCAAAAGTCCACATTGGTGTACTCCCTACTAATTCAATTATAACGTTTTTAATTTTGTAGTTTTTGACAAATGGCCAATTGTATTGCATTAGTAACTCAAATATCTACAAATGGGTACCAATTTTATAATTTTCACATGTGTATAACAAAAGTTATTGAATTTTAAAGTCATACTAAAATGTTTACCCGTTCACACTGAACCTATGTGTAGTATTTTAACTTCTGGAATTGATTGGCTTCATATTAAATTCTGAAATTTTTACACGTTTTAGCTAAGTGATAAAGGAACAAATGGGCTTTGGTTTCATGTCAATTGGATCTGTATAACTCAAGTTATGAATTTTTGAATGGGACCTCCAGAATCTGCCTTATTCAAATTTTTGGGTCTTACCTATGTTTCATACTTTTGGTAAAGTTAAGGCTTGTAATACTTACTTACCCATAGTAATTTGGTTTAAGAAACTAAATGACATAATATATAGCATCTAAACTTTTTATGACGTATAAGAAATTATTTTATTTTTATAACGTATTTAATATTAACGCGGATAAAATAATATTATTGCGTAATCAATAAACAATAAAGTAGATAACATTATATTCCATGACTTCTTACTTTATAAACCTATAAAGTATAATATTATAAAACATTATTACATACTCATACCTATTTATAACAATTCAAACGGATACTATTATAACGATTAGTTACTTATTCCAACGGTTAGTTACTATTCTAACTGCTAGTTACTATTCTAACGGCTACTTACTAGTCACATGCTACTTAAATGACTATATTGGGTACTTATTTTTATTGTGATAATATCTAAAATATTCTTTCTAACTATTTTTAGTAATGAAATTATTATTATTACTATTTAAGGAAGAGCTTAAATTTTTGCAGGTCTTACACTAATAATATTAAATACAAATTAATAAAGCTTTATTGTACTGAAGTTCTCAACATTTATGTGTCACACTATGCTATGAAATAAAAATATTAAGAAGGATCCCATATGTAAAATTAGCTCCCACTTTAAACAACTATGGGAAGTGAATTTTGTAACCAAAATTGTATATACACTATAAAAAAACACAACACCTTCCAAGCTTCAATCAATAAGGATTCATGGTGTAAAATATAGAAAGCACACTAAATTATCTATTATTAGTGTTCCAACGAGCCCTATATTTCTCATACCATTGATATCTAACTTCTTTTTAGGGCTTATTCAAAGTGGAAATAGAAGACTAAACCCCCCCCTTTTCCTTTGAAAGAGTAAATATTATTTGCTTAATTGCTCATTTTCCTCATGACTAATTTCAAAGGGTAAATCGATGAGCTGGGTGAGCAGGGGTTTGAAGCCGACTACTAGTTTTGCTAGGTTTGCAAGGTTAGGATGAATGATGTACATGGGTGATTATCGTTGGGTTGAGACACTTTGTAAGGGATTTTTTTTAGTCAAAAATTGATTCTCCCATATAAGTTAATATTTTAAAACTTAATATATGGGTGTAATCAATTTTACTTTATCCTAGGAGATCTAAAAAACCAAGGTAATGAACCATGCATCCTCTCTATTGCGTACCAAAACTCAGGAATATAAATGGATTGGATTCCATTCCATTTCATTTACGTGTACCATAAATGGCCTTGGAGTTTTTAGCTTTAAAAGACATGACAACATACACACTTGGGATATGCTTCTAGTTTGGATGGTGTATGTAAAGTTCATATTTTTTATAGGATTTATAAGTGGTTATGATGAAGAGTTGTTATATTACCAATGCAAAAATAAAGATACATACTTTATAATGGTGTAAATGTATAACTATTTAATAACAATTAAATTGATTGACTTAGACATCAAAATTTTGTTAAGGCTGCTAGTCAAACTTAGATGGCATATGGCATTTAATGAAAATAATGAATGATCTTGGGTAGATCAGCTACCATGTGGTGAGCCTTGAGAGGCCTCTAGTTTGGCGATTATTTGATGTGATAAAGGTGTCTGAATTTATTCTGTCTCATACATAATAATTAGATAGGCTAAAAAAAGACACTAGACTTACAAGTTTGGTTTAGCGGGTTAATTGTGAAATTGATTGCTTGTGAGTGTTTTTGGTATTCAATAGACACTGGGAGGTTTGTGTGTCTCATACATGGTAATGGGATGCGCTAAAAAGGCATTAGTTTCTACAAGTTTGGTTCAAGTTGATCATGGGATCGGTTGTATGTGAGTGTTTTTGTGGTATAAAAAAAGAATCTTAGTGTTTTATCAATTTGAACATATGTGACATTTGAGAATTAATTATTCTAACAATTTAAGTTAAAGCACTTTATGCAATCAAATAATCACAACCTTGTCAATATTTATAATGCAATAATTTATATGCAATCGACATTTAATGTAAACAAATGCAAATTTAATATAATATATAATTACACATTTTGTTTTAAGCATAATCAGATGAAATATGGTTTCCAACCAATTATTTAGTAGTGATTATCAGCTCCCAGATTAACTAAGGTAAAAAAAAAAAAAAAACAAGTACATGATCAAAATCAGACGTCTCATAGCCAATCAAATCAGTGCAGCCCTCATTCAAGAAAATAATAAGTGCACATAAACGTATGGAAGTTGAAATGTGTTGCGATTTGTGCGCCATCATGAGGTATCATCATTGATCCAAAAAAGCAACCCCCTCTCGCTTAGTCAACTACGGCACTGATTACTCTTTCCCTATCCGCCTCCCCCCTTCGTCTTCTCCCAAAAAAAAGTCAGCAAAAGCAAAGCACTGCTGGCCCATGACAAATTTCCTCACATGGGCGGACCCGACATAGATGGGCCGTTCGGCATTCGTCGGACCAATCGAAGCCCAGCAATCTCAAATAGCAGGCATGGGGATATTCTTTTGCCACAGGCCCACAACGCCCACACTTTCCCACTTTACGCCGCGTTACCGTTTGTGATTGATATGACACGGGGTTAGGGAAAACAAACTTCAAAAAAACAAACAAACCACTTACGCAAACACAAACACACACAGGTTATGAAGCACCGACACTACTGTTGTAAAGAGACCCACACTTTTGATTAAAAATGTAACGGTGAACACATTATCAAGAAACTAAGAGCTTGTTTGTTATGTTTTGCTATTTAATTTATTTTAAGAGGCCTTAAGAATGAAAACTAAAATTATATTATTTTTAATTTTTAATTTTTTATATTCAAAAATAATTATTATATTTTAAAAATAAAAACAAAAAAATAAGATAACAAAACATACCTTAATTCTACAACTTTTAAAAGTTGTTTTACGGGTTAAATCGGATTAATTATTTTTTCTGTTCGTTCTTAGCCTCACCAATTTCTCACCTTAAATTCACAACATTACACAAACTAAAATACATAAACTAATATCTAATCTAAACAAACCAAATCAAATAAATTATCATCATCAAAAATACCTTTGGATTAAAACTAGGTAGTATGTAATCAATAGACTTCTACTTCTAATTCATAAAATTTTTATATTTCTTATCGTATCAGAAAAAATTTCTCATTTAAAAGTATTCATTACTCGATTTGGGCAGTTTATACTATTTATCTAATCTGTTTATTCGGTTTTTAGTCGAATTGAGAGATTAGTCAATCCACTCAAATAAATGACGATTTATTTGGTTTTCAATTTATTTAATTTTTGATCGATTGATTTATTGGATTAAATCAGTTTGTTGGTTTTCTGCTCAACTCTAAAACACATTATCAAAAGAATGAAAACTAAAAACAATCTTTTGATATTTATTATTTTTTATTTTTTATATTCAAAAATAACTATTACACGAAAACAAAAAATAATATACCCAAACATACCTTAATTCTATAACTTTTTTAATTGATTTAAATGTAAAGCTAAATTCCGGAGAGGTCTGATAATTAGTGGACATAGGAACGGATCCAGAAATTTTAGTTAGGGGGGGCTAAAATATAACTGTATAATTCATATTTAAAAACTATTACTCAAAATTACGATTAGCATTATTTAAGTTATAAGTAATGACATAAAAGCATAAAAAGCTCACTAAATACTCTTATAATTAAGTCGCAACATTTTTGAAAATTAAATAATCTAATTACCACTATTGCAGTTAGATCATTTGTAATAAAATAATAAAATATTTTAATAAATTTGTCTACATAAAATAATATTGATCACAAATTATACTCAAAATTTGTATTTTGGCTACGAACTTTGTTATAATTTTAAACTTCAGGGTATTTTTAAACTTAGAGGTATTTGCTAGCCAAATTTAGCTAAATTTAGTTAGCTAATAATTTAAAATTTGAAATTTTAACAAAAATATAGTTGATATACAGATTTTGAGTATAATTTGTAACCAATATTACTCTATATAGATAAATTTATTAAAACATTTAGTTATTATACTAATAATATTCTTAGCAGTATGTTCATCTCAAATATTTTTAGATAATAAATTATATTAGTAATTAATTTTAATTATAATTATATATAAAAATTTGAGGGGAGGTCCGATAACAAAAAAACAAAAAAAGAGTTAACCTTGATAAGGAAATTAAAATTTGTAAATGTTTATGAATTTTTGGAATTAATGGAGCATGTGATAATTCTTTTCCTTGAAATATCAAGAAAATGCACCATCTTCTCGAACAATCACTGTTTTTCTCATTTAGTTATTTTACTACCGTTGAAATTCTAGTATATTTAGTTCACTGAGGCTGTAAAAAAATTATCAGAATCTTGTTTTTCGTTGCAAACTCTGTAAAAAACTAAAATTAATAATATAGTTATGTAGATAAAAATATCTCTGGTTGTCACATGTTTGGGGAAGCTGCGCGTGCTAATTGACCATTGACTGTAAGTGTTTTTTTGCACTAAAGGACAAAACAATTCCTCTTTGCATTATTTTATTTTATGGCTATCTTACTGATACACATGAAAGGAATTTGTATAATTTTAGGGCGCTCGGCTGCGCATGCTATATAATTTTATGCTTTTAACCATTTGTATATCCTGGATTTTCGAATTGAAAGAGATATCAATTCTCAACCAATTACAGATAATAATATAATTAGATTTATTCTTTATAAATAAATTTAAAATTTATGATTTCAGGTAAAATCGATGGAAGATCATGAAATCCTCTTTTATCAAATAGAAAAGGCTGTTACACAAAATGTAAAGTGCCTCATATATAGATCCAATCTATCTATCTGAAGAGTGTATGTGTGTGTGTGTGTGTGTGTATATATATATATATATATTATTGCATGACATTGCCGGGTTGTGAACGGGAATATTGGTGTTGGCAATGGCATGCGAAGAGAAAAGGAGATGTTTGGTGGTGTAGCCAAAAGGAATATACATATTTGCTTTAAAAGGGAAACATGCATGCCTACACGAGCCACGTTGCACCGCGCACGCTAGACATGCCTTGAGAGTTGGGCCCACAGTGCCCATCAATCCATTCATTCATATTCATCTTCTTATATATATATATATACACACATATATATACGGCAACGCTCCTTCTCGTTCTAGCTATGTGCTTGTTCATGTTTTTTCATTGTTTGATTCTTTTTTTCCCCCGATTATAGAGGCCATTTTTAAAAAATAATAAAAATGAATAAAGAGGGGAGGTGCTGCTACCACTACGCAGGGAGAGAAGGAACCAAGACAAGGTGTCGATCATCAATCTCCAAATTAAAAATAGAAACAAAATTCTTGGCTAATATAAAATAATAATAATAAAAAGTAGGTTCCCCACTAGCTCATCAGCTGTGTATATAGGTATGCTCTAAAGGCTACCAGATGGATCTTTCGGGATTTACCTATTGCTTTTCTCAACCCATGATCGACGCATTCATTGTGTTGCATGCTACACTGTATTAT
This sequence comes from Taxillus chinensis, assembly GCA_023512835.1. Classification (NCBI taxonomy): domain Eukaryota; kingdom Viridiplantae; phylum Streptophyta; class Magnoliopsida; order Santalales; family Loranthaceae; genus Taxillus; species Taxillus chinensis. The sequence continues at coordinate 10,513,728 of CM042090.1, forward strand.
ACTTAAGTTAAATACCTTCTTGTATTTGTACTTTTATAGATGTAAAGTTAGCATATTAAGATATAGTTTCATCTTAGTTAATGTGAGAGAATTGAGTATGAAATTAAGCATCATATAATGATATGAAGATACGAAAACCATACGAGGCGTGAAACTATATTAATGTTTCATCTTGAAGTATATATAATTGGGTACGAAAAGCATCATATTTATACAATCATATAAAAGCATACAAGTACAAATAAATTAATTTTATCACCTCCTCCCTACAACCTAAAAATGACAATTAGGTCAAATTTAAAACATGCCATTCCTATTATGAATTAGTTCCATCCAAAAAAATTATTTTTCAAATTCTTCCCAATTTCTTTTACATTGATTAGAAACGCATCTCAATAGAAGTAGACTGGGACAAATACCCAATATGATTTGTGATATTATCATTTATATACTTCATGATATGAGTTTAGCACAAATATCCAATATAACATGTTTCACCATTCCTACCTAAAACCATGTTAATTTAAAAGCATATATATGAACTGTTCTTCACACACACACACCATAATCAATTTATTTACTCTTTCAATACTCACACACATATATATAAAAAGATCCGTTTATATTTGTGAAGTAATTAAAAGCTTGCGGCATAGCTAGGAATGAATGTGATGTCTCAAAAGTAATTGAGAACCTGAGAGGTACAAAACTGACTTCAAATTAGGTCAATTGATTAATCATACGTTGTAATTAATTAGAATATACATTTCGGTAATGTCCTTCCCAATTCCCATCATCTTCCATGTGCATGCTTACTTTGGATAACTGTATGAGACACACAAATAAACTCTGCCCTCAAATTGGTTACACCAACTAAATCTCAAAATCTTAATAAATAAATTAATTAACCTAGCTGTAACATCCAAATGGCCATATGAGTAATCTCTTTCTATTCTCGATTCCTTTTTTTTTGCTGATTATGTTAATGATTAGAACTAACCGATTTTTTAGATTAAAAAAATGTCAGTTTTAAAATATAACATTCTTTTATTTATTTATTTATGCATGTGTAAGGAATACAGAAGGGTACGTATATAGTAGGTAAAGAGTAATCACTCCATTCAACAAAAAACTTATTTTACAAAACTATATATATGTTTATGATAACATATATCAATCCATCAATTAATATTTTAGGAACGGTAAGTAATTAATTAATTAACACACGCATATATATATATAGGAATATATATGTAGCACAAGGCTCTCTGGCATCATTGATTCTTTCCCCTTTGATCAAATAAGCATAATCCGTTATCACTGTGCACGCCTGAACTCATCAACAGCACGGCAGCCATGTCCAAATCATGGGTTGCAAAGCTCGAATCTCCACCCGGACGGTCACCACCACCATCATATCTCTGCTCCTGACTCAGTTGCGACGCGACAAACTTGTCGAGAGCCCTCCAGTCCGTCACCTTTTCTGCAGTTTTCATTCTGTACCTTCCATGAATATCACTATCTCTCTGCTCCACTACTTCTTCATTATAATTAACACTGGTATTATTATTTTCTGACGAAGAGATCAGGGACATTGATGAACTCGGCCTCTTGATCAATGGCAGGGATGGGCTCTCCAGCTGGGGAAGCTTCACGAAGTGGTCTGAATGCATGTAGCGGAGAGCTTCAGCGTGGGACGTGGGCGTTTCTTGCTTGCACAGTAGTTGGTAGTTGTGGCTACTGGGGATGTTATTGTGGGCACCCCTTGATGAGAACATGAAAGGGTCAGCCGGATCGACCACGGAGCTCACGCTGCTGTGCTCGTCGTAGAAATAGCTGCCGGCCGCAGAGTCCCACCCTCCCATGCTCTTGTTGGCTTGGCCGCCCGTACCGGTGGTGCGCTTCTTGAAAGCTCGACAGACTACCCATCCTTCTTCCTGCCAAAGGAAACATAATATGTATATAATTTGTTCGGAAAGAGTCGTCGTTGCTAGGGTTGCTTTATTTTATTTGCTGTATCGGCAAATATTTGTACACTCCATCTCCGTAATTTGTCACACATGTGATTTAATCACCATCATGCACTCATTCCAATATATATATATATATATATATATATGAGCACACAAAAATTTAGTATATATGTAAAACATATTAATTGTTAGCATTTTTCAATATTGATTAAGAAAGATAGAACATACTTTACATGTTAGAAAGTAATTGTGATTTAATTAAAATAGTGTTTACCTTTTTTCTTTTTTAAACTTTCTTTTAGGATGTTGCCTTTCTGTTTGTGGTTAAAAGATTGTATAGTCAAACCCAGAGCTAAAGGTGATCGAAGGGGAAACTTTTTGAAAAACGGAAGAAGTAAAAGCGTGGTATTCTTCATGCACTTTGGAACAAAAACAATATATTATTATTAACTTTTGACCCTATAGAGAGAGAGAGAGAGGGGGTAAAAGAAATTAATGAGTGGCATTTTCCTGAAAAAACGCTGATTCCTTCTAATTACATACTGGATAATGTTTTCTAATCAATTATAAAAAATAAAAAATAAAAACTCCATCATTATTAATTATTAGCATACGAGAAAAGCACTATTTGTTTTTCTTATTTACAAATATTACCGACCCAAACCATTGCTGTTAACCATTACAAATATATATGGACATATGATATGCTAATATATCATGTGTCCATATATATTAGCATACACATTAAAATAGCAACAGAATTTCTAGTGGTGATTGGATAACACTCAGGGAATGCCAAATTAACAGGATTACAATATAACAAGTTAATTTACGGGTGTTAATAAAAAACAAAAGCATCTAAGGGGAGAAATATATGATGAGTTAGCGAAATCCCAAAATAAATGAGAAATTTTTAAGTATTGAAATTACCTGAGGAGGTCCATTCTCATCGGATTCAAGCCTATACTCATGCATGATCCAGTCGGTTTTCTGGCCGTTTGGGGCCCTTCCCTTGTAGAACACAAGGGTCTTCCTCATGCCAATGAGTTTGTTCTTGTTGTACACAGCCTTGTCTCGTCCTGTGGCCTTCCAAAACCCGGCCACCGTTGCCCTGTTGGTTCTAGTTCCTGTCGGGTATTTCTTGTCCTTGTGACTAAAGAAGTACCAGTCGCTTTGCTCCTCATACCCGATCCGACACTTATCTGCAGTTCCACACATTTTAAACTCGTATGTGTGGTTGGACTACCATATTTGTATATATATGCATACACACACATACATACATATATATATATATATAGGTGTCATATATCAGTGTACATGCGAAACCCTAGAGAGAGAGTGACACACCTTTGAGATCCCATGGTTCGATCCGGTAGAGATCGATTTCTCGGATGACATCAAGATCGATCTTCTGAGATGCGACCTTCTTCTTTAGGTAATACCCGACCAGCTCCTCGTCGGTCGGATGGAATCGGAAACCTGGGGGGGACGCATGATTCCGTCGTCTCCATCATATTTGCCTGCAACCCACCAAATAGTTTCTTGAGATGTCCCTTTTACACTTATCACCACAAAACGAGAGTCGTAAAGAACACAAAAATAGAGAAAGAAGCGATGAAGAAACAAGAAATTAAAGGCAAAACTTAAAATAATAATAAAAAAAGTTCTTCTGTGGGGTTTGGGAATCAATCATCATCACACTTGCTGGTGAGAGCAGCAATGACTATTTACCTCTGTTGGGAGGGTATGTGCGCGTGTTAATTTTTAATAAATTAAAACCGTACTTTTTATTCAGTTTTTATTTCCTTGGGATGACAAGGGAAATGGAGCAGGTGAGGATGAAAAGGTGGGAGACTGATGGAGGGGGAAGAGAATAATTATGTGAGTGTGTGTTGTTTTTTTTTTTTTTTGGTTTCTTTTTGGAGAGTAGCCATTAATTAACAGAGAGAAGTTGGAGTTTTGGGAATTCTAGAAGAAGAAACAGAAAAGACAACTAGAGGTTTGCGCTCATGATGTTGTCTTGTGTAGGTGATTTTGTGGTCACCAATGATGCTCCAACCACTGGGTCTTCATTACAAAACGTATACAACAGTTTTTATTGACTTATATTAATGAAAATAGAACATATATTTATATATACACACACACATAAGAAATAATAACAAAAAAAAAATTATAGGAAAAAGGAAGCAGGTACGGACGGGCAGTCGGGCAGGGCACTAGCTAGTGCGCGGTACTGCTACCGCGCCGGACACTGACCCTTTGCATGTTTGTCTGGAATAACCACGGCACCGGTTCTGACCAATCTTTTTCTTAGTTTCTTCGATTGAAGGAAGTACTCATAAATATTGGTAACTGTGCCCAGTGATCATCATAATGTAAAAAGTATTATCGTTTAAAAACCCCAAATCAATTTTTTAATATATATTTTTACATAACTGTTTCTCGTTTTATATATGGGCGCGCGACGGAGAATTTACCTGCTATACGCCCGGGGGGCTTCTTGTTCTGCTGATTATTGTCCTTCTTCACTTGTTTGGAACACACTTGAGGAACTAGGAGACAAGACAAGAATCGAATTTGGTGGCCTGGGCTTGGCCGCTTGGGGGTAGTGGAGAAGAAGAGGTATAGAAGAACAATAGTGTAGAGAGAGAGAGAGAGAGAGAGAGAGAGAGAGAGAGAGAGAATTGGCATGGGACAATGGGAGAGACATGGAAAGTGGATATATAAAAGGAGATAGAGGTGGACCGCTCGATTACGCGCATGGTTTGATGGTTGTCCCAGTGGATGACGTCATCCTCTACCATGATAGTGCTATACAAAGCCTTTTGTTCTGTCCCTCTCCTTGATCAGTCTTCTTCTTTCTATTTCTTCTTTTCTCTCTCTCTCTCTCTTGCCTCCGCTCATAATCAGAAATTAATATTCCTTTCTAGTTGGAGACCGAGACCAGGGCCCTTTTGTTTGAAATTAAGATACTTTAAAAACGCGCAATTAATCGTAACATTGGGTGAACACACACACATATGTGTGTGTGTGTTTGTGTGTGTGTGTGTGTGTACGTAACTAGATTTAACAATATGTCCTTAATTAACTTGAAGCTCTTTTATTTATTCTCGCCTACACTCGGTGAGGTTTAAGCGCTGCTTAGACGGATTATTGGAAGAGCACTTAGCACTACTACTTAGAAATAATATTGAACCATGACCCTGGGTAAGGAAAAAGACACTATAGCTTCAGGAGGCTGAATGAGAGAATCACTCATGGCCAAAAAGGTTCAAAGAGCTGCGAAAGGGATTAAGAATGACCATGGTTAAGTTGATTCTCTACTTTAATAAGAAATGGTTCATCGTTTCCTGTTTTTTATTTAAAAACTATATTATATTGTATTTAAAAAAGTCAAAACGACATAGTTTAGGAATAATTTATACAGCAAAAAATCCCAATTCGGGGTTAATTTGAGTCAAACCCCACCCCTTTTACATTAAAATAAATTAGAGATGTAGTTGTTGAAATAGCCAACAGGCAAGAAACATTTCCACATATTATGCTTTAATGAGAATTTCAGTGAAAATTGCATAAAGCTAAATTACATCCAATCCCATGAACCTATATTAAAGTACAAATTAAACATCAAAGTAATCTCCCATAAATACCTCTTTGACACCTCCAACAACCTGGGTTCATATATGCTGCAAATGAATCAAACATTTCTGAAAAGGCTTTTATTCGGTTTGATAAAATTAAGATTGTTTATGTTCTTTAAGGAATAAATCATTCATGAACAGTTCGCGAACATATAAATATATAGTTTTATATTATTATTAAATAAAAAATATATATTTTATTTATTATTATTATTATTATAATATTTTTATGAATTATATAAAATAATTATTTAAATATATTAAATAAAGATAACACAATCTAACAATTAATTAATTGTATTTTTTGGATAAGTTTACGGTATAGATTTTTTTTGCAGGTTTTTTAGATTTTATAATCATGGTTGTAAACGTTCGTGAATGACAGAGTAACATTCGTAAATATTATAATTTAAGGTTCATATTCGGTTCGGTTCGTTAATAAATAGTAACAAATACATCTGAACATCTTACTATTCAGTTCGACTCGGTTCGTTTGAAGCCCTATATAATAAGCATCTACAAAAAGATCTTGCCCATAAATTTACCACGAGGATATCCATACTTTTAATTTGTTAAAATTTAAGAAATACTTCTCGATCCCCCTACTTTACCCTCTCTATATTTTAAAATTCTATAATAAATTATTCTTTTTCACATAAAAATGTTCTCTGACAAAAAATTACAGGTCAACTTAAATGAGTTCAATAATGGCAACATGCGTAAAAAGTAGTATATTTAAAAGTAGAACATGGACAATTATTTTGAAACAAACTAATAATGAAATTAATTAATGCTACCAATTATTGTGAGGAATAGGAGATATTATTTATTTATTTTTCAAGATAAAAATTTACAAATCGATACAAATCTTTTTCCCTAATTATAAATTATCTAATTTATAATTTTTTAATATTTTGCATATTATATCTATATCTATATATTTAGTATAATGAAAAAAAATATCTTGAATTCCTATGAATTATTATTGTTGTATACCTGATTTTTCCTATAAATATGGTCCTTCTATTATTAGTGTAACACACATAGAAACAAATCATCCTTAAGACTTTCTTTCCTTTCTTTATGTTTCACATCACATTATCAAGCACAATGATGCTATAACCATAATTTTCCATTATGCAGTGATTTAAAAAAAACTCTATCACAGTAATTGCTACAGTTCCTTTTCTCTAAAATTACACAAATCCATCACCCCTTTTCTATCGACAACAATTGCTACAGCTATTACTTGCCTTCTCGATAACTGCTTAGCCTCACCCGTATCCCTCCATTAACCTCATCTCTTCCTGAAGCCACCATCATTTGGCTAGAGTTGTTACCACTAACACACCAAGTTGATTTTATTGTTTTGATTTGTTTTTATTCAACCAGTCAATATGGAACATTACATCTGCCTCCTAGGGGCTCGGTGTCTTCACTGGCACACTCAACCCAAGCCCTGGCTCTGATATCATTTGTAACAGCCTAAGCCATCCGTAGCCCGATATTATCTAGTTTATGGCCCAATCTCAATCCCTGATTTTGTTTTTCTAGAGCTATAACCCCCAAGAGGGACTTATTGTGTGTATTTAAAAGTGTGACTTACTATATGTATTTAAGATAGACTTATACAATAAGTTGCACTAAATTGGAGATCAGACGTATACATGCAGTAGAATAACTCACAAGCTTGGATTCGTTTCTTCACCCAGATAGGGTTTCAGGTAGCCAGCAAGAACTATTATTCACAAAACCCTATTTAAGACATTTGAAATATGGAAATTTGTGATTGGGTGACAAAAGCAGTTATGTCACCTTGAGCACAAATGATAAAGACGACAACCCTCCCAAAAAGATTGCAACAACCATGATGTCAAGTTTCTCTTATTACAACACCAACAATGCCAAGTTTGTTTTACTACATTAAAGAGAGAATAATGCCTCAATAAAAAAATTCTAATTCTCTCAAGTATAAATAGCCATTCAAGGGATAATCTAAAAACATAGAAGTACACCTGCAATCTTTTATAAAGATAATCTTTATGTACTGCTATAATCTTTTAACTGTGTTCTACAAAGAGAGTTTCCTCGCCTGTTGTAAAAGAGCATCAAAACACGCTCTAAGCTCCAAGACAGATCTATAGAGTGTGTGTTCTTCTTAAAAATCAGGTGTTCATCTTATTAATAATTTGTATAAACCAATAGTACCACATTTGTATTATTTACTAAATATAGTTGGTTAAAAGTATATCTTTTGATTGTCTTTATGTAATTTTATTTTACTACAATCAAATTGATATACTTTGTTAGTGCTTGCTCATTAAAATTTTCAAGAGAGACTTATTCTCTCCTCTAGCTCTCTTAAGGACCTAACAAAATGAAAGATATTAGCTTTTATTTGGGAACTTGCCATATTATATCCTGCATCATTGGTTATTATTAGACTAATTATTAATCATCAATATTGATATTTCCAAGAGATCCAAGCTAGATCGAATGGGTATATGGGTTTGTATACAGAGAGGGAGTTGTATACTTAAAACTATTTCCTTTTAGTTTTAAGAGTAGTGTAATACTCAGAGGTATTTTACATATGTAGTTGGTGTTTAGGATGGTATATTAGTGTCTCATGCAATATCAATTAACAGTAGGTATGTAAGGAAAGAAAAAGACAGAGACACACGGATTATGTGGTTCGATCAAAGTGATTTACTCTACGGTGGTGAGGGTGAACTTACACCGAGTCTAATCCACTATATGCTTTCAATACAGTAGGGTCTAGCCTTTGTTACAATAGGATTAACTCTCTCTCTTCTTTTAAATGCAAATATAAAACAGTATTACACCAGTACTCACACACTGTGAAAAACTGTCTAGCGTAATCTGCTTCTGCGCATTCAACTGTTTACACTCATTGACCTTCAACCACTCCTTTGTCGACCTACACATTGTTCGTCGAATGTATGAGGAAGAAGAACAAATTAACGCACTGTTATCTTGCTTTCGATCTTCCTTTCTCTTTCTGTATATGAATGAACTACTCTGCGTCTCTCTTATATCGCCACTGATACGTTTCTTTTCTTCTTTGATATTCTGACACATTCTTAAAGTAAGGCATATCCCTTGCTTTTATAGGTCGGCTTTAGTAAAAAACCCTTCTACTAGGGTTAAACATGTTTCACCTTTTGATCTTCACCGTTGAAACATGTTACGCTAGCCTCGGATGATGTCCATGTGTTTCTTAGCACTTAGCGTGCTCAAAGATGTTGTCCGAGTGATAACTTACTTAAACACGGTCTTTAGTGTGTTTTGCATCTTCAACTAGCCACAGCCTCATAGATATATATGCCTCATAGCTTCGCTGTTACTTCAAGTTACCTCTGAGTCTTTAGCTATGAATCTTCGAGTCTGAGTCTTCGAACCTTGAGAATTGATCTTCTAATTCTTCTGCTCTCAGGCTTCGGAGCTAGGTTAGAACCAGTGCTCAACTGATGTCTCACTTTATGAGCCTTTGACCTCTATGAGTCTCTAGTTTCGCGTCAGTTATAACTACACTCTTCCTTGGCTAATCATCTCAACGGGTCTACTAATCTTCGACCCTACGAGCTTCGACCTGCGAACTTTGACTTTGCAACACTGCTACTCGATACCCGATGGGTCTTCAAGCATGCAAGTCTTTGAGTCTTTGAGACGCTGCTTTACACCCGCGGTCTTCGAATCTTCGACTCTGTGAATCTATGAGTCTGCGACCTTGTATACCTTTAGTGGTGCTTCAAGCCTGCTGGAATGATGATCTTTGACCCAACACCTTTGAGTCATCTGATCTTCGACCCAGTAATCTACGAGTCTTCGACCCAAATCTTCGACATTGGTAAGTACATAATTAAACTTCCTCTACGAGCTCACTCTACGAAGTTATTCAACCAGTACGGATCTTTGACCCAGCGTCTACCCGCTTCCGTATAATGTTGACAACAATGACAACCAATAAGATCATGGGAACAACAAATATTGACCTTTATAAGTTGTTTTTGGCCATGAGCTTGATATTTCCCACCTACATATTTTTTTTGTATGGTCCAAGTCCCCATTTCACCGGCACAATGTACTAAAATGGGTTCCCAAAACAAGGATTATTAGTTTTAACACCTAAAAATATTATTCTTATAAGATATAAATGGGTCTTTTAATAAGAACAATAAAATTACAAGGCACAAAGCTTGATTAATAGCTTAAGGTTTATCTCAAAGGCTAAAAATTGATTATAAGGAAACATATTCCTTTGTAATAGATAACATTACTTTTAGATTCTTGGTTGTATCATAAAAGCTTGATATGCACCTTATGGATGTTGTAACACACACATACACACACACATATATATAAATTGAAACAATTTGGACTCAAGTGGTATAATAACATAAATGAATATTTGTTGAAAGTGTGTTATAAAAATGATGATGCGCTCCTATGTCTTCATAAAGAAAATAGACATTGGATTTGCAATCATGGTATAGTTTATGTCAATAACTTAAATTTGATTAGTACTACTGAAGAGCTCAACAAAATTGTTAATTATTCAAAAAATGACTTTAAAGTGAAAGATTTAGTATACACAAAATTTGGTCTTGGATTGCAAATTGAACATTTCTCCAAAGAATAATTCTTTTATCAATCCACATTCATCGGCATCACCTACATTCATTAGAACAATTTATTTGAAAATAAATCCATTTCATTTACCTGAAAGATGGAGTGAAGATCCTTAGTCCAGAAGTACCATATCTTGGTGTAATTGGAGCTTTGACATATCTTGTTAATTGAACTTTACTAGACCTTTTTTTTTTGTAAACCTCCTTGTGATATATTTCTCTATATTAACTCATAAGGATTAAAATATATTGGGATCTACTTTAGTCAGATATACAAGTGGAGGTTATCTATAATCCTTATGAAGCCAAATCACAAATGAGCTATATGTTTATATATAGAGAAATGATTATATATTAGAGGTCTATAAAGTTATCTTTGATAAGAAAATCCATAAATCATTCAGAGATAATTGTAATGTATGAAACACGACAATAATGTGTGTGATTGAGGAACATAACTCACCATATCCAAATCTTATGTAGGTTAACTTTAACAAAAGATGGTCCAAATATTTTTAAAAAAGACAATGCAACTTCTATTGTACAAATCAAAAGAGACATCAAAAGTGATGAGACGAAACATAGTTCTCCATAGTTCATCCATGCACATAACTTCAGAAGAGTAACAACAACGATATTTAATAAATTCACTCATGTGACAATTGGGTTAATTTATTCACAAAAGTATAGTCAACATCTACATTTAAGAAGCTAGTCCATAAGATTGTAATACACCAACTCAATATCGTGGGGATTAATAAGATTATTTTTCTTTCGCTGTGATTTTAGTCCACTAGGTTTTCTTAGCAAAGTTTTAATAAGACAGTATTAATCTTCTTCATACTTCAAATATTTGTACTCCTTTTTCTTTGTTTGATTTTTACCTCACATTTGGATTTGTCAAATAAGACTTTAATGAAATAGTATTTAATAGTATCATTCAAGGGGGGAGTGTTGTAAAAGAAAATCATATAATTAGTAAATATTTGATATATTTTAGTTGTGTAACATAAATTTACTGTGGAACCTAAGAAACTATTACAATTGTATTCCTAAATTTTCTATAAAAATGTGGAACTACTATTGTTAATGTAATACATATGTTATTTTAGGACAATCACACTAGCTTCCCAAACGTTTTTCTTAAATTTACAAATTTAAATTACTTTTTGCTCTCATATATAAATATACACTACAATAGATTCTTTAAATCACTTTTTATATCATTAAAATAATATTTTATATTATTATTTTTATTTAATAATATTTTTAAAATTTAATATATAATAAAAGTAAAAGTTATAAAAAAAGTGAAGGTGAGAGATAATTTTTTTATATAATTTAATAATTATATCAGTAAATAGTATTTCTCAATACATTAAAAAACACTATACAAACCCTATAAAAAGTTAAACATATGATTTTTTAAAGTTTTTTCACTAAATAAAAAAATTCTTATAGAAAATTTGCTACTATTACTTTTAGTACTCTCTTCTTTTTTCTTTTGTTTCGCATCAATATATTCTTATGCGAGAAACAAATATATAACTAAATAGCAACAAAGCCAACTCGTTGTTAATAACTACGCTTACTCCAAAGAAATTCTAAATTTAATATATTTTTATATTACACTATATTAATGCGTTATTAGCTTCTAATTAATTTATCGTGTGTACCATGCGGTTTGCGATATATTTTTATACGCCATTAGAGAAACTCTAAAAGGCTCTCTATTATTTATAAATAGAGAGTCAAATAATATTATATTATTTTTTTGCTCTTTACATGTGGAGAATAAAAAGTCTATTTTTATTTATTTGTAAAGAGTAATAAAGTGACTTTTCATTTAATATTATAATATTTTTTGTCTCTCATCTCTTTTCATTATCTTCACATGTATTAATAAAGAATGATTAAAAAAAGTTAAAATAAAATAAAATTATTATTATTTTAATTAAAATAAAGACAAAATAATAATGATTGTTGGAGTTGTGAAATTGTGAATAAGTAAAAATATTATTCAAATGTAGAGATAAAATAAAGAATTTCTTGAAATTGTTCTTATACAATTTGAAATCATGCCAAACAAATTGGGTGATGGATTCGGCTAGTCCCGTATGGGCCTGAAAAATCACTAAAGTTAGGGTTGGAAATGAATCGAGCTGAGCCAAGTTGTAAGGTGTTCAAATGTGTTTATTACTATTCATTAACGAACTGAATCGAACACGATCTTTAAACTATGATGTTTATGAACTGTTCGTGAACGTTACTTTGTTATTCACGAACGTTTACAAACACAATTATAAAATTATAAAAATCTACAAAAAAAAAATCACACCATAAATTTATCTAAAAAGCTATAATTAATTAACTGTTAGGATATGTTATTTTTGTTTAATACGTTCAAACAATTAGTATATATAGTTTATGAAAATATTATAATAATAGTAATAATAAACAAATAAATCAAAAATATATATGTTTTATTTAATAATAATGTAAAAGTATATGTTTATATTTAATAAAATAATTTATATTCATATAAATTAATTTATTAATTTTTTATTGTAAAATAATTTTTACTCATACGAACGATAATCATAAATTATTTATAAATATTCGCATAGACGTTTGATTTGGTCTTTAAGATCATTAGGAGTTTCAAGGGTCATTTCGCGTCCCACATTTTGCCGCACAAATGATTCGTCGACAACTACTTCGAGGAAGGAACAGTAAAAACAAAGAATACGTAAGTTGAAGACAAGAGTGATGACACGTGCACGACAGTGGTTGGGTGATCTGTCATACTGAGTTGTACTTTACGTAGATGAGAAACATACTATGGTCAGTTCTTGAACACTAGCTAGCTACAGCCTCAATTGGTCCCTACATCCACCCACCAAAAATTCCTTCTCCTGCATATAAATATTTTATATATATATATATATATATATATAAGAATTTGTTTTTACCCTGGTTCGTCACATTCACATACTTACCTTTCCTCTTTTTTTAATCAACCTAAGTAAATGAATGTCAAAATTGTGGTTGTGGTAGTACTCAAACCTATTTCTAGAAAAGGTTGCAAACCCTATTGAACCAACTCAATTAATTAAATATATTATTGAAAGCAATAAATTGATTAAGGGAAAAATAGATAGCAAATATTGTCATCGACATATTTTGAAAGACAATAAGTCAAAATGTTTCGTGTATAATAATTAATTGTTCACAACTTCGTTTGCTTTTTTAAGTGCAACGAATGCCTTTATATTAGATGATGTAGTTGTACCATTTTATTTCATTTCTAGGATAGGTATGCATTTTAAATAGATATCATATCTCATTTGAGACATTGATAGTCTTTAAAGTTATGAACTGGCAAAACAAAGCCGTAAGTACTTGTCTAAAATAATTATTAGCATTTCCATATTATATTCACATATTTATATATTTTCTTACCTTTTCTTTTGGTAAATATTAAAAGTGTTGCAGTGAACTTTTGTCCTTGAAAATTAAAGGTAGAAAATATATTTGTTCATATAGGAACTGTACCACGTTTTGTCGCTTACATTAATTAAGCATACTTAAATAAACATTCAGATGCGGGAAGAAGGTGGCATTCATAACACATGGCTAACGAAACCATACGTTTGTATATCAATTAAGAACAAAGTGCCCGGCAAACAATAATTGCGTTAGAATAATTACATTAGAATGATATGCAGCCCCCTATCCTCAAGACTTCCACTCATACATACTGCTCATGCATGTGTCGCATAGCTTGCATTTATTAATCAATTTAAATTACTATACGGTCTATACCACCGTACTCTTTATTGAATCAGGAAAATCCCACTGATCTGATCGATATAGTAACTATATCGTTTGCAAATTATTTTAATAAAAAGAAATTTTATTGCAACTATGTTTCTTGCCCTGGGCAATTCAAACTTGTCCATGGCTCTGGCAGTTTTTTTATGATATTAATTCACTGTGACTTCTCAATTGCTTGGTAGCCAACCAATATTTACAGGTACACATCACTCAAATATTTACGAATATTTGCTTGGTAGCTGAGTAGGTAGGTTATTTTTTATACAGTTTTCATGATATAATTGAATTTTTATTTGGATGATGATGTAGCATAATATTATTTGGATAATATTTAAAAATAAATTACCATTTGAATGATATTGTGTCACATCATCATCTGAATAAAATTTTTATTATTTTTTATTATTTTAATTTTTTTATTTTAGAGAGTTAACTTGATAAAAATGTCTGAAAATTATATTTTTACACTCGATATTATATTTTAATAAAATAAATAGTAACTTTTTAAATTTAATTTAATACTATTCACTTTATATTTATTAAAATTATTATATTTTCTCTTAATAATTACATTTACTTTTCTATTTTTTTCTTCTTAACTTATTTATATTTTGATTTAAAATAATAAATAAATAATTTTAAAATACTTTTTAATTAATAAATAGTTAAAATAGAAAAACTATAATAAGTGAACTTTAGAAATGTAGATTATTAAAATAAAAAAAAATAATACTTTTGATTATTTTAAAAAAATAAATTTTTAAAAAATTAATGTAAATACTATAAGTAAGGGAGGATGTATCCAATATTTACCTATTGATGCCCATTAATATAACTATTAATGAGCATCTTCTAACTTGTCAAGGTGATGGATTCCCTTCCCTCAATTCGGCTTAAGCTCTATCAAACCCAATGAATATAAGTTACCGATTAACACATATCAGTCATCACAACGTATCTATGATTTTAACATCTCCCAAAGGACTTAAACCAGGTACTTCACTTATATGTGATATATGTTTTCCCAATTGATCTATTTCGTGGGGGCGAGTAATTTTGTAAAGTTATCATCAAATTTAAAGAAGATTAATTTTGTGGATAAGCTCATTAACTCAACTTTAATGTGGAAACTAATACAATACATGAAAATTTAATGGAAGACATGTTTGTTGGTCCAACTTTAAGACTTCATTAAATCTTTACAAGTTTATAACACTCTTATTGGTTTCATCAAAATATATTCAAAATTTGATGAAAAATATTCATTTTTCATAAATTTAAAGTCTCTTTCATCATAATCCTATATTAGATTGATCATTTCATTCATCAAAATAATAATATAATATTATTATTTTTATAAAATAAAATTTAATTCTATAACTCTACCGGCCTTGCTCTCCCGAACACTGGATCTACCAACCCTGCTCCCCTACTAACCTCTGGCACTGCCATCCCCCCAACGCATCACCTCTGATGTCCCCCTGGAAGGTATTGTGAGATTTCTCTAAATGTGCATAAGAAGTTGAAGATCTGTGGCTATACCTTCAAAATGAAAGCCCTATACGAGGTCTTATCCTTCCTAGTTTGGTTCCCAGACGCAGAGAATGAGGCCCTCGATCTCCTCCTTGATGAGCTTGAAAACGAGCCCCTCAATAATTAATATTCACCATATCCTGCAACCTCCAACAACCATCCAATAATTAGTCCTTGAGTGGGTTGAGCTTAGATTAAAGCAATAGTAGCAGATTTGTGATATAAATTTATTTTCTTTTATTAAAAAAAAAGAAAAAAATTCATAAAATCAATTTCATAACAGAAACCCTATAACATGAGAGTTTGTTTCGTCAATGGATCCATTGGATTTATATAGTGTTCTTTAATATATTGGAAAATATTTTTTACTCCCTATGATTATTAAATTATATGTAAAAATTTTCTTTCGTCTCTTACCTTCATGTTTCTCATAATTTTTACTTTTATTTCATATTAAATTATTAAATAAAAAATAATATATAATATTATTTTAATGATATATGGAGTGATTAAGATAATTTATTATGATATTTATTTGTATAGAGAAGTAAAAAATATTTATGTAACAGCTCAAGTCTCTGGTAGCACGATATTGTCCAATTTAGGACCCAAGCTCAATCCAATTTTGTTCTTAGCAATGCCGCAAAAAGTACCCCAAATTGATAATTTTTTAAATCAGCAGTTCATATATATATATATATAGCTATAATTTTTTTGTTTTAATATAACTATACATATATGTAATAATAAAATTTAAAATTTAAAGAGGGGGGGAGGATTGATATTACCTATGTAACAATATTCACATTTGGTTTAGTAATTGAGTTTTTTGGTTAAATTATTGAATCAAGTACTAAAAAATATCTTTCCTGTCCAATAAATGTTTCAATAAATTATTAAACGTGAATAGTATTAGCTAAAATTTATTTAGTTACTATAATACTCCGTAAATGAAAATATTAATAAAAAAATCATTAGATATATGTATTTTAGATGAATATTTTAAATAAGTAAAATTATATTAATATTTGAATGAGTATAAAAATTAAAATATTAAAAGACTACGTAAATTATTAAAATAAATAAAGTTAACTTTTTTTTTTTTCTAAATTAATTAAATATTAAATTAACTGTATGATTTTAAATAAAAAATAGAGCGCTTCAACGTTCCATGTGATCCAATCAAGAGCCAGCCCCGGGGTGCAACGATGCCGCGCCCGGGGTACAAAAAGTTTTCCCAAGAATTATGAGAGGCAAGCTCCGCAGAGAGTGGGGCTGTGCGCTAGCTGTGGTATTGGACCGCCAGGGGTGACATGGAGAGGTTTGCCACGCAGGACGGCGGTGGTCGGCCGAGGTGTTCAATAATGATGCGATGGGATTGGCCGCTTCGTTGGAACTCAGACGGGGCTCTTTCGCAATGCTTTGTTTGTAATGCTGGGGCGGTGCGCGGTGATGTTGTATATGGTGACCACAAAACGCCTTTGTCCAGGGATTCTTTTTTAAAATAATTAAATAAAATCAAGAAGTGGGGTGAGATTATGTGTGTTGAATTGAAACGGACCTCCCTCCAAACTATCCCAATCTCTCAGAGTCCTAATAAGTTTTTTTTTTTTTAAATAATAATCTCACAGTTGTGTTTATAAAGCAATCCTATCCTATCCTGATTGCCCTACATACTGTTTTTGTCGGGATTAAAATAAATTAATTTAGTATGCCTGGCGGTTGGTGAAGAAGAAAAATCACCGCGCAGCAATATGAACACACTCTTTCACCTCCTCTCTCCTTCCACTTTGTGTGACCCAAGGTGTAAATCACAAGCTTCTTTATGGAGAGTAGATCCCCATGATTGCTTCATTTTTGTTGTTACAATTGTAATTAGCATTGATGACTCTATCTCGTGATGGGCATAGATGTCGTGGAGCAATTAAATTTTTTATATTTTTTGGACGCCGAGAAAATGAATGTCAATGAATTTTTTATATAATCTTTTATTTTATTTACTTAATCAAATCAATACATGGCACACATATATTTAAAGAGTGTATCATTTTAATAATTTAAAAGAAGTTTTGATTAATTAAAATATATTTTATTTAAAAATTTATTATATTATATTTTATATTTTCTTTTGTAGCTGCGCACTATAACGTCATATTATTTATTAAAGTTTATTACTATTATGTGTGAAATACATATAATAAATCTACTAATTAGATTAATTATATATTTGGTACACAATTAGTAAATGAAATTTAGGACATTTTATTCTAATAAGATTGTAATGCAGATTATTTTCATAGTATGAGTGATCCAATATATGATCATTATAAAGAGTTTACAAGAAGTGACACTAGTATGCAATTATACATATTGAACAAAATCATGATAAAATAAAATTTTTAACTATTCTATGTTACATTGTATGAATAACTTTATATATTATTGTTGGATAGCTAATTTATGTATTGATCTTAATCCAAACCGTTTCATTAAATCGTATTTATAATTTATGTTTTTTTATTTATCAATGAGTGAGAAGCTTTGAGCTTCAAATGCCTCGATACCTTGAAGACATAATATCATATATAGTGGGAGCATCAAGTCAGGTGCGTAGAATTAATTGCCGAATAATAATGTTCTTATGTATTTAATTTGAGATTTCAAGTAAATTAAGTGTTTGTAATTATATTGGATATAATTTATTATAAATCTTAATTCATAATTGGATCAATAATAGGTCACCCATTGAAGAATTAATGGTAATATATGAACAAATATATATAATTATAGAGTTTAAACGGAATCTATTGATATATATAATTATGAATATAATAGTGGATCATCATATTATATGACAATTAGTTATATCGATAAACAAATCATTTGTTATGAATTTTTGTAAATATATATGTGTTTAATCTTATGGTACAATTTTAGTTCTCAGTCGTGGCTCAGACTAAAACCTTAAATAATAATTTAATTAATTAATGAGATTAATTTATTAAATATCATCTATTAAAGTTTTGATTAAGTAAATCCATTTGTTCCCTCTTGTTAACACTACTTATTTTTGTATGAAGTACTATATCATTATGAGATAATTTTCTGATAATGTTTAAGAGCTAATATCTTAACATGTATATATATATATATATATGTGTGTGTGTGTGTGTGTGTGTGTATATATATATTACATAATTATTTATTTATTTAAATAAAATAAATAATAATAAATATATTTATTCATTTAATTATATTAAATGAATAATTAAATTATTTATTTATTTGATAAATAAATAAATTTGTATATTTATTTGATTTTCTTTAATAGGAAATAATTCTATGATTTAAATGGTTTAAATAATTACTGATTTTTATATATTATTATTATTTAACTGTATGGGCATATACATAATAGCATAGAAGTAATCCAACATTTATGAATACATGCATAGCCACATAGGTTAAAGGTGTATGAAATTGTAGACAACAAGATACAGAGAAAGAGAAACAAGTGACGATTGGCCGTGAGAGGCGTTAGTGTTCATATTCTTTGATATAAGAGTGTCAGAACCTTATACTCCTTGAGAAGGTGCATAACATAAAAGGCTAAATGGTAATTACATCCAAGAGATAGTGAGAACGATCAAAGGTTAACTAACATGTGTTTATATATATATATATAAGAGTTATATATATTATGTAATTATTTATTTATTTAAATAAAATAATAAATAATAAATTTATTTATTTGATAAATAAATAATTTTTTTTAATTTGCTCTAAGTAATAATCATATGATTTAAATGGTTTAAATAATTATTAATTTTGTATATTATTATTATTTAACTACCAGGGGCATATACATAATAAAGACAGAGCAATCCTATGTTTATAAATACATGCATAGCCATATAGGTTAAAGGTGTATAAAATTGTAGACAACAAGATAGAGAGAAAGAGAAACAGGTGACGATTGACCCTAAGAGGCGTTGGTGTTCATATTCTTTGATCTAAGAGTCTCAGAACCTTACTCCTTAAGAAGTTGAATAGCATAAAAGGCTAAGTGGTGATTACATCCAGAAAAACGATCAAAGGTTGATTATGAATTTTTACTTGAAGGGGAAAGTTTTTTTTTTTTTTTGCTTTACAATTTCTAAGGTTAGTTTGTTCTTTACCATCTTCATTGAATTTTATTGATACTTTGTCAAAATATTTTGATGCGGTAACTTGAGAAACAAGCAACTTGGGACGCAAGCAGCTTAGGAAGCAAGCAAGACTTATCTTTCCTTTTAATTATTTTTTTTAATTACTAATTTAATAGTTTCCTTTTAATTTATTTTATGCGAATTTCCTTTTATGTAATCCTTTGTGAAGCTATAAATAGGCCCTTAAATCGTTGTAATGTTACACAGAATTTTATTCTCAGTTTTATAAACTTATAGATTGATTCAATTAATTTGTTCTTTGGGTTTGCTTGGATTGGCAACCTGTCTAAGAGATTCGATCATTGCTATCGATCTCTTGTAGCTTCCGCGCTGCGTCAGTTGGTATCAGAGCTAGGCTTTTCCTGCGGTGATGTCGCTGAGTTCGTGTGTTGGAGGTGATCGTGTACCTGACGACGTTCAGGAGGCGGGAGTCCAAGGAGCCAATCAATGGGTCCCAAGGGCGGAGTTTGATGCTGTAGGTCAAAGAATCCGATGTGTAGAACGGCGTCTTGAAGATCTGATTGAGCGTGTCGACTCGTTAGAAGAGTGTGGTGGCAAAGTGTTTGGCGAGGAGCGTCCAAAACTAAGGAGAGTTTGTGAATATGCCGACCAATTGAATTCGGATGATGATTTGCTTAAGCGTGCTCGTCCGAGGGCAAGGGACGAATTGGTAGACCCAAACCTTAAACGTGGGGCTACAATTAGAGTACATCAGTTATCAGGGGATGATTCATCAGAAGAGAAAGAGTTGTTGTATGGCGCACGACTACTGCCGATGCAAGATCGAGGCAGAGAGTACCGAAGGAATCAGTACGATCGTAGAGATGCTGTCAATTATCGATTGAAGGTGGATATTCCATCCTTCAATGGTAATCTTGATATTAAAGGTTTCCTTGACTGGTTGGTGGAGGTTGAACGGTTCTTTAATTACATGGAGATTCCAGAAGACCATAGAATTAATTTGGTGGCTTGCAGACTAAAGGGAGGAGCTTCAACATGGTGGGAGAGATTGCAGAGTCGGCAATAACGTGAAGGGCGACGGTCAGTGAGGAGTTGGCCTCGCATGAAACAGTTGCTGCAGCGAGATTTCCTACCACCAGATTATGATCAGATATTGTTCCAACAATATCAACGATGCCGCCAAGGGACACAGTCAGTTCATGAATATACCTTGAAATTTATGAGACTGGCCGAGAGGAACGATTTGCGGGAAAGTGAAGGACAACAAGCCGCGTGATTTGTGGATGGCCTTAAATTGCAAATTAGGGACAAGATCGGGTTCACAATCCTTAGAAGCTTGAATGAAGTGAAGAATATGGCACTTTGGGCAGAATCTATGTTATATGAACAAACGTCACGGTTTGTAAGTGGACGAAGAGGAGTTGGAACTAACAATAGTTCTAGTGGAAGCAAAACGGTCAACGAAAGAAACGTGAGTGGTTCGAGTAAGCCTGCAGAGGAAATGACCAAGTTGGGTGACAAAGCAGAAGGGAAGAGGCCTATGCCAGTTCAAGGGATTCAAAAACAAACCAACCCTTATGCCAAGCCGATTTTGGACAAATGTTTTCGTTGTGGACAAACAGGACATCGATCTAATCAATGCCCGAATAGGAGAGCTGTCAACATGGTGGAACGTGACGAGGAGGACGATCCAGATTGCGAAGCAAAAGATGGACATGGCCCTAGCGAAGAGGAGGTGGAAGATGATGGAGTTGAACCATCCTATGTGGTTCGAAGAATGCTTCTATCACCACCACAGGCAGAGCTCACACAACGACACCAGCTATTTCGAACTAAGTGTGCAACTAAGGGTAGAGTGTTAAATGTAATTGTTGATAGCGGCAGTTGACGAGAACATCATTGGGAGATCAGTGGTTCATAAATTGAAATTGCCCGTGGAGAAGCACCCAAGTCTGTATACCATTGGATAGATAAAAGCTGCGGAGAAAATTGGTGTGACAGAAAGATACAGGGTCCCTATCACTATTGGTAAGTACCATGATGAGGTTTATTGCGATGTGGTAGATATGGATGCTTATCATTTGTTATTGGGTAGACCTTGGCAGTTTGATGTGAATGCCCAACATTTGGGCAAAGAGAACATTTACAAGCTAGAGAAAGGCGGTGCAAAATTTAACTTTTTGCCTTTAAAGGAGGACTTCCATTCAAAAACCTGTAAGGGCAAGAGACGATCTTTCTTAAGAATGATCCAATCTGAGGCGGATGTGATTGAAGATGCAAAAAAGGCAAAAGAGGTGCATGCTTTTATGGTGAAGCCAGAGATTATTAATGTTGATAGTTCAAATCCAGAGGTACCAGATGTGGTTAAAACTGTGTTGGAGGATTTTGCGGATGTGTACCTAGATGACTTACCAGAGGGGTTGCCGCCTCTAAGAGATATCCAACATCAAATAGATTTGGTACCTAGTGCTAGTTTACCAAATTTACCACACTACAAGATGAGCCCAAAAGAAATAGAGATCTTGCGAGAGAAGGTCCAAGAATTATTAGACAAGGGATTTATTCGCGACAGCCCGAGTCCTTGTGTAGTGCCAGCTTTGTTGACTCCCAAGAAAGATGGAAGTTGGAGAATGTGTGTTGATATTCGTGTTATCAACAAGATTACTATTGGATATAAATTTTCTATACCTCGAGTGGATGACATGTTGGATCACTTGAGTGGCGCTCAAGTGTTTTCCAAGATTGACTTGCGTAGTGGTTACCATCAAATTCGAATCAAGCCTGGAGATGAGTAGAAGACTGCTTTCAAGACTAAAGAGGGGTTGTTCGAATGGTTGGTGATGCCGTTTGGTCTTAGCAATGCACCAAGCACCTTTATGCGCGTAATGAATCAGGTACTCAAGCCTTTTAATGGCCAATTTGTTGTAGTTTATTTTAATGATATCCTGATTTATAGCAAGACTGAGCATGAGCATATTGAGCATTTGAGGCTAGTGTTAACTGTGTTGCGTGAGAATAAATTATATGCTAATATGAAAAAGTGTATATTCCTAGCCAAGAAATTGTTATTTTTGGGATTTGTGGTTAGCTATGATGGTGTCATGGTGGATGATTCTAAAGTAAGGGCAATCAAGGAGTGGCCAACTCCTTCAGTTGTGACAGAGCTTAAGAGCTTTCTAGGATTGGCTAGTTTTTATGGGAGGTTCATTAGACATTTTAGTACCATCGCTGCCCCATTAATTGAATACTTGAAGAAAGGAAAGTTCCAGTGGAATGAAGAAGCTGCTAAGAGTTTTCAGGTCTTAAAGGAAGAATTATGTCAGGCGCCAATATTGGCACTCCCAGATTTTACTAAATTATTTGAGGTGGATTGTGATGCTAGTGGAATCGGCATTGGTGCTGTATTATCTCAAGAAAAGAGGCCAGTGGCCTTTTTTAGTGAGAAATTATATGAAGCTCGGAAGACTTGGTCAACTTATGATAAGGAATTTTATGCTGTTGTGAGAGCTTTACGAATATGAGAGCATTATTTGGTGGGTAAAGAATTCATTCTTAATTCTGATTGTGTGGCTTTGAAGCATCTTAGTGGACAAACAAGGATTAACAAGGATATGCATGCAAGGTGGATCCAATTTCTGCAAAAGTTTCTATTCATGCTTATGCATAAATCTGGAATCCAAAATAGAGTAGCTGATGCATTGAGTTGGAGAGTTGATTTGTTAGTTACTTTACATACTGAAATTGTGGGGTTTGATGAATTGAAAAACTTGTTTGGCACTGATGTAGATTTTCAGGAATTGTGGAGGAAGTGCACACTTCATGAGCCTTGTGATGATTACCACATTCAAGAGGGTTTCTTAATGAAGGGTAATCAATTGTGTATTCCTGAATCTTCTTTACGAGAGAAGTTGATTCGAGATCTCCATGGAGGAGGCTTAGTTGGGTATCTTGGGCGAGACAAGACTATTGCTGTTGTGGCAGAAAGGTACTTTTGGCCTCGTTTGCGCCGTGATGTAAACCGAATTGTTGAAAAGTGTTATATCTGCCAGACTGCAAAAGGACAATCTCAAAACACTGGGCTGTACACTCCTTTGCCCGTTCCGAATAACATATGGGAGGATATATCAATGGATTTTATTTTGGGATTACCTCGTACTCAAAGATGAGCAGATTTTGTATTTGTGGTAGTTGACAGGTTTTCTAAAATGTCTCATTTTATCCCATGTAGAAAGACTGCTGATGCACAGGTTATTGCAAAACTATTTTTCAAGGAGGTGGTTCGTTTGCATGGAGTACCTAAATCTATAACTTCAGATGGAGATAGTAAATTTCTTAGTCATTTTTGGAAGACTTTGTGGTTTTTGTTTAATTCATCTTTGAATTTTAGTAGTACCGTACATCCACAGACTGATGGCCAGACCGAGGTGACGAATAGAACATTGGGCAATCTCATCAGGAATATTTGTGGAGAGAAACCGAAGCAATGGGATCAAGCTTTGGCACAAGCAGAATTTGCTTACAACAATTCCATTCATCGTACACTTGGGAGGACAGCTTTTTCGGTGGTTTACACAAAGTCCCCGCTACAAGTTTTGGATTTAGCACAATTACATAGTGGCAAGGATGGGAATATGGTTGCTAAACACATGGCTGAGCAGTATCAATCTGTTGTTGCCGATGTTCGAGAGAAGATTGAGCGCACTAATGCCAAATATAAAGCGACTGCCGATTTGCATAGGCGACAGAAATTGTTCGCTATGGGAGATCAAGTGATGGTGTTTCTGCGTAAAGAACGTTTTCCCGTTGGTAAATACATCAAGTTACAATCGAAGAAATATGGACTATATGTGATTGTGCACAAGATCAATGACAATGCCTATGCCGTTGCTTTACCCGATGATATGTCGATTTTTCAGACTTTTAATGTAGCTGATATTTATCCCTTTCATTCTGATGACGTGCCTTTATATCCTGCCTCAAACTCGAGGTCGAGTTCTTCTCTGGTGGGAAAGAATGATGCGGTGACTTGAGAAACAAGCAACTTGGGACGCTAGCAGCTTAGGAAGCAAGCAAGACTTATCTTTTCTTTTAATTATTTCCTTTTAATTACTAATTTAATAGTTTCCTTTTAATTTGTTTTATGCGAATTTTCTTTTATGTAATCCTTTGTGAGGCTATAAATAGGCCCTTAAATCGTTGTAATGTTACATATGAATTTTATTCTCAGTTTTATAAACTTATAGATTGATTCAATCAATTTGTTCTTTGGGTTTGCTTGGATTGGCAACCTATCTAAGAGATTCGATCGTTGCTATCGATCTCTTGTAGCTTCCGCGCTACGTCATATTTATAATTTATGAAATTTATGAAGTTGGAGGAAATAGTTAATGTATATTAAAGAAGCTGTTTAGTTTTTTAGTTTCCTTACTATAATTTATTGTTAAAACTTTTTTATAATTTTTTTGTGATATAATTTAGTTTATATTAAATATAGGAAAATATATTATTGGAAAGAAGTCTAGATATTTTAGGTACACCTAAATTTAAATCATAGGCTTTGGAAAATTCAAATTTTGTAAAAATAATTTTTTATTTTAAATTAAATAGAAAATAGGGCTTACCCATTTTCTAAACAAAAAAGATAATGGGCGCAGTCTGTTTTCTATTCTTCCGCCTTTTGTCAATAGATCAGCCATTTACTATTCCTTTATCTTTTGCCAACAACAAAATGGGATGGACCGCGATAGTTTTCTCTTAGTTTAGAAATTGGACATCAGTCATTTTCTTCTAGTAACTTTTAAAATTTACTTAACATTATTGATATATATATATATATATATATATATTACCACAATGTATAATTCTTCTGGACTAAATTTTCGATTATTACTTGATAAATTAGTTTCACATTATGAAAAGTTTACAGTCAGCTTAATTTGTAAAATAATACCTTTTGGGGAATATTATCTCACTAAGGCGGAAATGATTGAAAATTATAGATCTTGAGACTCATTTTATGTATGAGATTAGTAATATTATTGCCTATCCCTTAGATTTTTTTAGTAGATGCAAGATGCAGAATGGATCCCAGGATGATGATTGGTCATGATGTGAATTAGAGTGGTCATTTATGTGGGTAATTAATGAATGATCAAATATAAGAGCCAGTGCTTGATTATTCGTATTGAAGCATGATATTGGAAATGCGATCTTAAAACTATTGTGAAATTGACGTCTTTGTAGGTAGAGCATCACGAGGTGTATGTTTTAACCTATCATCACTACAAGAAATCAGGCCTACTGTAACATCAAACGGTAACATTATTGAAAAAGTGTTATAATATATAGATATTAAAGAAAATGCGGAGCGGGGTTTGGATTACGCGCGGAATATTTTAGGTGAGCGGGATATTTTTTGTCAAATGCTAAAATTTTGTAGTGTTACTGGCACAAAACTAGAAATTATCCCTCTCTTATTTTCGAAGCTCGTGCCTAAAACCAAAAAAGAAAAAACTCCCATTCATTCATTCCCCTAAGTTACTATGGTATCCATCGAATTGAACGCACCTCACGCACTGCTCTCCCCGGCGATCGCAATGCGATTTCGTCTCTCCATAGCTGTGGCTAGTTATATCGTTTGCTACTTGCATTTTTAAATGCAATTGAGCCCCATCTCTCCCTTTAACGTGTTTGCAGGCTTCTTTTTCCCTAATAGCAATTCCTATTTTTGCAGATATGTCCGTGAGGTCTTGGCTTCATGCGCACGGTGAGGCGATATAGGGTTCAGCGGTTTCTTCTTGGTATCGGTGGCAATAGCGGGTAAGGGTGCACCGTGCAGCTTCGCAGGTGGCTCTCGGGGGTCTGGGCTGGTTCTGTCCCATCGCGATGTGGTGGACCTTCAGGTTGCACGCTGTCCAGTGGTCAACGGGAGGTTCTGTGTTCAGCACCCCGTTGGCTTGATATATGGAGTCTTCTCCTTCGGTGTCGGTTTGGTGGCTCAGGCGGCATGGTACGGTCCCCCTCTTGGATGTCGTGGCCAGTCATGGCCCCTTCACCGGAGTATCCTCCTCTTTTGAATCCAGGTAATTCCCTTGTTCCTTCTCCCCCTCCCATTACCGATTTTACCAATATCAATTTAATTTATGAACTGCAAAAGTTGTTGAATGTTGTGGGTTTCGATTTCTTGGCTTCTTGCACGGTTTATACCATAGTTTTTATTTCATACGGTCTGTCGAATTTAGTTTTTTATTTGGGTCATATGGTTTAAGGAATGTAGTAAATTCCTTAAAACATTATTGCTTTTGGTAGTTGTGACAGGTAACACTCTAAAAATGCTTGTCCACTGCTACTATCATGTAAATGTTTATTTAATTCTTTCCAAATTTTTTTCCTTTCATTTGTGGGTTGAATTTAATGATTTTCGAACCCAACTGCAATGTTGTTTTATGGTGGGATGCGGCCAGAAGACTATGGAAGCTCGTGAGCGGCAGTGGCTTCGAGCAAGAGGAAAGTGGAAATAGGTAACTACATGACATGTCTCACTACTAACAACATCTCTCAGACGGAGTTTGGAACCAGCTATGAGAAAGGGAAGATTTTTTTTTGTCTCACCCATTTAAAGAAATTATATGTGTTTATTAATTTATGCACTAATATTGGTTTGATCCTAGTACTATTCACATTCAAGATTAATCCATGTGTCTAACCAAAAAGAATGATATTAATAATTAACATGTCTACTTATTAATTCTCTCCTAGGCAGTCTATTTATATATATAAAAAAGTTGGATATGTATCTATAATAAATATATTTACATATATATGGACATGTTGAATTCGCAGGTTTGCTCCTAATAAATACAATAGGGAAATAAAGGCGCTGAAGATAGAGGTGGAGAGACTATTGATGGAGAACTTGACATTATCAAACAAGTAACAAATTAATATGTAATAATCTGATGACTGGGATTATAATACTAGTTAAAATAAATGATTGGGCAACCTCTAATTCTGAACAAATGGGTATTAAATGATCAAGAAGTTGCATTTGTTTTAGCTTTGATTGGTATTTATCTTGTTCTTAAATATGCAAGTACTGGCACATTTCACTTTGATGACTTGTATCCAGATCAATCATAAAACAAGAGGGGCATGAAATATACAACCAACACTTGTTCGTGACAAGTCAGAAGTGCATCATCATATTATAACTAGATAGAAGAATCTCCAAGTACACAGGTCATTGGGTTTCTGTCACAAAAAATATTTTACAAGTCATAGTCATCAACCCTACATTATAGTATAGAAGTCATTTTACAAAACCATATGTTCATATAAATTGATTGAGATGAAAACCAGTGGAATGCCTTTAAAATCCATTTGCATGATTGATATTTGGACTTTTTTTGTGATGACTCATAGCCATGTTCCATAATTGCACTTTTTATGTGGATTGAAGTAAATGCCTTTAATTATAACCCATTTTTAAAAGGTTTCTATTATATTTATCATTGTGTTTTGTTAACATAATAATTTATAAAAGTGGTTCGAGGAGGTGTGATGGAAATAACACTGGTCCTCCATGTAGTGGTGAAGATTATTTTTATAAAAGTGGTCCTTCATGAAGTAGCGAAGATGATTTTTTTGTTTTTTATTTTCCTCCATCTTTTGCTTTGGTATTATATCAAATATCTGTACATGATGGTGGATATTCACTGCTTTCATGACCAAAGAAATACTTGGTTATAAGGCAAGGTGTCACTGATCCTCTAGTCTAGGGAGGGGTAATTATACTTAGACCTTTACCTCTTTCCTCTTTATTTATTTTTTATAAGAAACTTCAAATAGATTGATTTTTACTTTTTGTCTTGGAATGTGCTTTCTTTTCTTTTCTTTTTGGGGTCTTTTCTGCATCCAAGTGAGAAGGTAAGCAAATATTGACTTAGAGAAATTCAAAAATCGATGGAAAAAGGCAATCAATGAGGATTCATGTTGGATTGATATGTTTTAGTGACAAGCAAAGTAAAGTTAAGGGCTTCCAGATTATCACCAAGGTAAGGGAATGAAAAGATATAGAAGTTTCACCTGTGTTATGCATGCTCCATAGACTATATATGCTTTATCTTTTAATATGCATTTGTGTATGTGCAGCAAATAAATCATTCTGAAGTTGCATTTTGCACAAGGCTTACCAGCAATAATACTACCAATACTAATGCAGTGGATGTATATCCTACATAGGTAACAAATGCCTGGTTTTTTAATCTTATGGACTTATGGACTGTTGATTTATTCACAAATAATAGATTTTTTTTATTGAGTCTGTGAAAAGTGAACTAATAATTATCAAATGTGGGAGCTCATTGCCTCTGGTGAGACTGCTAGGGAGAACTGTTGGAGCTTGCTAGGGCTCATTACATCTGGTGTAGGGGTATTGAAGAGGTGAGCCAAGGAGAACTATTGGCTATTGTTTTCTCTAGTCTGTCATTTCCTGTGTTCTCTGTTTCCATGCAACCTGTTAATAACATCTGATATGGATTTATGGAGAGGCATTAATGCTACTAGTATGTCATTTCTTTTTTTTTTTGTTTAATATGCGTTTTTTTTGCAATTTTTTTCTCTGATCTGTCATTTTTTCCTGTGTTCTTTGCTATTTTTTGTTTAGTATATTGTTGTTTAATATGCTGCTATTTTTGCTACTATTTACGTCTGCCTCTAATGTTGATTTTCTCCCCTAGGTTTATGTCTGTTTTTAATTCTTTGTGATGTAAATTTTTTATTGCAAGTGCTATATTTAGATTTGTAACATTTATAACAGGCCTTTGTTTTATTTATTTGCTTTATATTTTTGAAGTACTTTAATTATTGTTCGCTTTTTTTTTTTGCAGAATGGAGGGCTTGAAAGTTATTTTGACATGGAATGAAGATTATTTTACTAGTGCTTTTGATTTTAGACATTTTGGATTCATATTAAGGTTTGTAAGATATAAATATTATAAGATATTTTAGATATGTTGATTATTTTGGATTATAATATAAATTCTATGCATATATGAAGGGAATTATATTGGCATTTTGGTTTTTTTCAATGTTGGTTGTTTTTGATAATGTATAAGTGTTTAACAAATCATAATCGATGATTGTAAGTATTTAAGAAGGCTTATTATGTATTTTTATAAGAAAAAAAAGGTTTTTATATGATTTATCGTAAGCCTTTTGGGTGTGTTAGGTCTGTTTGGCATATGGTATGTCGGTCACTTTTCGTAACACAAAAAAAGTAATATTGTATGATTTTTGATAATACATAATTGTAACACAATAAGAAGTGTTATGTAAAAAGTTTTATGGTAAGCTTAAAAAAAGCTTACGGAAATGTTTTATAAGACAATAACATGTGTTATTATATGATCTACCGTAAGAGAAAATTGTAACACACCAAAAAGTATTACAAAAAATCGGGAGACTTTTCATAAGCCAAGCAGAACTAATACCCCAAAAAGTGTTACGGTATCGTACGGTAACACATTTTATGTCTTACTAAAGGCCTGATTTCTTGTAGTGCGTGGAAGAAAGGAAATCAATAGGACCGTTGTAAAATTTATATTTTTTCTATAACCTAAAATTTCACGGGTATGAATATTCAATCTAATGTTTAATTTTTAAAACAAATATTGATAAAGTCTAAAATAAACCAAATTACCATGATGTTAAGCAGAACTTACTTATCATTGAATTCAAATAGGAGGATGGGTGGAGGGTTTGGAGTGAGAGGAATTTTTGTTGTTTTTAAGATGATTGCTATGATTTGCGAAAATATTTTTGGATCTTAATCTAATTTATTATTGTTGGGCGCAAATTTTATTGCCTGCAGCCCAACAAAGGCCCATATTGATCCTTCAAAGAACAAAAGAAAAAAACATAAACAAAAAAACAAAACTAAAAAAGCCCATATTCATTTGTGATCGTTGTCGCCAATAATGCAATGTAAATAGTCTTTTTCCAACTGCGTATCAAGCTTATATAAATTTATACGTCATTATTTGTAATGATAAGAATGAAAACGAAGTCACTCCTTCAAACTTTAATAAGGAAGAAAATGGTTATGTTCTACAAAGTGATATTCACAATGTTACCAACGTGAATATAATGTTTGTTAAAAATATTTTAAGAGATTTGTCGAAAGATAGATTGATGAGAAATATTTTTTTAATCATTTAAGGTTAGTGATCGTATTTTAAAATTTTAAAAGTTATTTTTGATATAGCATCTTTGAAAATTAATCATTAAATTACTTATGTTTTTTATGAAAAATAAAACAAAAAAAAATTATGTGTTTTTTTACCAAATGCATCTAGTTACTTTTGCTTATTTGCCTCTCAAAAGTATTATCAAACTAATAAAGTGTGGCCTTTGCTTAATGTCATAATTCAAATTTGAGTAATTGGTTTAAATTTTTAATGGTCAGATTAAACACCATAGTGAATTACTGTATATAGGAATGATCCATCATTAAACAAATTGTATAAGGTTTAAATCTATATTTAAATATAAAAATATATTGCCATGCAAAAAAACAAAGGGGATTGAAAAGTAATGTTTGAATAGTATTGTAAATAAATATAATGTTAAAATGGTTTTAGAAAAGCATGACATTATTCTAGCATAAGAACTTTGGCATATGACAGCAAGAAATATTGAAAGTAAGAATTGAGCTAGGATATAGGTGAGTAGAAACTAGATGACATGAAAATTTAATGTTCCTTAAAAAAATGTAGGGTTTTATATTGAAATGGAGATTAAAATTTAATGAAGTAGATAGGTGTGACACATCAATCTCACATGAAAGATACTTGGATTTATTTGAATCTTACATTAAAAAATTAATCATTTCATAAGCATTTCCTTGGCTAGCTTTTTAGGTGAGTTTTTGGTTTGCAATGGGTTATGGGTAGGGCAGAAAAAATAAAAATAAACGTTACCATTGGTGTTAGAGCCTACACTAGCCTAAAGTATGGAACAAGTGTTATGCAAAAACTACACTTATGACAAGAAATACACAAAGTGTCACATCTAGGTCAAAGCCACGTCTAAAGTTTCGTATGAACATTTCATATCACCTAGTAATGTGTATGTGTTTAACTATTGGGCGTTGCTGCGACTTCATTGGGATTACGTATCTGTATAGGCGATTGCTTGTCAGTCTATTTCTAGTATGTATATATTTAGCCCGCTGGACATATTCTTGTATTTATGGTCTATCTTTATTTCTTTATTTAGCCTATTGATTAGACGATATAAGCCGATTTGGGGCTGATAGCAGAACACAGGAATAAAATAACGTGAGTTTTTCATGGTATCAGAGCGTGAGAACAGACAACGGTTTGAGAGATCGTGAATCGAAACTCATGGCAGAACGTGATATGGGAGAGAGACAAGGTGACAAGAAAACAGTCTCTCTCATCTCACCTTATTACCTGACGCCTAATGATAATCCTGGCAATATTATCACCCAAGTACAACTGAAGGGTGATAATTATGAAGAATGGGCTCGTGCGATGCGCATTGCTCTGCGCGCGAAGAAGAAGTACGGGTTCATTGCTGGAATCATTCCTCAACCCGCAACGAATTCAACGGATCTTGAAGAATGGTGGACTGTGAATTCGATGTTGGTCTCCTGGATTCTCAACACCATTGAGCCAACATTGCGTTCAACTATTACGTATATGGAGATGGCGAAAGAACTTTGGGATGACATCAAGGAGCGATTCGAGGTGGGTAATGGCCCCCGGCTGCAACAACTACATACTGAATTAGCGAATTGTCGCCAGAAAGGTCTTCCCATCGTGACCTACTATGGGAAATTGAAACAAGTGTGGGAAGAGCTTGCCAATTATGATCAGCCACCTACATGCCAATGTGGTGGGTGCAAGTGCAATCTCACTCTTGCATTTGAGAAGAAACGTGAAGAAGGAAAGGTGCATCAATTCTTGATGGGCCTAGATGATGACGTTTTTGGGACGGTTCGGTCTAACATATTGAGTCCTGATCCGCTTCCCACTCGAACAAAGCATATGCAATGGTGATCCAAGAAGAGCGTGTGAAAAATATCATGCGCAACAAAGAAGAAGGAAAGGAGGTGATGGCTTTTCTTGTGCAAGGTGGCAGTGGTCCCAAGACCATGAATGACCGGAAGGACAAGAAGCTTTTGATATGTTCTGTTTGCAAGCGACGCGGACATGATGCCGAAAATTGCTTCCAGACAATAGGGTATCCAGATTGGTGGGGGGATAGACCTCGCCCAAATAATCGTGGTGGCCGAGGACGTGGCAGCATGCCCAGAGTGAATGCTACTCAAGGATTGAGCTCTCCATCCACGACCGACGTCATTGAGGGCACCAATAAAGGGAGTGGATTTAACAGTGAACAATGGACAACTCTCTTAAATTTGGTGAACTCATCCAAAAATGGTACTGCAGAACGCTTGACTGGTAAGAAAAATGAGCGAAAATTTTTATCTTGGATACTTGATACTGGTGCTACCCAACACATGACATGCGATCTTGAGTGTCTGCAAGAGCCGCGAAGGTTACCAGGGTGTGTTGTGGGCTTACCGGATGGACGGCGTGTTCCTGCTCTTCAAACAGGGCTTGTCCACTTAAATAATTCCTTGAGATTATCTAATGTGCTATATGTTCCAACTTTGACTTGTAATTTGATATCAGTGTCACAATTGCTTGTTGATATGGACTGTCATGTTCACTTCACTGACAAACGTTGTGTTATACAGGACCACACTTCGAGGACGGTGATTGGTGCGGGTGAACAAAGGAATGGGCTTTACTACTTCGAGAGTCACCACGTCATTGCAAATGCAGCAATGACTGTCGACGCAGTTGGTTTGTGGCATCGGCGACTGGGACACCCATCTCCCAAAGTAGTGAGCATGTTGACTGATGTAATCGGACATCCTATCCCTAAGGCTTCTGAAAATAACATATGTGAGATTTGTGTTCGAGCCAAGCAAACTCGAGCACCCTTTCCTGTGAGTGAGAATACTGCTTCTGCGATTTTTGTTTTGATCCATTGTGATTTATGGGGACCTTATAAAGTTGTTTCACATTCTGGAGCTACCTATTTTTTGACTATTGTTGATGACCATTCTCGGTCTGTTTGGATATATTTGCTCAATGCGAAAACGGCAGTTGGTGGTATTTTACGTCATTTTCTTGCTATGGTGGAGCGACAGTTTCATACGAAGGTGCAAATTATTCGAACTGACAACGGCACAGAATTCACTTGTATGAAATCATATTTTCTTGACCAAGGAATCGTGCATCAGACTTCATGTCGTGACACTCCCCAACAAAATGGTCGGGTGGAACGTAAGCACCGCCACATTTTAAATGTTGCCCGCGCCCTTCGTTTTCAAGCCCATCTGCCCATTGAATTTTGGGGGGAATGTGTGTTGACAGCGGGATACTTGATTAATCGTACTCCTTCACGTCCCGTTAGGCAACAAAACCCCGTATGAGATGTTATTTGGCCGCCCACCATCTTATACTCATTTGCGTACTTTTGGGTGTTTGTGTTATGGGAAAAGTATCAATCGTGCTCATGATAAATTCGCTAGTCGATCGCGCCGCTGCATCTTTATTGGATATCCGTACGCTAAGAAGGGGTGGCAGTTATATGATCTCACCACCAAAGAGATTTTTATTTCTCGTGATGTGCTATTTTCGGAAGGCGATTTTCCTTTCTTTGACTTGTCCTCTGCTATGACTTCCTCTGCTGACCGTTTGGTTCCCACGGATCTCACCGATCTCTCTAGTGCTGCGGCGCCTCCTCTTACAGCTCCTGTTCCTGATGATTTTGTACCTGCGGCGCCCCCTTTGCCACCGACTCTCGGGGATGCAGGCGATGTCCACTCCTCTTCCTTTGCACAGTCACGGGATTCTGCCGCCACCGGTGTCGACGACCATCCGGCTGAGGCTGGCAGTGCTGATTGCCCCCCTTTGTCTACTTCCCCACGGGGCTCTAGCTCTGCTGGTGCCAAGGACCGTGTGTCGGCTCCTCCTGCAGCACATGATCCGCCTATTGAAAGGTTGGGTCGTGGGCATCGTCTTAAATTTCCGTCTACCCAGCTACACGATTTTGTGACTCATGCGATCCTGCCTGTAAAGCCCACTCCTTGTTCTCCGCCCCTGTCTCGTTCCTCAGGTACGTCCTACCCTTTAGCCCATTATTTGACTTATGATAGATTTTCTTTGTGTCATCGCACTTTTTTGGCGGCCGTTGCTGTTGCGCGTGAACCACGATCTTATCGAGAGGCTGTGGCTCATCCTTCATGGCGCGAGGCTATGAAGACGGAACTTGATGCCCTTGCCCTTAATGGTACTTGGACTGTGACGGCCCTGCCTCCTGGCAAAATAGCTCTCGGCAACAAATGGGTTTATAAGATCAAATATCGATCTGACGGTACCATTGAACGTTATAAAGCTCGCCTCGTGATTTTGGGCAATCATCAAGTTCCGGGTGTCGACTATCATGAAACGTTTGCTCCTGTGGCCAAAATGGTTACTGTACGGTGTTTTTTGGCTATTGCTGCGGTTCGTAATTGGGAAGTGCATCAGATGGACGTTCATAATGCATTCTTACATGGCGATCTAGATGAAGAAGTATACATGCGGTTACCTCCTGGTTTTCATTCTTCCTTGCCTGGTCAGGTCTGCCGCCTTCATAAATCCCTGTATGGCCTTCGCCAAGCTCCTCGTTGTTGGTTTGCCAAGTTAGTTACTGCTCTCACACGGTATGGTTTCCACCAATCTCACTGCGATTATTCTCTTTTCACCTTGACTCAAGGACCCACCACACTACATGTTCTTGTCTATGTTGACGACCTTATCATCGCGGGCTCTGATCGTCCTTCCATTCATCGTTTCAAGCACTATCTCGGTACTTGTTTTCATATGAAGGATCTTGGGCTTTTAAAATATTTTTTGGGCGTCGAGGTTGCCCGAAATTCTGATGGATTTTTTCTATGCCAACGTAAATATGCCTTGGATATTATCTCCGACGTTGGTTTATTGGGGCGAAACCTGCTTCTTTTCCTATCGCCCCTCATTATAATTTGGCTATGACTCTTTGGACCCTTGATGTCTGATCCCGAGCGCTATCGTCGTCTTGTTGGTCGGCTGATCTATCTTACTTTCACTCGTCCCGAATTGTCCTATTGTGTTCATCTCTTGGCACAATTTATGCAGACTCCTCGTCACGATCATTGGGCGGCTGCTTTGCGTGTTGTTCGCTATTTGAAAACCGCTCCTGGACAGGGTATTCTTCTTCGCTCCACTTCTGATCTTCGGTTATCTGGCTATTGTGATTCTGATTGGGCTACTTGCCCCTTGACCCGTCGGTCCCTCACGGGTTATTTTGTGACTCTCGGCCATTCTCCCATCTCCTGGAAGACTAAGAAGCAACATACTGTTTCCCGCTCCTCTGCAGAGGCTGAGTATCGTTCTCTTGCTACCACTACGTGTGAGCTCAAATGGTTGCGCGGCTTACTGCTCGATCTTGGTGTTCCTCATCCTCCTCCCATCCGTTTGTACTGTGACAGCCAGTCCGCCTTACACATTGCTTCTAATCCTGTCTTTCATGAACGCACCAAACATATTGAGGTTGATTGCCATTTTGTTCGTGATGAGATCCTTCGTGGCACTCTCCAGCCTGCTTATATTCCCACTGATGTGCAGCCTGCTGACCTTTTTACCAAGGCGCTTGGCCAACGTCAGTTTGATTTTCTTCTACGCAAGTTGGGCATTTATAATCCCCATGCTCCAACTTGAGAGGGGGTATTGGGCGTTGCTGCGACTTCATTGGGATTACGTATCTGTATAGGCGATTGCTTGTCAGTCTATTTCTAGTATGTATATATTTAGCCCGCTGGACATATTCTTGTATTTATGGTCTATCTTTATTTCTTTATTTAGCCTATTGATTAGACGATATAAGCCGATTTGGGGCTGATAGCAGAACACAGGAATAAAATAACGTGAGTTTTTCATTAACCTTACGTGTTATGACTCAATAAGAACATTAAGGGTATAAGTAATAGAGATTGTGACACTTTAATCTCACGTCAAAAGATGTGAGAATTTATTTGAACCTTAGGTTAAAAAATCATTAATCTTATAAGTGTAATCACTTGTACATTTTTGTTTGGTCTGGTCATAGCAAAGGATTTTAACTTGAAAATAATAAAAATAAAATCAAAAGACTTAAGTCACCAATAATAAAATAAGCATAGTCTAATACTTACTACTAAGAAACTAAGGTTATGAATGGGAAATAATTAATACCCACATAATGTCTAAACTTTATACCTAGTACCTATTTTAGGTATGAGATGTTTTACTCCTCACTTTAAAATATTTTGACAATATTTACAAATAAAAGAAGAATGTGGGAATCTATGTTCAAGGAATTGTTAGGAAAAATTACAGGATAATGATTCCTTAAGTTTTAGCCTTCGGAGACAAAACTCTACAAATAATAAATTTCTTGTGGTAAGTATTGTTTAAAAACAAAATGTTATTATTAAATTAAAATCAAAATCCATTCGCATTTTTAGAAATCAAAATGCCATTATATTTTTAAAAAGTTCAATTATTTTATGGTATTTTTAAATTATTTTTTGTATTTTAATAAAATTGAAATCTTTCTGTATTTTTGAAAATAATTTTTTTAGCGTTTCAAAAATAAAAACAAATTATTTTTTAAATTAAAATATTTATGTATTTTCCTTTTTCAAAATCAAAATCTTTTGAAAATTGTTTTTTAAGTTTAAATTTTAAAAAATAAGGAAACCACTTGCCACATTGATTTCAGTGTGGATATATAGGATATATTGAATCTCTGAATGGAACATGCCCAGTTCTTCCTTTCCTTCATTCATCCATGGAATTATACTAATTAATTAATTAGTACAAATAAAATATGAAAAGTTAACCCTGTGCTACAGCTTCAATTACGAGTTTCCTGTTTTTGTTTTTTTGTTTTAAAACTGTTTCCTTTCTCTCTCTTTTTTGAAGTTGCCTATTTTCTTCTAAACATAGTTTCCTTTTTCCTTCTAAACATAGTTTCCTTTTTCAGACCCCGTTTATTTATAAAATGAAGCGATGGAATGGCTTCCGTTTTCAATCTGCGTTTGTTTCTGACAGTATGGGAGATCGTAGACACATCCGATTCCAAACACCCACCGCTGCCAACCCCACCTGGAACAGAGCACCATCCCATCTTCGTCCTCATTCTGGACCTCCTCCTGTTGTTCATCAACCCATCCCCATCCGAACAAGCCACGCAGCTTCGGTTACGTCCGTGACTCTTTCCTCGCTGATAACCATCACTGGGGATGCCATTTTCACCAACATGCCTGAGGATGGAGTCGCTGTTTTAGGCCCTGTATGCCCACCTCCTTCTACGTCTCCTCGAAGGAATTACAGCAACAGCCGTCCAGCGCCCCCCCACGCGATATATCAGCGACAACAAAGAACCCAATACAGCCTTCCAGCAGCTGCTCTTGTTCCTTCCCAATCATCTATGCCTCCACCTCCCCGAAGAAATCCCATTACTCGTAACTCTCCTCATCCCTTCATCTATCAGCAACAAGAACAAGTTGCAGTGACTGATGAGTTTCTCTGGGGTTCAAATGGTTCCCATCATATGTACTCGAATGTGGAGGAGGTCCAAGTATCCATGCGTACACCAGTACTCCCGCCCCTTCTTCCCCATACTTCCAGAAGAGGGACAAACTACACCTTTCCTCTTCCTCCCCAGCCATCCACGCCTACACCAAGAGGAAGAAGTTACGTTTCTGAGTTTCCCTCTCGGTCAAATGAAAGTCATGTTGATGGGCCTCGCGGTGGCGTGCACTCAAATTTGGAGGAGGGTGCATCCTACGAGGCCCTCCTTGAATTAGGAGAGCAGTTGGGCACTGTGAGGCTACTTTCGGAAGAAGACATTTCAGCTCATCTCAATGTGGAGGAGGCTTCTTCTTCTGTGGAATCTGACATGTGTGTCATATGCCAGGACCCCATTGAGCTTGAGCAGGCAATTGCGGTTCTACAGTGCAAGCATAACTATCACGCCGACTGCATAAAGAGGTGGTTGCTGGAGAAGAACGTTTGCCCTGTGTGCAAGAGGACCGGGATTGTTGTCTAGATTGTTAGTTGTATTTTTATTTTGGAGTTTCTGTTGGGCCATGTAACTAAAAATAGCTATTGTTTGAAGGTTTGGAAACAATTTTAGATGAGTTTGAAATCATTTGAATAAAAGAAATGTTTGCGCATGCAATTAAAGGCTTTCGAGACAAATGACATCCGGTTTCGTAACCGATGGCACATGTGTTCGTTTGATTCTCATGTGCTATATTATTGTCTGCAATTTTTTAACCATTTTTACTGCTTTGAGCTCCAAATAAATTGAATTTTGTAACCACAAAATCTAGCTTCTGATGTGTGCATATACGAACTCAACTCCGTAAAATGCAACAGCTTTTGAATGAAAATATAATTACTAAGACTCACTTGGGATAATGAATGGTCTCTAATTCAAATGGGTCGATTTGAGCTGAAATATCCATATCTTTGTGCACTCGCATATTGTCCATTATCAAATAGCCGGAAATTTCTAACAAACCAATCAATCAAACAGAAGAAAATCAATTAGAATTGCGAAAACACTTACCGAAATTTGATTCCTAACCGTAATAGATTTTAACATTGGACCCTTAAAGCTGGTTATGAGCACACATGAATACTCTGGTTGGAGATTTTTTTTTTTCTGCACACAACCATAAAACTACGAGGATTAATGGGCTTTGTACACTAGCTTCTGTTCAATCGGACACCCGATGGCCCAATGCCTGAAATCAATGCCCAGGTCCCAGAGTCCTGTGCTAAAAGAGTAACGAAGTAAGGTGCCCGATTTGGCTGGTCAGTAGAAAACTACTGAATCTATTACAGTCTTACAGAAACAACATTGCATCGACAGATCATTTCTATTGCAATTTACAAGCTACCAAGCATTTGAAATTAGAAAAGTACAGAGAAAATCACAAGCGGACACAAACAAGCAAAAGTGAACAGAACATGCGTTTCTTTGTCCATTAAAATCATGATTCCTAGACTGAAAGCGACATTAATAGGTGGTAATTGATGCTACACCAAGCTCACAAGGCAGTTATACTGCTTGTCCACCTATTTAATTTTTTTCCTTTGCACTGCTGGGGGGCGAAATTGAGCCCAAACATCTCCCTGAGGGCCTGTTCTGACTTCATATTCCCAGACAGCCGTGCAACAAGAGCGGCGCTGTCCGCAATGTGATCCATGTCGTTGGTGTCAGTCCATAGCCGATAGGCCAACTGCAACTTCCTATGTTTTGTCTTCAAACCCACGCCCCACATGAGGTACAGGTTCTCCCTATCATGGCCAGAGAGGCAACTCTGCATTCTCTTGGCCAGCATCTCCCTCTCTTGACAAAGAGCCTTCATTCTGTTTCCAGCATTAAAATCGTGAGCAATGGTTCTATATATTCGTTGCATGCACGCTTATGTATTCTTATTACAATTTTTCCACAAAACATGACAAGGCATTAAAGTTTGTACCTTGAAGCAGAGGTGAGAGACCGACCATTTTCCACGGTCCCAATGCCACGAGAAAATATGTCACTGAGAAAAGACAGCCTCCGGAGCTCCACCTCCATGTAAATCGAGTCTGTTGTGTCACCTTGAAATGTTAAGAAGAAGAAGCTTCTGTGAACAATGGAAACATTGCAGTCATGCCAGAGTTTAATGATCTCTCTCTGAAGCCTCTGGAATTCTGCAGCCCAAGTCAGGGAACTTTGATGGTCGAATTTAACTGGATCTAATCCAACATCTTTCACTTCCCTAGTTGATATGTCAACCCTTGTTTTCGCTTCCTGCATCCATCACAAGTACAAGTACATCTCAAACATATATTTGTTACTTTTTATTTTATCCTACGCTGGGTCCTACTCTCTCTCTCTCTCTCTTGAAGATATAACTAAGGCTTTGAGGACATGGCAGCAAGAGGGAATTAATTAACGCTTACCAGACCATCAACTACTTGTTTCTCAGACTGAAGCTCAGTCACATCCAACGGTCCTGAAGTGGATCTGCTATTGCTTGTGATAATCCCGCCATCGGTAAAATGATCGACATCCTTGGCATTTAGGTCCTCGCCTGAATCCCCCCTAGCAGAAGTTTGAGAATCTTCCATTGACAAATCTTTCATCTCTGTGCCATAGTCCAATAGAGGAAGCTCCAATTGAAAGCCTGTGGGCCTTCCTTTAAAGTCCTTTTCAAACTCATCAGGTTGAGTGTGCTCATTCTTAGGATTCTCAAACCAAGGTGAAGTGAAGGCAGTCACAGGGTGTGCATTACAACTTCTACTCCGACTTAACTCTGAGCTTTGAGAGCTAAATCTATCTGTCGGTGGGGCACTCAAAGTTAATTCTTGTGGAGGAGTGCAACAAGAAGGATGGACGAAACTGAACTCTTCTGTATCTTTCTCCATTTGGGGCAGCGCCAGTTCCTGGTATGGTCTACTATCATCTGCCATAGCTAACATTCCTGCATTTTCTTCATGAGATGACGCATTGGTTATGTGTGTGCTCGTGCTTGAATTTTCAACCTCAATGCACTGAACTTCCCTGCAAAATTCCTCTGAATTTACATTTGATCCTTCCTCAACATCATCATCATCATCATCCAGGTATGAATAAAGCTGAGTAGCTACAACATTGGGGAAACGGTTGTCTTCATGGATTGGAAGCCGTGTGTAATTCTCAGCAGAATTATTCCTTCTGTACCTACTAGAATACATAGGGGTGCTACATTTTTTGACTGCATCATCCGAGGAATAACCCTTTGGCATTGAGTTTTCATGCTCCAGTGGTTGCTCTACCTGCGACATAGAGTAACCTTGATCAAAATGTGCCAGGAAGTGCATAAAAATGTGAAACTTAGCAATAATTTCAGAATACAGATGTCAAATTGGTGGCTCTAGTAAGAACAATAGACAGTTTCATATACCACTGTCATAGAATCTCTACTGTTCTCTGGCAATCTTAGTAACTTTTCAACCTGCGATTGGGCATTATCTCTTTGTAAAGTTAAATCTGCTATCTCCTTTTTTAGCTGCACGGGAAAGAAACACAATTCATATTAAAAGTTAATGCTTGACTTGCTAACTATTTGAAAGAATTTGCACTTAATCCAAGCAGTGTATCCTCAAATAACGAACTCAACCTTCTAATTAATAATTGGTGCATACAGAATTCAAAAGGGCAGCTTGACTAGGAAAAATACATTAACACGGTATCTTACCAATGTCATAGAAACTCTACTACTTTCAAGCAATAGTAACAACTTTTCAATCTGGGATTGAGCACCATCTCGCTGTATAGCTACCTCTGTTATCTCCTCTTTTAGCTGCATAAGGAAATATTTACATTTTGACAGCAAAAAATGTTGCTTTCTAGCTTGATAAGAAAAATAGTTTTCAAGTAATTTGGCATCACATGATCAATTCAATTAACCTTCAGAAAGTCTTAGTAAAGGTAAAAACAAGATTATCTCTGTGATGGGCGCTCTGCATTTAGTCAATCCCCTCAGCATTTGTTTTTGGTTAGGTAGTAGTGCTCGTCCCTTTTTGGTTGGGAACAACCGAACGTGTACTAAAGTATCTAGCACCAATATGGTAATAGCTGATAGAATAAGGAACCCAGACTTAGCTCAGGCTTGTTTTAGTATTTTAAAAATAAGGCTTCAATAAGGAAGACCATACCAAATTTTAAAATAAATTTGTTAAATAAAAAAAGGTAACCAAGCAAAAGAAATATAGCCAATTATTTCTGTTAAATATTGTTTTAGCAGAATTTTGACTTGGGAATTAATACTTCCACTTCCTAGGCATAGGCTTATTCAAGAGGCACAAATATAGCCAGTTCAAGCACGTCGCAACTAGAAGATAATTTTACCCTTGCAGAAAGCATGAAAGTCCATCTTTTACCTTGTCGATCAGAAAGTCCCTGTCTCTCAGTAATGCAGCAGAATTAGAGTCTGATTTTGGCCATGAAGTTCTCAACTCACTCTCCAACCTAGCTACTTCTCTCTGCAAATGCTTCACCAGGGCTTTATCACTCACAACTATGTTGACCTGCGCATTGGTAGTCACTTCCTTAGCACAACTTCCAAACAGCAGGGTGTTTCTAGATTGTTCAAAATGAGTTCGTGCAGGGCTCATGGTACAGATTATGCAAGTTCTAGCATTGCCGCCCAAGGAGGACTGCAGGATGCGTGTTAGCTTTGAATCTCTGAATGGAACATGCCCAGTTCTTCCTTTGCTGCATTCATCCATGGAATTATACTAATTAGTACAAATCAAATATGAAAAGTTTCACCCTGTGCTACAGCTTCAATTGTAGAATCCTAAGTGAGGTGGGGGAACTGAATGT
This sequence comes from Taxillus chinensis, assembly GCA_023512835.1. Taxonomy (NCBI): domain Eukaryota; kingdom Viridiplantae; phylum Streptophyta; class Magnoliopsida; order Santalales; family Loranthaceae; genus Taxillus; species Taxillus chinensis. The sequence continues at coordinate 10,557,071 of CM042090.1, forward strand.
TAAGGTCACCAATGATGTTATAAAAGCCAACGAGTAAAATAGTAAAAATAAAAATAAAAACCTGCCAATCCTTAGGGCAATATGATAATAAAACCCTAAAAGAATGTATACAAGCAGACCTCAGCTTTCGGATAACTGTCCCCAGAGTTAGTAAACTTCGATTTATGTGGGAACCTTCTTTCAACCTTGTGCCAGCTGATAATGACTGAGATGCACGCTCGCTCCCCGCAAGATCAACAAAATTCTGCAAAGAAAGAAATTAAAATAACTACAAAAATAAAACTTGGTGGTTTTCTGATTTTTGTTTTCTTTCATCATGATTTAGAAGAAAACTAATGAACAATACCACAGTTGCTGTAAGGGTGCTAGAGCTGTTATTGCCAATAATTTGGCGGGAGGAGCATTCGATTGTCTGGAGAGAAAAATTCATTGACACATACATCAACATTGGGGAAAGAATTTCCAGGTTGCAAATCTGTTAAAAGAATACGTAATACTGCAAACAGAAGTTTAACCAGTCTAAGAATTTGATGAGATCTTGAGCTTGTTTCATTAAGAGCAGTCTCTCCTATTTGTCTCTGAGCTGCAAACAAAAATATATGTATATATAATTCAAAATTATGAAACCACAGTACATGCATAAAATTAAAGCAGGGATAATTCAAAGTCCTATTTGCCATTACCGTCACAAATGGAAAGGAGCGCCTGTAGATGGCTCCGGTCCCTCAACCTTTCCTCTGTGAGTTTCTCAACAACAGTCCCTCTCTATTGAACAGAGGAAATTGTCAATGCAAGAAAATATACAAGAAAAAGGTACATGCAGTATGAGAAAGGGAAACTTACCTCTGGGTCATCTAGAAGTCTGAGGGGAGTGGAATCGAGGCTGAGCAAGTCTCTAACGGATTCATTGTAGATCTCCATGGCAGATAATTTCAAACTAAATTCTTTATCCTTGTGCTACAAGAAAGCACCAGCCATTTTCATTATACTCACAAAAGCTGAACAATGTACCCTGAAAAACATATCAACAATGAAGGGGAAACTAATGATTGATATATGTATGCATTACCTTCCCTACATAATCATAGATATCTGTTACAGCCAACTCCGTAATTCCAGTCATGGTATATGTCTTTCCACTGCTTGTTTGTCCATAGGCAAAAATACTTGCTGGCCATTTGAAAAAAATAATGTTCAACGTCACTCAAGTTATACGTTGGGAAGCTGAGAGCTTAAAGAAAACGTATAATCAGTCACCATTAATTCCATTGACAGCTGAAAGAGCAACTTCCTTGGCACCTTCCTCGTACACCTGCTTGGTAGAGCATTCCGACCCGAACACTCTGTCTATCAAAACCGAAGCCCAAAACAAAGAGCAATTTAACAAGATTTGAAGAGTCAGATTGCGGGCATTGATAGGTCCACACAGTATTGTTACATAATCTTGTCGGGTTCAAAATAAGAATTTTAAGTAAACAAACTACCCATACTCGTTTAAAAATGGGAGAAACAAAAATCTGATGCATTATAAATGTAAGACCCATATAATTTCTAACATCCACATGGCATTGTAATAAATCATGCCAGGTTCATTGAAGGATATTATGTAAACAAAACTACTCGTAAATAGGAAAAACGATAAATTATGAATGGAAAAAAAATGCAGGCGCTGATAATTTTAGGGTCATTTTGATTATTGGAAAAAAAAATTATCAGGAGTAAATAATTTATTCATAAAATGTTAGGTAGAATGACGAACGCCCATCCTAATTTATTTCATTAGGAAAACGCAAGGCGCATAATTTGTTCGATCCGAACAGCAATGTTGGTCTACAATAATGATCCAATATTAAGTTGAAAACAAATTACACATACCATATGTGTAGGCAGTCGGGTACAAGGACCTCTCAGGAACGGAGAGGCTGCTCCGGAACAAAATGGTGTCATCATTGACACATTCCCACTCCGACACGTCTCTCCCGGCGATCTCCTTGTCGTTCAAGGGCCTCACCCGAACCAGAACCGAAACCTTCTCCTCGCGGCCAGGGCCGGCCGCCGCCGCCTCACCCTCGACCGTCCCCATTTCTGTCGCCTCCTCCGAGGGGGGCGGAGGGATATCAACAAATGCGAAATGAAACTAGATCAGGAATTCAGCAACCTCGGATCTGCTGTCGCCGCCGATCGTCGCCATCGGGCTCAACAATTGTATTGTGGTGGGGGAAGGGAATGGGAATGGGAATGGGAATGGGAATGACAATGGGTTTGAGGTTATCAACATTGGGAATGGAATGTGTTGTGATCTTCAGCTGGTTTCAATTGGATGGATGGGATTGGATGGGACAGGGCAGTTGGTTAATACGTACGGATTGTCTTAAACTGGGAATATTGGTGTAAGATTATTGTTTATGTTTTTTTTTTTTTAAATTCGTATTGTTGGCAAGTTATTAATTATCTAAAATAGTAGTCATTAAGTATAGAGTCGAAGTGGTTGATGCCTTGATGGTGGGTGGGTGTGTGTGGGGGTGACTTGTTGTTGGCTGGGGCAGTTGTCATTAAAGTTTAATACGAAATTAGTTGCTATAATTGAGATTTGGGCTTGTAGTTATAAATAGGATCAGATTTTTATTTTTATTTATTTTTCCTAGCTGGGTGGTTGTGGCTCAGACTCAGTTATTTATTTATTTATTTATTCATTCATTCCACGTATGCGCGACCACCTTGTCACACACTACACGCGCACACACAACGGAGTCACGTCTTTTCTCATGCAATGTTGTCGTGTTCTGTAGCCTGTAGGTGACTTAGGTGTAGCTGTGATCCAAAAAGCATAGAACAATTTTACAATTTTATTTTATTATTATTGACCAGTGATAGGCTTTATAGTTATACTAATGCTTGCTTGGCCTCTATGCGTGATACAGTAAAGTTTGACTTTAGGTATCAATTTCTTTAATATATATATTAATCGCTATTGAATTTATGGGTTCAAATAATTGGAATGACGATATCATCTGAATAAGAAAAATGAAATGATATTTGTTCTAGAATTTGTTAGTACTTGACAGCTCAAAATATCATATTAAAATAATAATTGTAATAGTGATGGGTTGTTTTTTTTTCAATGAAAGGACGGTGGTCGTAATCCATACACGCTGTCACCAAGTACCACCGTCAGTGTAGCATAATTCGCCATTCAATCCGATCCTCCAAGATGATTGGTAAATAATAATAAAAAAAAAAAACTAAAACCCATCACCATGGTACTACAATCGGCATACCAGGAAAGGGTCTTTGACATGGGTACTATAATAATAATAATAATAATAATAATAGTGATTTAATTTCATGGTTTTTAATTTATTAAAATTAGGATTTAAATAATTTTGTATAAAAAAAGAGAAAATATATTTTTAAAAATATGTATTTTTGTAAAACTATATCTCATTTGTAATATATATATATATAAGTTTAGATAATAAAATCGATAAAAGAAAAACGATATAAAATAAATAAATAAATTTAATCTCGAGTAAAAATTAAATTTAAATTTAAAAATTTTTAAAAATAGCTGAAAATTGTTTTTGCTCAAAATAGAACCGGTGCATAAATGAGAAAAAAATACCTTCCGTGTTTTAACTTCAAAATTAATATATGCTTAAATTGGACGTAACATTATATTAATTATTTAATAATGATTTTTTTTAAGTTGTCACTTATCATTTCCCTTACACGCATTATTAGGAATTTTCACATTTTTTTTTATTTTTAAAATTTCCTTTCTCTCGATAAATTTCACATAAACTACTGTTATGAATTGACTTAAACTTAACTGGGTCATTTGTAATTTCATGATTTTTTTTATATACTAGTTTCCATAGTTAATTTTCAAGATTTCATTTAGGCCCCTCAACCTATAGTTAATTTTTAAGATTATACCAATAACAATGTCAAGTTTTATATATAGTCCTAGCTAGCGTAATATGTGATGGTAAAATCTTAAAACAGTACGTGATAGGTTTGAGTACGCATGATTTTCTTAATTATGCGGATATAACATATAAGCCGCTGTGATCATGACAACAGTGGAATGCTAAAGAAATAAAGAAAAAGGCAATGTTATTGGTTGCGCATATAATTCATTCAATTATCGTAATTATATTGATATTAATTTAAATTTTAATTACACATAATTTGCCTGTAAATAAAAATTTTAAAGAAAAAGAAATGACAAGTTCTATTGCTATTTAAAACTTTACAACTACCTTCTAATTAATTTGACCATAGAACTTTTCTGTTTTTCACTTAAAAGAGATCATATGATAGTTATAAATGCTGTAAATAATATACCTAGATAGCTTTTATAAGAGCATTAGGTGTAGACTCGTTAAATTTTTAGTTAAATTTATCTACATGTACCAATATGGGCACAAATTATACTCAAAATCATGTTTTAATACAAACTTTATTAAAACTCAAACATCGAGGCACTAACTATCTAAATTTGGTTAAATTTAAATAGTCGGTGACTCGATGTTTGGATTTTAACAAAATTTGTAATTAAAATACAAATCTCGAGTATAGTTTGTGATCCATATTATTACATATTGTTAGAATCGGGCACGTAAAGGCCTGATTAAGTGTCACGATATTGTCCGCTTTGGACTCGCCACATCGGCCCGCACAACTTTAAAACGCGTCATAACATTTAAAACCTTCTTTATTCTTATATAAGCCTTAACTTTCTTGTCATCTAGCGATGTGGAATAAACATCCTAACAATCTCTCCCTTTGTCACACATCAATCGTATACCATAGGTTGGAGACACACCTACGAAACTAGGGATTTCTTATAACTCTCCCTCAATCCACGCCTTGTAGAGAGATCAAACCGGTTCGATATTAAAGTGACATCATAACCCGGATACCGCCGCACTAACGGGACACGCCGCTCGATCACACAGCGCCGAGAAGACTTTCAATATTACTTAACACTTAACGGAGATAACGGACAACAACTGGGCTCGATACCAGTTTGTTAGAGCATCCACATCAGGTTTGGTATAATTAAGTTTTTCCTATAATTTAGGGAAAAAAATATAGATTTGTCAAAATTACATTCACATCAAGTTTCCTAAAAATAGGTATAGGGATAGAAAATAAAATGAAAAGATGAGAGAGAAAATAATATAAAATAAATTAAGTAATAAATGTAGATAAAATAGGGAATGAGATGTTTGATGTTTTTAAAAATAAACAAATTAAATACTATTCATCCCTAAAATAGGGATAAAAAATACCAAAATTGGTGTGATGCTCTTAGAATCGGGCACAAGTAAAGGCCCGATTAAGTGTCACGATATTGTTCACTTTGGGCTCGCCACATCGGCCCACACGGCTTTAAAATGCATCGTAACATTTAAAGCCTTCTTTCTTCTTATATATGCCTTAACTTTCTCGTCCTTAAGCGATGTGGACAAACATCCCAACACATAAGCAAATTTAACTAAAAATTTGAAGAGTTGCGCGTAATGCTCTAAAAGATTATGTGATATTCATAAAATGACATTTGTGCCCTTGTTTAACACCGAAAGAAAATAAGAGAATAATATTTCAGAAAAATATAAAATGATTTCGCAGCACCACTTTAATTAATTGTGGTACAGAATAATCAAAATTTGAATCTCAATTTTTTTTTTTAAATTTACCAGTGAATTTAAAAAAAGTTTCAATTGGCTCGAATTAGAGACGGCGTGATGTTGGGGAATTTTAGTATGTTTCGTATGCAGTGAATCTGCAAACCTGAGACTACACGCCACCGGGCAGTGAATTGGACAGCTGTTGGCACAAGTTCGATCCGCGGAGGCTTTCAAAAGATCCCACTGGTTGGTGCATCTGCGGTAGCGTTGGTCGAGAGTCATGCATAATTGGCTTCTTAATTATATATATTATATATATATATATATAAAAAGGAAATAGATACTTTTTGCTAAAATTATATATTTTTTATTAATTATGGGTCTCAATGCGGAATGAGATCGGTAACTAGTAGTTGAGATCTAATTGTTAGTTTAGTCGAAATGAATTGTTCTTATAAAACATGTTGGCTTATTAATGACATAATGAGATGTAGTTAGTTTGTCCTTCGTGGAGGAGATTCATAAGAGTAAAGTTGAAGTTTATTTTCGGTAGGTAAATGATGAACATTGAATAAATTCTGAATGTTGAATATAATTTATTGAATTTGAATGTTGAATGTAATTTGTTGACTTATGAATTCTGAATGGATGTTCTCTTTGCATTTTTCTATCAAAGCATGTCTGTGTTTCTAAAACATCAATATCTAAAAATTTCATTGTCCAATGACTTTTTTAAAGTTTAAAAATCAGTTTTAAAAATATTGGTTTTAAAATAAAGTTTTCAAAAAGATATTTTGATTATAGCATTTATAAAAAACCTCGAAGATTTCATTAATGACACATTTGTAATTTAATTTTATGTGTGATATCAAATACAAAGATGTTCACTTTCGATGTTTATTTTTCTTATAATTTTTTTTGAAGTTATTGTCTTATTGATTTTGATTATTATTATACACTGTGGTAATTGATTGGTAACAAGCGTTAGACTTGAAAGAGTTATTTGAAGACTAAAGAATCAAACAATTGCATATTATAGGATACATCTCTCCAAAAACTTAGCAGGAATGAAGTTAAGTTCAGACATACAACATGAGTTAATGATTTGCATCTTTAAATAATTTTATAAAGTGATATTATTTGAGTGAAGTTGTAAATGAAGTTTGAATTTGTATAAATTTTAACTAGTTGGATAAAAAACCTTACAATATAGTGTGAATATTATATTATAGAAGGCTAAGTTGACTTTGTATTGCATACATGATAAAATAGCTACAAAGTCAATAAAAATTAAGGAGAGTCAACCACAGATGGTCGGTGGTCAATGAGAGTCAACAAATGTATGCAAAGTTAACACTTAATCTAAACACAATAGTCAATCCAAACACGAGTTATGAGGTCAATTTAATGTTGTAAGGTAAATTTGGTCACTAAGTTGAAGTCAATTCAGATAATGTGTGAAAATGTCCATATTACAAGTAATATTGCACATTCTAATAGAAATGTAAATTCATATAATGTTGAAAATCTTTATAGTGTGTGAAGAGCATATTACGAACCATGTTGTGGATCCAAATAAAGGTGTAAATTCAGACAATGCTACAAATCGAAACAATATTTGCAGATATGGAGAGTAGTGTAAATTTGGACAACAATTGTAAATATGAAAATAGAACACTTCAATAGGCCACAAGTGTATTGAATATATTTTGGAGTTGTCTCGTATTAGGTTTTCCCATGAATTCAACCCCTTGAGGTTTTCCCATGGGGAGTACGCCACTAGTTTTGGACCTGATGATGAATAGGAAATTTAACCATATCTACACAAACTGGTTAAATCGATCTACGTGTGCCTTGATTGGTATGACTTACTCAAAGCATCTACTAGGGTGATCGAATGCCGCACGGGTGAAGACGCTGACCCTGTAACATCAAGGCATTCACACATGTTTTCTAATTATTTTTCTTAAATTTATAAATTTAAACTATTTTTTATTTTTATATATAAATATATAACACAATATATTTTTTAATAACTCTTTATATCATTAAAATAATATTTTTGTTATAATTTAATATAAAATAAAATTAAAAATTATAAAAAACATGAAGAAAAGATATAAGTAAAATTGTTTATATAATTTAATAATCAGTGAGACTCAATAATTCTTTCTAATATATTAAAAAATAATATATAATTTGTATGGAGAAAATTAAATATAAGATTTTTGTGAAAATATTTGTATGATTTTTTTATTTTTTTTACTAGGATGTTACCAGTGTTTTTAGGTTTTTTCTTTCTCTTTTCTTATATATAGGAAAACTTATAACTTGTATTTGGTTTAGCGCAATTTCTTCAATGGGACTTTTGTTTATGTGTTGTATAATTGATTTGAGTGTTGATGGGAAGATTCGTATGATTTAATTGCTCATTTTGGTGCTTGATTGCATATGTCGTATACGGCATAGCATAGAGCGTTGCATTATGATCGAAACGAGCGTTTAACATTTGTGCAATAAAATTTTATAAGCATGTATAAATATTTAATCTCGATATCAAAATAATATAAGTAATAATGCACCCTGCAGCCGCACCAGACCACGCCCGATCAAAACGGCGCGTATTTATACTACAGGTAACACGATCCAAGTCCATTCTTTTTTTCACTTCTGAGGAACGTTCTGGAATCCATCAACGACCTCGTCAATGAAGCCAACTTCCACTGCTCGTCCTCCGGCTTCTCCCTCCAGGTCCAGGCCATGGATTCGAGCCACGTCGCGCCCTGGTCGCCCTTCTCCTCCAGTCCGAGGGCTTCGACGACCGCACCGTCTCCATCGGCATCAACCTCGCCAACATCCACAAGATGCTCCCATGCGCCGCCACCGAAGACATCGTCACCATCAGGGCCTACCACGGCGGCGATACGGTCACTTTCATGTTCGAGAGCACCGATACGGTCGCTTCATTGAACTCAGTGCGCTCGAGCAATTCCGAAAGTGACCTGGAGTCTCTTGATTCTGATTCACAAGAGGCAAGCCTTTGGTAAGCAGATCCGACATATTACATTTCTAGTTTGTGATAGTCGGATTGAAGTTCTGAAGTACACGCCCTGAAATTTATTTTATCCATACGCATGCACGCACGCCCTCCATCACATGGGTGATATGTATGGAAAGTGAACACTGTTCTCTGCAACTCCTTAGCTTACCTTAAACCATAGTCATTCCCTTTATGAGATTATCATGTTGATATCTAATAATTTTCATTTCAGATTCGTGTGCTGCCATTAATTTCATCTTCTTCTGCAAATATTTATGAGTGCAAGGGTTGTATGGTCGTGCCGTGATGTAGCTGCAGCCGTCAAATATATGTATCATGCCATTGCCAACCAGCAGAAAATATTGGAGGAAAGATTCAGTAGACCAAGGAATGACTGGTCTACTTAGTCAAAAGAATGATACATATAGTGTGGAACAGGCAGAGCCATTCCAGCCAGCAAGAGTTGGGCCAATCCGCAGCTAGGCTTTGGCAACCCGCTGCAAGGGGAAAAAAGGGTTGGACTCAGCGTTAGTGGGAATAGAATGCATGAGGACCTGATACTGATATTGGGACACAGGCCCAGGCAGATTATAAACACAGCTCAAGTGGGAGCCAATGTGGTCCGTTGTTTTCTTTTCATTATTTATTATGGATTTTCCTTCTTCTTCTTTTTTTTTTTTGTAGTAGTAGTGCAGGTCTGTTGGTGTTTCTTCCCTTTCGATTCCTGGAATTCTCAAACACTCAGAAAATCCTTTTCTATTGCAATATAGATACTTCGTTGTTGATGATACTCTGTTCTAATTTGTAATTTCATTAGATAACTGTAGGTTTCCTTTTTTTCCATTTTAGACAGTAGGCTTTGAAGTGGGATTCCCATCAACTAGCCTTTACAGAAGTTGTCAGTAGGTATGCACGCATAATGTTGATTTTATGTTTATAGTTTTCCCAGAATGGTGGGTTTGCCTCAAAATTTAAAACATACTTCTTTAACGGGATATAACAATCCTTTTATCTGGGACTGCCCTTATGGGTCTCTTGGATAAACTTGCAAATTTGAAAAGGTGATTTTTGTTTTCATTTTCATTTATTTTTATTTTTAAGTGGATGCAAGAATGACAGCTGTTTTTTTTTGTCCGTAGATTTTCAGAACTAAAACTGAATGGCTTAAAGTTAGGCAAACCTGTAGTGGACAGCCTCTGTTAACTTTTGAGGAGAACTAGCTTGTCAGGGATAACGCTTGGGGGGTACTAGTATCGGAACCGTGTGTTTGGGTCACCTCACTCTTATTCTGGCACTTTATGAGCAGTTCTAGTTTCTATTGCTTCTTACAAGTGACTTTATTTTGTAAACAGGCTGGTGCTTTACAGTTAACTGAATCACTGCCCAATGGGACACAAGATCTTGCAAAACTTTACCTTTCACTCTGTGGACTAACATCTCAATGTATCGTTAAATTGAACACTGAATTTGCTGTAGTTGGTTGTCTCAATGAGCTGAACCTAGGGGGAAATTGTATTAAGCAAGAGGTTGGGTTTCTGTTATTTATTTTTCCTTAACACATATTTGGATCTGTTTCCTTTTTAATCCAGTTAAGCTTTGACAAATCCTTTGCTATTCTAACACCAATCTTCATGGAGGGGTGAAAATAAATAATGCAGTTTTATTACATTGATTCTATAAAACTGCATACTTCATCTTGAAGAGTATGCAATTTATAACTTCCATTCAGTAGTTCTATTTGGAAGTAGTTGTGATAAGTGAAGGTGAACTTAAAATTAGGGATCTGAGGCATGAGTTTACAAGCTAGTCAGTATTCTTTTTAAGAGGTTATGTAGAGAAAAAAGTAGCGTTTTGTTTATATTGTCTTGTTAAAAAATTCCTATGTTTACAGCGTAATTTCTCATTCACTCTGGTTTTGCACATAAAACTAGTCTATATGATGAAGAGTTTGTGGTGGTTAAATCCCTAGTAGCACTGCATTAGCATCTCTACTCAATAATTCTCACTGTTGCATAAGAGTTCTGGTGCTTAGCAATTGTCATCTTGGGCGTACAGGATTTCTTGGCATACTGGAGGCACTAGCAGATTTAATTTCCAACTAATCAGTTATTATTTGCTTTATCAGAGAACAGTTCCCTTTAAGAGCTTAATCTTGCTGAAAATGCGGATACTGCAGAGAATTTACCCTCGCAGAACAATGCATTGAGTCCAGAATTATCACGGCCAAGCCTCAACATTTCGGATGCCTCTCCTACTTTATGTCTCAGAAAAGGTTGGTGCTGATGTTGCTCAACTAGGGTAGTGTGGGATGAGCACTGATTGTTGTCGGCTTGAAGTTCCTGATAGTAGAGATAAACTAAATGGAGAAGAGCCTGCTGTATCTGGTTTTGGTGACAGTAGCACATCACGCCAAGGGAATCCATCGTTTCCAGAGTGCCAATTCATTCAAAAGCTTTCCAACGCAAGTAGCACTGCAAAACTGTTGACACTGTTGGATCAGCGCAAGTTGTTGAAACTTTATACATCGCTTGGTCAATGAGTGCTAGAGTTGGGCTTTGTCAGAAGCACGTCAGGGGAGAGATTATTCATTTTTCAGTGGAAGGAGTTAAATTGTTGCAGGGTTAGATCTTGCTGCAGAAGGGATTGATCTTCTGGGTTCAAGTTTCATTGCCTTGTGCTGCTCTGCAGAAGATGAGAGCTCTCTGTTAAATCACTGCCCTGCATGCTGTAGGTTCATCATAAAGGCCATGAAACATACCAGAGAAGGTGACAAAAAAGAGTTATTTGGTGGCGAATAGCATTGCCGTACGTGAAGCATTGCAGTATGTTGATGAGCTTCACCAAGCTGGAATAAGGCGGTGAGTTAATTTTCTTATTTTTATTTACCTGAAATCAGCTCTGGTTGTCATTATTGTTGTACTAGGGAGGGATTCAGTTTTCACTGCAAGGAATACTATCGGGTGCATTTGACTCGAGTTTTATTTATCGATCACTTGAAATGAAAATTGACATTATTTATCTAGTATGTTGATTGGAGGTTTTATGCCTGCAAAAATATAAGGATGATTGGAGGTTTTACGCTTTATGTACAAGAAAAATCATTTCAACTTCGGTTGTGAAAGCACCTTGCTAATGGATTCAACTGCCCTTTTGCCATCTAATACCGTGGCAGATTGCTGGGAAGACCTCTGAAAGTGTTTATGATGAGGAGTGAACCTACATTTTGTAGCTCTACATTGCTCGAGCACCTTGCTAATGTATTCAACAATTTCATCTGACAGCAGACTAGTTTATGTTTTGCTCTCTTTTTGTTGATGTCTTATTATTTTATCGCAGATGGTAGATTTAACTGCTAGTAATAAAAAAATTATTTTATCAAATATTGAATTATGAACCAGTTATCGCTATTATTAATATCATATACATATATATATATATATATATATGTGTGTGTGTATTTTAATATGCAGAGCATTCATACTAGTTCTTCAAATTTAGAGGAAGTTTTAATTTTTGAAAAAAATATCTTACGTCAGGTCATTTAAATTTTAAAATTTAAAGAATAAAAATAAAGATTAGAGAGAGATTTTGAATTAATATTCATCTTTTAAATATTTTTAAAATATATTTTTTGTTATATGTGTATTTTTAATGAATTGTAATAAATAAATGAGATTAAAAAGATATTAAATATAAAATATAAAATTATAATTTATTATATAGAGATAATGATGGAGGACTGATGCATATAATTTTTTAAATATCTTTAATTTTTTACTGTATATCCATTAAAATAGAGATAGAGAAGATGGAGTTAGTGTAAATGCCTTAAAAACATTCATATTAGGTCTTTCAAACTTTAAAATTTAAAGAAAGTTTTAAATTTTGAAATAAAAATATTCTACATGAGGTCCTTCAAACTCTAAAATTTAGATAATAAAAATAGAAATTGGAGAGAGAATCTCTATATTTAGAGGATTATTATTCATCCTTCAAATATATTTTAATATATTTCTTATTATATGTACATTTTTAATTGATTATAATAAATAGATGAGATTTAAAAAAATATTAAATAAAAAATAAAAAAATTATAATTTATTATATAAAAATAAAGATGGAGGACCTAATGTATGTAGTTTTTTAAATATCTTTAAATTTTTACTGTACATTCATTAAAATAGAGATAGAGAAGATGGAGTTGGTGTGGATGCTCTAAGTAGTAAATGTATAATTTTAATTTTGAAGGATTAAACATATTATTAATAATTTTTTGGTTAATGCTAGAAGAACTTGATGGTTTAATACACAACTTTAAAAAAAGGATATATATATATATATAATTTTTTCAAATAAAAAAATGACATTTTTAAAAAGTATTATTAAAAAGACATTAACATGCTTTTTAAAAGTATTGTCCTTCACCTAAGATAATTCTTTTGAAAAGTTTTATTTTTTCTCAAAATTCCTTTAACGACGTGATGATAAATGATACTTTTGAAAGCATCATTTTTTTACTTTTAATGATGTTTTAAAAGTGTTGAAGATTTTTTTTGTTATTGGATATAAAGTTAGATTAGTAGTAAAAAATTATACTCAAAAGGAAGAAATAGATTATAATGAGGTATCTTTACATGTTGTCAAATATTTGTTTATTCGAGTTTTATTGGCTTTAGTAGCACAATTTGATATTGAGTTTATTTAACTTGACGTGAAGATTGCATTTTTGTATGAAAATCTACAAGGAAAAATTTATGTCAAAACTTGATAGTTTCAAAGCCACAAGGAAGGAGAATTGAGCTTGTAAGGTGAAAAAGTGATTGAAAGTAGTTTTGTAGACAGTGGTATAAGCTTTTTGATAGTTTCATCTAAAAGCTTTTAAACAGAAGCAATAAAGTAGAGTTAAGAATTATTCAGAAGATTTAAAAAATAATAATTTGGCTTCATGGATTGATTGAATACTTAGGAAGTATTTTAGAAACACGTGAATTCTATTGCAATAGTAGAGTGATATTTGTTTAGCAAAGAACTAAGTCTCTCATTTCCATATAAGGAATATTGATATCTGGTTTCATTTTCTAAGATCAATGTTGGTTGGAGTTATGCACCTTCAAGTGCTTAACACTTTATAGTATATTGAAAGAACGATGTTCATTATGATTGGATGAAAACTCTTCACCAAGATGTCTAAGTCCATAAGTAGGTTATTTACCCACTTGTCAAGATGACTTACATCCCATAGCAAGTTTTTTACACCAAGTAGGTGACCGTCTCACATACTAGTGACTTTTGTGTATCTATCTTCTTTTTCCTCTGTTAAATATCATAATTATCATTCATGTATTGTGTGAGAAAATAACAAAAAAATCATGAAAAATCATAAAAAGCTAGGAGGTTGTAGTCTATCTTATAGTGAATCCATTCTCCCTGTGGATGTAGGCATTTTTTTTTACCCTAAATCATGTGTTGTTCTATGTTTGTGTGTGACTTGATCCTCACACCATCAAATAATAGGATATGGGCTACTTAAAACTAGCTGATGGCTAATCTAGTGAGTTATAGGTGCAAGGATTACAAAGAGATCAAAAAGGAGGATGAAAATTAACAATGATTCTCACGAATGTCTACTACAAACCGCAAATAATATGAATAAGACTGTTCAAACTTTAAAAATTTTAATGTTCATTCACACTTAACCCAATTTTAAGTAATATTTTTATGGGAAATGATATCACACCCACCAATCTTATAAACATCCTCATGTTAACAATTTCACTAGTATAGGTATATATATAATATATGTTAGCGTTTTAAAAAAATGCCGCTTGTAAAATTTTCACCAGAGCCAAAATAACACCACTATAGAGTTAAGTATGGCTGCATATTTAAAACGCTAGCATAGCATTTTAATTTTTTTAAATTTAAAAATAAAAAATTAATGTATAGCATGCAACATGGTATCACGTTTGTCTTAAAAAAAAATAAATAAACAAAAACTTAAAACACATATCTTTAAAATCCATAGACGGCATACATCTATCGCAAAGCTTCTATGCCAACACTCGACCTAAGCGTCAACATTTGTCTATATTGTTTTGTGGTTCAAGGTGTACTTTATATATTACTTTGTGAAAAAAGAAATTATGCGTAGAGGAGATTTAATTTTATATATATATATATATATATATATATATATATATATATATTTACTGATGTGGCACTCAGCGATTAGATCACGTTTTTTGTTGATTCAATTAAAAATAACACTAATTAGTGTTATAAGTTATTGGCATAGTATATATCATGTGATACTGAAAATTCAAATTAAAACAAGAAAAATAACAATGCTCAAAACTTCAAATTTGTTTTGGAAAAATATATTTACAAATTAAAAATAGAAATAAACAATTTTAAAGATCTGGAACCTAAAAGGAGCTATATATGTTAAACAATTTCATAGCTGTGTGGCACATAGATCTCCTAGTTTTCCATTATCAATTGGAAAAAAATTGAACTGGCCTTGGATATATAAGCCGGCAACAGAAAAAGGGTCGGGTCCATCTTGACTCCAAAATGCCTCCCATAAGCCCACACTTGCATATTAGCAGTTGCTTCCACAAGCACACAACATCAGATGTACGTTGAAGCGTAAACAGCTAGCACTGGGCAACCGAATCAGCTGCATCAAATGAATGCATAGTCAAATAATCAATTGAAGTTCTAGTAGCTCAAAAGAGGCATCGAAGGCAGGCCTTCCGCCTGAAAATGATTGAAACTAGCTAGCCTTCAAGCTGGAGGGAGGGAGGGAGGGAGGGAGAGTAAAAGCCAGCCAGCCATTACAGTCGCCAGTACCACAGAGATCGAAGGTTTTTGCGAGACAGAGGGATTGGAGGGAGGAGAGAAGAGACATTTTGCGAGAGAGAGGGAATGAGACATCAAAGATTTGGTGTGGCCATACGCAGACACAAACGAACAAGAGAGAATACGATCGAGAGAGGGAGGTGGCAGACTGGCAGTGGCAGCCTACTATCGGTTGCTGTTTTTGTGTTGTCTTGGATTTTCCGGGTCTCGCTCCGAGTAAGGAGAAAAAAAAAAGGCTTAAACGTTACGAGAAGTCACCAAAAAGCAGTACTACGAGAATAAAAGACGTACATGTACGCACCATATGACCAGGACCTCTCTCGATTGGAATAGGATAACCTTTCATTTTAGTTTTTACTGGATGCCCTCTTTAACGTTAAATCACAACCGCCCAACACACACACATACATATAGATAGCGTTATTCCTTTTTTTTTCTTAAAAAAATGTACTTTTAATATATATATATATAGAGAGAGAGAGAGAGCGCTTGCATATTCATTCACTCCCAAACACGGAAGCACACAACCACATTATCCTTCACTCCTTTCTCTCTATATAATGTGTCGTCATATGCCTTTTTGTCCATGCAACTCCACTTGGACCCTGTCCTACTTTGTCCCTTTTCTTTTCCAAACCTCTTCCTGTCACTTCAGTCCTTCTCCCATGGAAACTTCAATATAATGATCTTTTTTCTAGCTCTCCCTCTCTCTACACTCCATGTGCATGCTTTTCTTTTGATCACTAGAGTTATTGTTACTTTAACTCACGCCTCCCCTATATCTAACTTTCTTATCTTCCCACTACGTGCTATCTTTCGTTACTCTCAAAATCATATATGGAATCTCAACACCCGCAACAGCCGCCGCCGCCGAACAGCGATCACAAGGACGATGATGTTAGCCCTTTCACAGGCAAAATCGGCACACGGTGGACGCCCACCGCGGACCATGTAAGAATCCTCAAAGACCTGTACTACGTCAGCGGTGTTCGATCGCCGACGGCCGATCAGATCCAGAGGATTACCCACCGCCTGAGGCAGTACGGCAAGATCGAGGCCAAGAACGTCTTTTACTGGTTCCAGAACCACAAGGCTCGCGAGCGCAATAAGAGGCGGTTCACCCTCAGCCATGTGCCGCTGCCGCCGCCAACGCCCCACAAGCAGAAAGGACCCAGCAGGGGTGTTGGAAAGCACCAAAACAATTGTGCTGCTGGGGGTGCTGATACAACACCCCACGGTGCGTTACCAAAAATTTTATCTTCTTTCTTTTTTATAGCTCAGTGGTTTTTATTATTTTGGAATTGATTTTTTCTTGGGTCATGGCTTAAGGGTTTGCTTCTTACCTTCATCTTCCTCATCAGGGATGCTTGGATTTGGGCAGATAGATACCTCTGGAGGGTCATATAGCTCTGCTTTACCAATGGAGAGTAGTTTCAGTGTAAGCAGAACTAAGAGTTTCATTTAGTACTACAATATATATATATATATATATATATTGCAAATTTAAATGAATGAGTTTGTGTTGGTGACAACAAGCCTGAACAATATAACAATGAATCTAAGGCCTAAATTAATATATATATATATATATATATATATATATATATAGCAGTAACTATAAAACCCCTAACCTACCCTATACTCTCTCCTAACAACATTAAATATATTTAGGCTCGGGTTATTTTGTTACGGAGGACATGCATAGAAAACTAAGCTTTTTCCCTCTTATCGATAATATTCACATTTATATATAAATTGCAGGGCTGTCCCATATCAGCTGCACCCGGGCAAGGCATCTTTGGCGGCTGGGTTGGCATAAATCCGTACACTTCCTCGTACACTGTTTTCGAAAACCAGCTATTCTCCGTGGACGAGTCGAGCTCGGAAGGGTGTACACCAGAGAAAGAAACCTTGCCGCTCTTTCCCATGAGCGGTGGCAACGACATTTACAAACTGAACTCTGATCGCCACAATGGCAGTGACACCAATTCCCTTACCTCCTCCCTCGACCTCAGTCTGTGCCCCCGTCACCGCGAGGAAATCGCCCCCAGCTGCCGTGCTGACTGAATTCGTATAAAAGATTATTAATTAATAAATTTAGTATGCCTAGAAGCTATATATTGCTAGCTACAACTCTAGACTCCTAATATCATTATTGTTGTGCAGGAAATAAATAAATAAATTTTGCCGTTCGTGGGAGCTTGTATTTCTTTGCTACTGTTTGAGCTTTGAATGTAAACCGGTGCTGTTTCTTTATAAAATCTAATAGGTGGAGAAAAACATTGAAGAAAGCTCATGGTATATAGTCAATTGCAAAAATATTAACGTCATGAGAAGGGTATTCAACATATTTACTAAATTTCTTATACACCTCATATTTGATTTTTCTATATCTTATACACCTCATATTTGATTTTTCTAAAAAAATAAATAAAAATATGAAAATTCGTTATTTATTTTTTATTCATATATTTTATGTTAGAAAATTTAATATTAATACTTGTTTTGCAAATCACATTTTTCTTCAATTATAAGAAAATATTAATTAATACTCTAATGTAATTTAATGAAAATATGTTTTACGAAAATAAATAAATTCATAAAATATTATTTGAATATATTATATATATATATATATATATATATTTCAGTGTTATAAAAAAAATATTCAAATATAAAAATTATAATATAAATATAATATTTAAATAATTATTTTAAAAAAAAATATAATAAGAAAATTAAAATAAAATGTTCAAATAACATACTTCAAAAAATTAAATATAATTTTTGTTGGAAATATGTTTTTGGAACGTTATAAAAACGATTCAACTTTTGAAATCTGTTTTTGTAATTTTAAATGATATTAAAAATTATAGGTGAATATTAATAATTTTGATGGGTACAAATATTTTTTCCCTAAAAATGTTTATGTTTACTTGTTTGATTGCTACCTATAAGATATGAAAAAGTGTTCGGGCGATAAAAAAGGTTATTAGAAAAAACTTTTCACGTTCATGAATAGTACATGCCTATAAAAAAATAGATAAAAACTATAAAAATACATAGCACTATTTTTTTTATACAGAAATCATTCTTATTCATGCCCATTTGGCCATTTTCACTCTCTTCTATTCCAATCAGTTAGTCGATAGGAATAAAAAAATTAACCCTTTTTTCTTCTTCTTTTTCATCCAAATTCCTCGCACGTACGTGACGTCATCCACGCGGCCTTGAACACGTCAGATTAGACTTTTTAGACCATTTTCGAAGGTCGCGGACATGTAGCTTTTTCGACAGAGATTTGACCCGGGCGGCGCACGATACTACGTTCGGCGGCGTCAATTATTAGCATCAGAATTTGAGCAATACAATAAAATAATATAAATAAATATATATATATATTAATTAAAAGAAATGCCCCATACTCATGACTTTTCAGTGTCGCCTTTTGTGGGCCTTAAATCACAAAACAAATCATTCGATTTTGACACATGTCGTAAAAAAATTTAAAAAAGAAAATGACCCAGAAATGGACGGTTAGGATTGTCCTAGCTATCATCCATCTGTCGTAGCTGGCATGGATGATAGCGCGCAGGGAGGTACTTTTTTTGACGGACGGTGGAGATTAGAGATTGGGTGGGAATGGGTGGGGCTCAATCGCACGCGGGAACATATCCAATCAAAGCCAAATCGTTGTTTTGTTTTTTTTTTTTTCCAAATTTTGGTGTCGTTTTTACATAAATCGTTGTATTTATGTAATGCATGTAACAGGTGTGCATCGGGGGGAAGGAAGGATAAGGTCTACATCAGTGAGATATGGAATGGGGTGAAGCATTCCTGGAGATCATTTGGTTGGGACATTTGTTCAGACTTTTCATGTTTTCCGATGACCCCTCCTCTCTTGTCGTTTTAGGGTGGCGTCGAGTGGGAGGTAGGGTGTGTTGTTTGTTTGTTGCGGGTGAAATTAGAAAAGGTAGTACCCAATCATGATTATGAGATGCAGGCAAAAACCAACCCTCCATCACCCTCAAAGTCAAATAAAAACAAAAAAAAAATAATCAATAAAAACACCCCCTCCAGGCCGGGCACTTAATTAATTAGCTTCCACCTGCTTTTAAAGGCTATCTATTACATGGCAATGAAGGTTTGGGAGGCCACTTGTAACGGGATATATAAGACCATCAACAGTTAGCGTAGCCAAACAATATTATTGGTTCTAATATTTGAAGAGTAATTAATGTTGGAAATGTTATTCACAACTACTACTGTATTTATTTGTCAGACTCCTAAAGAACGAGTAAGCTTTAAAATGTAAGGTTGTACATGCCATTGTCTGTCCCAAATGCTATATGGGAGGATTTAGCAATAAACTTTGTTTTGGGTCTTTCACACGAACTCAACATGCATGGAGCAGATATAGTGGTGGTTAATCAATTGTCAATAATATATATGGCACTTACATATATGTATCTTTCTGCAGGAAGACTTCAAATGCTTCGCTTATGGTTCAGTAGTTATTTTTCTGCTCCTCCCTGCATCAATTCCAGCGTCGTCGCTCTGTGTGTCGCGGGTTGCAAGGGGTAGTGTCGTCCAGTTCCTTGGCAATGCCTCTGCCTCAGGACAGCATCATCGCCTTCATCCGGTGTGAGCTGAGGAGGAGGTGTCTCGCTGGATCTGTTCCCTTCAAAACCTCCCTTGGCCAGCCCTCTATTTGCTACGGCCGGGCAACAGCTTGGATGGATCGTCTCTCCGATCGAGCTCTCTGCCTTCCCATCGGTCCTCCCCTACTTTAATTTCGGCGTGAATGGAATGTTGCACGTTCTGTTTTCGGGCTCGTCGGATGGTGGTCATGCAGGGTCGAGCTGGGTTGGGAATCGACAGCTTTACTCGCTCCAAGTTGATTTCCGACAGTGGATCGCCTGATTCCTTCCGCTGGTTTGTTGCTGTACTTGAATTTGTTTAGTAATTGTAGTTTGTAGTCCTTATTCTTTGTTTGTTTTCCTTTGCGTTAAGTTCTATGACGCGATGTATCCGGCCCATTGTTCTTGAAAGACCTTGGCTTTGGTTATACTGAATTTGATTGTTTTTATAATTGGAAATGGTGTGGGTTTAATGATCTTCAACCACATTTGGCAACAAATATATTTATTTTTTGGGTGTTCAAGAGCTTAATAAAACCGTGGAACATAGAATTTGCTCAGTTCTTTTAAACAAGAACGTTTGGTTCAACACTACAAACACTTATATATATAATAGTGGAATATGTAGATACATGTTATTTATGACTCATATAAAGTCAAATCACAATGTTTACACGTAAAAGAATAACTATATCATGTAAATTTGTGGAGTAATTCTTTCTAGTAATATTCTTAAATTATTTTAAAATTATTAAAATCCATAAAATAGGTGAGGTCCGTGAGGATGTGTATTATTATGGAATATGACTCACCATATTCAAATTTCACGTGAGTTAATTTTAAAAAAAGATAGTCGTATAATTTTCCAATAAAAGATATATAGTCGTGTATGATGTTATATGAAGATAATATAGTTATGTAAGTCAACTTCAATAAAAAGACAATCCCACAATTTTATATAAAAATAATTTAGTTTATATTGCACAACTTTTATATATATATATATATATATATATATATATATATATTTAAGATGATAAAATTAAATGAAACATATTTCTTCAAAGTTCTTTCATACGTGTAAACTTTATGAAAATGATGACATTGACATTCAATAAATTCATTTGTTTCACATCTAACTTCAATAAATGACAATTTTACAATTTCATTAGAAGATAGTGCAATTTGTATTGTGCAACTCAAAAAAGAATATATCAAAGGCGATATATTTTTCCAAAATGCTTTTATACATATAAATATCAAAATAATGATTACATGAAATTCAACAAATTCGTTTCAACAACAACTTGGCTTATCTAATGACAAAAAGCACTCTCAAAAAGATCTATGACATTGGAATGCATTTACCTCAAAGATTTGCAATACTCTCTACATTCATGATGAGGAGTAACATTAATGTTTTTCCTTGGCCTAAGTTTTATCATAAGACAAGATTCATACTCCAAATAAATATAATATTTTCCCTTTGTTTTGTTTTTTCCCATTAGATTTTAATAAAATAAGATTGTAAATGTTAATGCTATTCAAACGTTATAACTTTACCTTGCTTGGTACATTAAATCCAAAATAGGATTTAGTTTTCAAATCTTAAAAATGTGAATCCCACAACATTATAATATAATTAATATTTGAATTGTATTTTAAAAACACATGGGTCCCCACAATTGATTTTGAAAAATATTTTTAATTATTTTTAACTTTTAAATCTAAATTCAATTCTTATAGAAAACTCAAATCATTATTTTTGTTATTATTATTATATTTTATTTTAATTTTTTTCTCTAATTTATTACCTAGGCTCACTATATTTTATTTATTTATTATTTATGATGAGACTCAATTTTAAAAATATTTTTTAAAAATACATTCTCCATTTTAACAAACAGATTTTATTTTCAAAATTTAAAATGCAAATTCCAAAAATACAGAAAACAAAATTCAAAACGTACCAAACAAAAATATAGCATTGGCATTTATATTCAATAACAGACTTTTTCTCCTAATTCGCTCTCCTTATCACCCCCATTCACAATAATTTTCAATAATTTATTTTTATAGTGGTCACACATGAGCAATTTAATAAAATCCAAGTTTTGATTTGTTTGATCAAATCAAATACAATCTGACCGAAAGAAGTATAGTATATGTTTGGGATGATTTGTTGAACAGCCCGCAATTTGAGACAATATTTATACTCCAAATTACTATAATATTTTTCCTTTGTTTTGATTCTTTTCTCATTGGATTTATATAAGATTTTAACGAGGCATTTTCAAATGTTATAAAAGGTAAGCTTTGTAGATGTGAATGACAATTATATCCAAGTTCCATCCTAATCACCCCTCATTCACAACAATTTTCGGTATTTTATTTTTATAGTGGTCACACATGAGCCAATTTAATAAAATTTGATAAACAAAAATCCAAAATTATATGTTCGGGGTGATTTGTTAAACAAAAGCCCTATTTGACTTTTATTACCATCTCATTAGAAAAGAAATATAGACAGGAGATTTTCAATATTTTCCTACTTTTTACATTTAGTGTTCTTATGGGGCAAGTAACTCAATGAGATAACAAAAGCCCATAAGCATATGCACAAATTAACCATGAAAAGGAGCAATTTCCAAAATAAGAGGTCAAAGCAGTTCTAAATCACATAACAAAGGTTTGAATTATCCACGGGGAAATTCTGATCAACCATCATTTTTTGAATCTGGCTTCAGCGCAAGCTCAACATGCTTAACCTTCCATGGATAAGGAGAAGGAGAACCCAAGGGAGAGAAACAGTTTTTAGAAGAAGACTGAGGCGAACTGCATTGAGGCAGATCCAGGAATTTCAACCAATCATCATCAGAGATCTCGGAGGCAGGCAGCTCTATTTGTTCAGGACAGCAGCAGTTTATGCCATCAATGTCAACCTACATTGACAAGAACAAAATATAATACGTGTGTCAGCATTATAAATAAATAAATAAAGACCAGAGCAAAGAACAAAAACCATTAATCCCATGCTAGTTTTAGTTCGGAAAGTCATGAATAAAGTTGAGTGTATGAATCTTTACCTTGACTTGCTTAGTTGCAGGATTTTTACTAGGAAACACAGCATCTGCACGGAAGGAAAATGATATTATAAACTTTAACCACTTACGGAGGCTCAAGTAGTGGGGACGAATGTTACAGATATGATAACTTAAAACTCTCAAGAGATCGGAAGTTACCATGCATAGGAAGGACCGTGTCGAGGAAACTAGCTTCACATGCAGTTTGGTGAGCCTTGATACACTTCCCGTGGTCATGTAAGAACATTTCCTCTGCGATGTTGAACTCATTTTTTGGCACAATCTTCTTCCGGGATGATGGTGCTGCTGTGACTTCCGGCTTCAGATTCAGTCTGTTTGTAATGTCATTCAGAGCTTTACGCCTTCCCAACCCTCCAACTTTCTTGCCTGTCATTGCTGTGCTCTTGCCTTTGTCATCATTGGCAGCCTCTGTGGAAGAAAGCTCCTTTATTCAGTGTATAAAAACTTAGATTATCGATAAAATCGATGAAAGGCCACCCCACCCACCACCCACACTGCACACAAGTGCTAAAACCGGTTTCAGATGCAGATGCTGGTAAGGTTCTTACTCTTGCGATATATGCTTAGAGTCTCCTTTGGAATGATAGTCTGCCTGGGAGTGTTGTGATTTGCCATGACTTATTACTTGTAAAGAAGAACTAGGCCAATTGATGAGGAATTCTATGCTGCATTGAACAAGGCCAACAACAATTAAGTTACACACTTATACCACTAGTAGTGACATGAATTAACGCTTTTTTTTTATCACAATGTGCCAACTACATCAATCTGCAAGACACATCAAACGCACAGATTGCAATGAAAACAAATTACAAAATAGTGAAAATTACAACCCAATTTGTCAACAAGATTGTCTGAGAAAATACAAAAAATTGTTCGCGAAGAATTTGAATCAGAACCAGGCCAAATGATGAAGTGTATGCTATTATGCATTGAATTAACGCCATAATTTACATTATCTGCAGTGATAATTCATTAAAAAGCCAAAAAAAAAAACATGTTTACTCAAATATGGCAACAACATGAAGACACATCCACTGGATAGATTGCCACGAAAATAAATTACAAAAAAGTGCAAAATTACAACCCAGTTTCGACTAGATTGTCACAGAAAATAAAATAAAAAATTGTTCAAATTTACAACCTAACTTCCGAAGATCTTAACAAGATTGTCTCAGAAAATACAAAATTGTTCATGCTTTCAATCTTAACAATCTAATTTGTGAAGATTTCGAATTTTTTAAATATTTTCCCCACACCCTGTACAAGTCTACAATACATAATCACAATTCACAACTTACATACTCAAAGAAACCGAAATCATAGGACAATGTCATTGAATGATTTAAGAATAACAACATTTTACTGAACCTAGAATCCGATGAAGAGAAAATCACAAAAAAAAAACAGATATATTCTTGCAAGGACTGAGGAAAACCAAGAAGAAACTCAAACGAACGAACGAACTACTCCAAATCCGAATAAAAACTCAATTCGATTAGGGCATGAACGAATCAAGAAAAGCCAAGAATCAGAAGCAAAAAAGCCCACCGAAAAAAGAAACAGAAGAAAAGGTTCAAGAAACAATAGAAGACTAGAAGAAGAGGCGATCGATTCAACACATTTGATGATTGATATTTGTACCAGAGAAACAGGTAGAGCATTGAAATCGAGATCGAGATCGAGATCGAGAGAGAGAGACCTTGTTTTTGAATCGTTGTGTAGGCCTCGCGTCGCAGTAGAACCGTTTCAATTCAAGGCGTGTGTGTGTGGAAGAGAGAAGGATCGCGTTGTGCGGGTTTATATTTTATAGGCGGAGACAAAATATAGCCGTTGCACGAAGCCTACATGGCATTTTGTTAATGACAAAAAAATAAATAAATCGCAGTCATTAAAATTTATTAGCTAAACTAATATTTAATTTATTTAAATTATATTTAATTAATAACATCTCCGGCCGTATATTTATGTATTTTTTTTGCTTAAAATTAATTTTTTCCTATCGATCGACCCTTAAAAACCCAAACCTATGGAGGAGATCACCCTTTCAATGCCAAAATCAGGAGTGGCGGGCTTGAACACGATGGAACTCGACGGTCAACACTGAAGAAGAAACGTAGGGTGGTGTCGGTGGCAGCGTCAATCTCCAAATCTACGTGCGGCAACGCAAAGGGTGGTGGTGTCGCTGCGACGCAGAGGGTGGTGGTGCTGCTGCGATGGGCGGCAACGGGCTTGTCTTGGTGGCGGAGGCACTGTGACGGGCTTGGTTTGATGGTGGCGACGACGGGCTTGGCTTGGGGGTGGTGGTAGCGACGAGCTTGGCTTGGTGGTACCGGTAGTGGTGCTACAACAGGCTTGATTTGGACGGAGAGGGTATTTTAGGTTTAATATTTTAGAAAAGTTAAAAGTTTAATTAAATTTATATAAAATTATAGTTGAAGTAATATTTAATTAATCATTAAATTATTAATTAAATGTAACTTTAACTGCTTTTAATTTGAATAAATCCGGTGATCATTCTTTGGCGAAAATTCCCCTAAGGTCATTAAATTCCTAAAAATCATTGATAGAATCCGCTATATGCTGAAATGACATGATAAGTGACGTTTCTTTGATGAGTTGGCATATCCACATGACTTTTTTTATTTTTAAAATCATAAATTTGTATTGTAAACGAGACTAGATTATATTCATGAATAATGTTTATTCATTAATATATGTATATATATATATATAAGTAAACAAAATAAGTAAATTAAAAAACTAAAAGGTTATTACAAAACATATAAACAAGGACAATGATCAACTTGCATCAACATTTATAAATTAGACTTATTCTACGTATATATTAACATATATATTAAAATAAAAATATATCATCCAAATTTTTTGATTTATCATCCTATAAATTCTGTAATTCATTTGAGCCACAAAAATTATGATTTACCATCCAATACTCGGTCAATTCAATCTTAAAACACATCAAAGGTTTAACACCAAAACACCCATATATCATCAAGTGTCAAATCATGCAAGCATTTAGATTATTTAGATTAATTAATGATAAAGGATTTGGTCATTTTTTATTTCAAAGATAACAAATACATGGAGGTTACCCAAAATCCATAATAGATGGGTATATAAAAACAGAAGATAGTATGTTCATACTCATCTTATTTATATCAACTAAAAATGTGAACTTTAATCTGACTTATGTTTTTTTTATCAAGAATTGTTATATATATTACTGGAAGTTATGTGATCTATGAGTAATTGATGTAACATCATGTTAAATCATTGGAGGAAAAAAATATGATTAAATTACAGATGCTTATATTAGCTATAATTTTATGGTGATACCGCACACATATTATTTCTTTATTTTGTACTATCAAATTTGCTTGACATTTTTCACTCATTATATTTTTATTTAAAAATATTTTAAAAAATAAAAAATAAAAAATAATTATTTTTTATATTCAAATACAAAAAATAATTTTTAAAAACAATAACCAGGAGGAAACCTTGATTTGTCCTAAGTCATATTGTATTGCATTATTGTATTATCTGCATACAACAATCATGTGCTGGTTACCATAATCTATTTTGTTTTCTAAAGATGATTATGACTGCTTTCATTTAGCATATTTGTATTTCTTTACAAAATCATATTAAGCACACTTTAAGGTTTTAAAAGAAAAACATTATTAATCACGTGGATATTGAAATCAATGTGCCGTGTCGCTACCACGACTGACTATAGATTTGTTTTGGTAGCCATTATACACACACGGATTATTTTCATTTTAAAACATTTATAATAATTTAAAAAATGTGACAACACCCTACCTGTTGCATTTGCTGGAGAAAAATTTTCCAAAAAAAATAATAAATTACAAAAATAAAAATATCACGAGAAAATTCTACACCACCATTACATAATGAAGATCATATCAAAGTTACCTAATCAATTAGGCCAACGAAGAGTTAGCATGTCAACAAAATAGTGGGCAAATAACTCAACAGCTCCAGTTACACACTCGGGACGATGCATAGCGTGTGGAATCCATACATGCATTCCAGTATACGAAATTGGACATTGTTCCCATCAAAAGAACAATGAGATAAAACATGGAAATTGTTTCTACCATAAAATATACAAACAACAACACTATCCAATTCATATATATATATATATATATTATAAAGAGGGGGCACAAACAAAGAATCATTCTACTGAGCTAACCCTATTTTACCTCTTGATCAATGCAAAAATAAACGGAGAGCTAGAAACAGTGGCCCATGCATGAGCATGAGCACCTAGAAAAAGCCACAGACCAGATCAGAAAAGGTAGTAAATGTTACTGTATATTCTACTTTCTTCCGACATAAGCTCCTAACTTAGACAGATCGGGTATCCAGAATGAGAGTTCAGATGACCCGGTTACAAACATTAGACTACCTGGAGCCCATTTAATGACTGGAGGGTCAGTTTCAGTACTCATCCAACTTGCAACCTGGAAAAACAAGCACAGCAAGCATTAGAGTGCATGGAACATGAACACAGTAAAATAGTTATCAATCTAATTCAAGATGAAGGATCTCAAAGCGCATCATACAATTATTGTTGAAAATAAGACAATTCTCGCCTTGTACTGTTTGCTTAAATTAAATGAAAACTGTGTTTAATTATATATTTGGCCAGGAAATATCTGTGGCAGTAATGTATCACAGCTAGATGTTTTATATGTGATGAAGAAAGATAAGAAACACAATGTTAGCAAAGAAAAGAGGGGGCAGCATCACAAAGAAAAATAAAGATTTACTAGGGTATATGACAGAGTGCTCTTCTTGACAATGGATAACCTCCATGCATTCTTTTATATTTTGAAAAGCCTCAACACAAATGTAATAACAGCCTAGAAAGAAAAGCTCCAGTCCACGATCAAGCCAACATAGAGACGGAAAGATTGCAAGGGCATGTGAACCTTAAAATGTTTTTCCTTTTTGTTTTTGGAAACCTCAACAGCAATCAAAAAACAGCCTTACAAGAAGTTCCAGAGCATAATCAAGTATCAACATAGAGACATCAACTGGACTTTTCTGAAAGTTAATAGGTAAGAAAAAAGAAAGACTGAAAGAGAAACCAAACAATTGTATCATACTTCTTTGCCACTTCGAACACTCCAGGCATAGACACTACCATCTCCAGAACCTGCCAACAAATAGAGGCTCAGGTCAAATGGTCAACATAACCTAGTAAATTAATTATTATTCTATTATATTAAAGCATGAAAAATACATTCTGTAACCCAAAAATATATATATATATATATATATATATATGACTTGCTTTGCTTTCGTTGATTTTCAGGGCATAAAAGAAATGCTCTTCATAATAACATTGTGTTTAGGAATACAAATACATAACGAAAACATAGTACCTTACTGCAATCTGCATGTGCCACTGTTATCTTATTTATGTTTTACGAGAAAAATGGGGAGGTGGCTACAAGTTCATGTTAGACGGTTCAACTTCCTGTAGTGGTAGTAGACAACTAACTAAAACTTAAAGAGTTAAAGACTGCCGATCATGCAAGGCAACAAGAAAGCAATTTTCTACACTTTTTTCCCAAAACTGATTCAACATATGACTTAAAGATGCTATTACAAATATTAACCACAAATACCATAAGAACAATAACAGTTACATATTTTTGAAGGGAAAAAAATATAATGGATCACTTTCTCTCCTCCCAAGACAGCTGCAAGCTCATTTGCATTACCTGACATAACAAACATTCCTTCCGGACTGAATGATGCCTCTAAAGTTGAAGCACTTGGAACTGGCTTAACATTGTAGGTGGATAACTACATAAGCAGTGAAAAAGCACAAAAGAATAAATGATCTCCCAGACTAATTGATGTAAAACTAAAAATTGCTGCCATAATTTCACTAAAAGTAAATGCAGTTTTTAGGCAACACCCCCATCCCAAAAAAATAATAAACACTTACAAGTGTTCCCCGAAATGAATCAAGGACATGTATATGTCCATCCATGGTTGTCAAAAGCATAAGCCTCCCATCATTACTAAACTTTACAACATTTGCATCTGAAATATCCCCCCCAACAGAAAACATGTCGAAAGGACCCTTCAAAGAGAATCACAATTTTGAAAATTAGGCAAATTGATTAAAGGGTGAAACAAGTGCCATTGATGACCCTATCCAACATTTAGGGGTAATAATCACCTTTTCATACATGCGTGCATCAAACATTCTGATGAATCCACCAAAGGCAATGGCAAATACTAGACCTTGATCATCATATGCGGTAGCAGGTCTTCCTTGTACATGTAGGAGACCCTGCAGCGTAGAATATAAATGCACAGTCCATACGGGGAATGACAACTACAAGATGGGGCAGCAGAATCACAAGGCTGTACCTGACATTTCTCAGCTCGTTGATCCCAAAGCAAAACAGTTCGATCAAGAGATCCAGAAATGAAGCAGTCTTTTCGAGAGCACAAGCTCAATGAGACAACTCTAACAAACAACACAGAAATAGGTCCCATTATTAAGCAGGCATGATCAGAAGAACAAGTACTTAATAGAGTGAAAGACAGCTCTAACAGAGGTCATTACTAATGAAGTAATGCTGAATAGATTCATCGTACCTATCATGGTGACCTTTAAAGTACCGCAAATACTTGTTGTCATGTAATGACAGAAGGCGCAGAGATTCTAAAGCAATAATTGAACAAGTTAAATATTCTACACAAAGTGTCAAAGCAAACACAGATAAGTTGTTCTGATGAACATACCATCCCAGCCATTTTTGGAGGAGTATATAACTGTCGTAGGATGAGAAGTAAAGCAAACTAGATCTACCCCGTACTTTTTACTGTTAATTGTCTTCAAACACCTGGCAGTAATATATGTTATTTCCTTAATTATACAAAATAAGTAACAAACTAGTTTTAGCAGATGACAAGCGACGAGTACTGAAGATAAAAGATGCAAATTAAGAGAGAATAATAAGTTGACACAGGATTAGATGAATGACCCAACATAAAACAGACAACCTTCTCATAATAGAACACCTTATATGTAGCCAAAAGAATTTTAAGGGAAACAACTGTATCAACGGATTTACAATACTATATATTAAGGTCTTCCTTGTATGTTTTATTTTTTAAAATCCAAAAAAATTAATTCTCCTTTACATTTTCTTACAAGACTCCTGTGCACCCGTAATGTGATAGTATCACATCGGTTCTAACCAAATCACAAGTGGGTCCAGTGGAATGTTGACTCATCACGGGTGCGCGGAAGGCTTGTGAGAGGAAGCTTGTATTCAAACTTTTCCTAAAATTAATCATATATTCCGTAATTAATCAAAATCATATAAAATTGAAAATTTACAATGAGTTTCTACTTGGAAAGGGATAATTCAATAAACATTAAGAAATGAGCGGCGTACGTAGCATTGGCAACATCATAGAGGCGAATGGACTCGTCGTCACTGGCAGTGACCAGATAACTGGACTTATGAAAATCCATCGAACTAATTCTACCGTTCTGCAGGTGGGTAATCAACCAATCAGTAATTGGGAGACTAAAAAAAACAATGTGTAAATGAAGCTTCCGCATACGATTAACGAATACTCTCAAGTATATAATATTAGAAACTCGATCTCAATTCTCACAAAAACCATATGCTAAAATGATGATGATGATAATAATAATAAAAAAAAGAACACAATTAAACATGGAAGAGCGGTGGGAAGGGGTTTACATAATCTCGGAAAGCCATGCCGACTTCCATGCTTTGAAGGATTTCTTCAGTGAGCTCCAGAGAAACTTTATCTTCTCTCTCGGGTTGGCCACCACCTCACACACGCACACGCACACGCACACGCACATTATAGCAATAAAAGAAAATCAAAAATTCAAAACCTAATTTTAGCTCAAGTAATAGATAGGAGGAGGAACAACGCCATTCACGTACCAGACATCATCTTATTATCTCAATCTTATAATTTTAGAGGGCCATGGATATGCCGGAGACGGGAGAGACGACAGACGAGAGACGAGAACAGGGAAGGAAGGTTGCAGGGTTCATCAGTGGCTAATTAATTAATTAATGGAAAGATATATGTACGACCAACTTACTTACCTAAACGGCGCCGTTATGATTATTACTATTATTTTACGCTTTTGTTTTTTACTTGAATTATATATGTAATATTGTAATGTAGGCAATCAAAGACTCAAAGTGGATTTAAATAAAACCTAAATCAAAAACTAAACCAAAAAAAAAAAAACTAAACGAAATAGTAAACTTAAGTGGACTTCCCTCTCTCTACACCGCCTCTCATTTCCGTCCATTCTCCGTCCGGCGGCCGGCGGACCTTTCTTCTCCTCCTCTGGCTCTTTTCTCCCCTCCCTCTTATCCCCTCTCGTTGGATGTGTGCCGGTCTTGTTGGGTTAAGATCTTGCCGGTATAAGGGCCGGCGTCCTTCGGTTCGGTGGGGGGACAGGCTGGGGAGTGGCATGGTCAAACCTTGCCGCGTGATTCTTGGGGGCGGCATCCTACGTCTGCGTGGGCCCAAAATTGTCCTTGTCATATGTATTTTGTCTTTTTATTAATAAAATCATCTATCTCATTTTTTAAAAAATGGGTTTGTTTTTGTCAACATAATGGGTTTTGGTTGATTAAATTGTCTTAAAAAAATTAACTTTAGGTTAACCTGAGAGACAGGTTTGGCCGGATCAGTTTTCATATATATATATATATATATATATATATATATATATATATATATAGAGAGAGAGAGAGAGAGAGGCCTAGTTTGACATTGCCGTTGGACGACTGTTTTTGGTTATTTTATAAGTATAAGCAGTAAAAAGTGTTTGGTAACATTAAAAAAAGTGTTTATAAAATAAGTTTTTATTTTTTTATTTAAAAGCAGAAATAATTTAAAAGTTATTTCTATAAGCTATTTTTTCATGAAACAGTTTTTAAAAAATTAAAATGTCAATACTATCTTTTTCATATTTATCTTCAAATGACCATACAATCCCATCCTTTTTCCACCTTTTGTCTTTGACGCAATTGCTTTTATCAAACCTTTAGGTCTCTGCGTTTTCTGACCCTCC
The DNA here is from genome assembly GCA_023512835.1 of Taxillus chinensis. Lineage (NCBI taxonomy): Eukaryota > Viridiplantae > Streptophyta > Magnoliopsida > Santalales > Loranthaceae > Taxillus > Taxillus chinensis. The sequence goes on from CM042090.1 coordinate 10,589,515, forward strand.
ACCTCCATGTTACTCGATCGATCCCTTCCCTTATAATATATATTAATTATTACTCACTTGCCTGGGCATCTTCTTTTCTCCCTCGAATTGCTAAATCTCAACCGAGGGTGGGGAAGGGGGCATAGGAGGAGGGCGGGGATGGAGCCAGCAGGATGGATGGAAGGGATGGGAATGGAGTGAATTTTTAATGTTTTTTTAAATTATAATACAAGGATAATTTTGTCTTTTAGATCTTCACAGAACTTTTATTTTTAATTTATTAAATATCTATTACCTGCTTTTAAATTCTACAGTACTTTTAAAATTATATTTTATTAAACAGTCACCTGCTTATTTTAACAACAACTTATTTTTCTAGCACAGCTAAAAGTAGCTTCTTCTAAAAGCACAGTATTGTCAAATTAAGCCTATATCTATCTAATCAGCAGTTTTGGCATATCCGTTTTTTGACTGGTGGTTTGACTACATTCTCTCTCATTACAAATACACTTTACTGTTATGTGCACAATAAATTTATAATAAATATATTGAAAAGTCCAAAAAAAAATATGAATACCTTACTAGACAATTAATCCACCTAGGTACCCACAATTAACAATATTATATATGTATAAAATATTTATGGGGAGGAGAAATATCTCACGATTAAAAAACTCAAAGGACGAAAACAAAGAGACCAGAGATGCAATCCCAGACTCTCAGGGAAGCAACATGACTCCACAATTGTACAAAAACATAAACCCGATGTGTTTGGTTGGATCAGTTTTCATTGGGTTGGACAACCAAAAATCAAAACCCGCTCAATTAGAATTCGATTCAGTTTATTTGAGTTCGGTTTATTTTTTTCATAAGTATAATCGGTTTTGGATTGGTCAAGTTATTAGATTAGTTTGGTTTATCAGTTTTCTTGCACCACCCTACATAATAGCACCCACAATATTAACATATTGTTTATATGCCCCATAAATTAAACTACACAAAATCAAACATCTATTATATGAAGAATGGTAGCACATAACTTAAGACATTTTGTGTTATGATTTATTGCTATGTAAATTCAAACCTACAATGAATTGAAACACTAAAGATTAGTTGAAGGAATATACTTACAGATTATATGACCTTTTGTTTTAGAAAAACAAAAGACAGAAATGATAATAATAAGTTATGTTTGATTGTATCCCAGTGAATCTAAATGTTAGATATATCTTATTTAAAAAAATATTAAAATAATTCAAATCATTTAATCAAACTTCTAAATTCAAGAAGAATCAATCAAATTTAATTTTTTAATTGTGCAAAATATATATTTATATTAGATAACTTAACTCTAACTACTCATGATTCTCATTTATTATTCTAATATTGCAAAGTCAAATAAACTCAATTTAAAATCAATCATTATTGCATTAATACTCGCATACAATTCAAGTGTCAATCAAGTTTAAGAATAATAACATATATAAATGAACAAGAATATTGAGTTGATGACCTACACCTCCACACCACCACCACCCCTAGCCATTCACACTTAGAAACTACATGTCAAATGTATGTATGTGTTAGTGTAATGCTCTAGAGTATTCTAGTTGGGGGAATCAAGAGATTTAATTTGAAAACTCATCGAACATCCCTGCTCAACCTCGTTGGATGCCCTTGCCCAAGCTCTTCGATGAGGGTTTGCCCAACTTCAGCTATAGAGGTCTAAATCACTTTTAAAATTATAATTTATTAAATACTCACCTGCTTGTTTTCAAAATAGCTTTTGTTCTTAGCAACTAAAATCAACTTTGTTTAAAAGCATAACATTACCAAATTGGGCTAGTGTAAATGATATTTGATGCCTTACTAAAATGTTTGTGGTTGTTAAGCATGGTATGATGTGACTGTGATATGAAAATAGGTGTCAACCCCATCATTTGATTGTTTGTGTAGTGTGATTGTATTAGGGGGCTAATGAGTCGTGTATTGCTAACTATGATGGTCTTGTAGTGTGAAAACATGGTTGGGCTTGGTTCACTATGAGCTCTAGTGATTTGCTGGACAACTTGGCTTCCATGTGTGGTTGGTTGGTTGAGAAAGGACAATTGTATGCCAACATGGTGGGTTGAGTGTGTTTTTTATAGTATGGTCAAGTGGAAGAGGAAGGATAACTTTATGCCAATATGGTAGGGGTGCCAATCACAAATTCCCCGTTTAGGGATGGCTTATATGACTAGCTCGGAGCAACATGCTATAACGCCCCAAATTTGAAACCTCCAAACATTGACATGTAGTTTTAAGTAGGGAAATAAATATACAAATTTTATATAAATTTCAAACTATTACTTATTTAATCAAACAAACCATTCATTATTACAAATTTCAATCCAAGATCTTTAAGGTTTAGGGGTTTAGAGACTAAGTGTCCATAACCCATTATTACATAACAAAGCACACGAGCAAATAACTTAATAAATCTTTAAAATTTCACACAACTTTATTTCCAAGCACTTCCGACTCCTTATCCTAGTTTCTCCATCCCTTAATTACATGGGGTTGGAAAATAAATCATAAAAAAGGGTGAGCTCAAATAGCCCATGGAGGTAAACATAAGTGGGTAAGGAAAATCATGAAGATATCGAACATGGGAAATACCATATAATATTTACACATCATACATGATCAACATTTCACAAGGAAATCATAACATGGAAGATTATGTTTAGACATCGTATCATAACATCATGATCCAGGTTAACTACCCGATATCGTATCATAACATAACCTAATTATCACTTGGATTGACACTCTCAGGTTGATGTTTCTTTACCCATGCGTTGGAGGTCTTTCCGGAACCACCCATCTTAAACTTACTTTGTCCAAACATAAGAGATTATAACAACTTTAGCATACATAACATGAGGCATATCATAGAATTCCAATAAAACATTCAAGGTTAACAAGGATAACCACGAATATCAAAATGGTTATCTACCCCAATCAATAAGGTAGATTATCAAGAGAGAGATTAAAAAAGAGACTAATGTTCTCAACAATAAAATGGAAATAGAAGAATAAGAAACTTAAAACTCTTACAATAATAATTCCAAATAAAACAAGATAAAGAGGAAAAGAAAAGTCCCTTACAATAATAATGAAATATAGATTATAATGAAAAAGAAAAAGGGGATGAGAAGAAAACCCTTACAATCGCTTGTCGTTCTCCGCGTTTTAAACCTTAAAAATATCAAAAACTAAATTAGCATTAATGCTTGAAAAGTTCAATATCACACATATCTCCTTATATATATATATCATACTTTAACTTATATCTTTTAATAGGCATACCGTGCTTGTGGGGTTGAATATTAATTTGGGTTCCCACTTCTATTGCTGTTCCATATCCTATTTCGATCTCATGCATCATAAGCCTTGAGTTGTGCACTAACTAGGTTATATGCCTTGAGAGTTTTTGAATAAGATTTACTTCTTGTATTAGGTGAACGGAAAAGACGTTCGATAAGCCTTATTTTTTCCTACGTGTCTTCCACCTTAACCATGAGGGGATATTAGACACGGGTCTAAAGGGACGATCAGGAGGAGATAAGGATGGGGATAGCTGTGAGGTTGAAGCATTAACAATTGGGGTTGCAGAAGAAGAAGGGTGATTGTCGGGGGAATTCATTTTGGAAGTTGTTCCGTACAATCTTCCGCTATCTAGAACCTTAAAAATAAAAATAAAAACATAAGTTAATATTCTCATCTTTTCACTTGAATTATAGAATGACAACGCTATGATAAAATACTATAATTAAAATAATTACACAGGTATGTATATGAGGTGGCAAGGCCAACCATGTATGTATATACGAGGTGGTACAACTAATCATATAAATAACATATGTAAGGTGGTAAAACCAACCATGAATATAGTATATATGAGGTGTAAAACCAACCATATAGATCTACATAATAAATAAGAAGCGACTTCAAAATTTCAAAATCTTAAGTATTACCTTTCGTAGAACTTCGACGCTTGGTAAGTACCAAAAGCAAAAGAGGATTCGAGTAGAGTATTTGGGGTGTTAAGAGGGCTTAAGGGAGTGTTTTTTAGAGGGGATTTTGTGGTGTGGCTTGAGGGATTTGTGCTTAAGAGGAGAGGCAAGACACTCCTTATATAGGCAAGGATGGTAGGTGTAATAGTATGAAAAATAGTGTACAAATTTGACTTTGGCATTAAATTAAATTATTTAAAATATATATAATACTTTATTTTCTTCATATTATCTCTTATTAAAAACGTGGTTATCTCCTCCTACCATTAAAAAAATGTTTTAAGACTTTTAAACCTAGAAGGTTCCTTTGGCATCAAAAGTCCACATTGGTATACTCCATACTAATTCAATTATAACGTTTTTAATTTTGTAGTTTTTGACAAATGGAAAATTGTATTGCATTACTAACTCAAATATCTACAAATGGGTATCAATATTTATAATTTCTACACGTTTTAGCTAAGTCATAAATGAACACATGGGCTTTGGTTTCATGTCAATTGGATCTGTATAACTCAAGTTATGAATTTTTGAATGGGACCTCCAGAATCTGCCTCATTCAAATTTTTGGGCCTTACCTATGTTTTATACTTTTGGTAAAGTTACGGCTTGTAATACTTACTTACCCATAGTAATTTGGTTTAAGAAACTAAATGACATAATATATAGCATCTAAACGTTTTATGACATATAAGAAATTATTTTATTTTTTTTATAACGTATTTAATATTTACGCGGATAAAATAATATAATTGCATAATCAATAAACAATAAAGTAAGATAACATTATAGCATAAAATATTATAATCCTAAACATAAACATTAATATCATATTCTATGGCCTTCGTAAAATTTCTTGAATTATATTAGCGTATGTGCGTAGGACGTGTTGTGTTTCTACAGTTAGAGCCGAAAACCCTTCGGCTAACATTGTCGTGGTTGTCGCACGAATAACCTCAAACTTCTCACGATGTCTCGTCGCATTATATTGCAGCCATTGGACACGAGCATTTAGCTCATCTATAGCAAAGCATAACTTTGTAACTTCAAGTCGTATTGCTCGCCGATCTTCATCTCGTACACTATTCTCAAATGGCGGTACTTGAGAACTTGATGCCATAACTCTTATTATTCTTCTTCTTACTTCTATACTCTCTTATAAATAAAATCTCATACTCATATCTATTTATGGAAGTCCAAATGGATACTATTCATAACGGCCAGTTACTATTCTAACGGCTACTTACTAGTCACATGCTATTTGAATGACTATATTGGGTGCTTATTTTTATCGTGATAATATCTAAAATATCCTTTCTAACTATTGTTAACCATGATATTATTATTATTTTATTATTATTACTCTTTAAGGAAGAACTTAAATAGCTAAAAATTTTGCGGGTCTTACAAACATACCCATATATGGTTAGATATGAAATATCCATACATTGACATGTAGTTTTTCCCAAGTAGGGATGGCTTTGAGCCTTATAAGTGGCTAGTTCGTATAAGGGTGTTAAACGGGCAGGCTAAGCTAGGCCATTAATAATAATAACAATACTAATAATAATTTTATTATTACTATATATATTAATTACTAAAATATATTCACCAAATAGCCTATAGCTTAATGGTTGGACAATGCTTGTATTTAAAGGAGGTCCTGGGTTCGAGTCTCATTAATAGCATTTTGCAGAAAAATTTTGCATTTGACTGGATTTTGACCGGACTGGAGGGTGCGGATTAGCTGGAAGTGTAGCTAGGTGCGCGTTGGGCTAGGTATGACCAGACCGGATTGGAAGGTCCTGCAAGTTTGGCTAGGTGTGGATTGGGTGAGATCCAAAAACTAGGTTGCACCTATATAAGACATGGCCCGTGAGCTAACCTATAACTATACGGGCTAAGCCCGTTTAAACCGTAGTCTGCGGGCCATAAACCATTTAGGCTCATATTTAAACGGCCTCAAATTTTACGGCTCGACCCGACCCATTTTACAGGCCAGCCTGCGGGCCACTGGCCCCATTTAACACCCCTAAGCTCGGAGTCTTGTACCCACATATGGATGGTTATGAGACATGCTTGTTTATGATTGGTAAAGTGGATAACTATGTTGAGCATGGTAGTGTTTGATTGATCCAGTTGGTTTGATTTTTATTAATTATTATAATGATGAGTTGATTGAATATGACATAACAATGATTGAGAAATCTAAATGCTTTGATAATATTAGTGCTTGAACTATTATGATACAATATGGTATAGTGTAATACTGTGGCATGTTTTGACATGTTGTAAAATAAATGAGATGTTAATATTGGTCTTGATACAAAATAATATGACAATGATTTGAATGATGATTATACTAGTTGTGATATTACTTGTTATTATGTGTTACGTTGATATTATGGTTATGTAATGTATTGATGAACTGTGTGATTGAGGAGTCCTCTCCACTGATGTTGCTTGTGCTATATGTATTGGAATGTGATTGAATTGCACAATTAAGGATTATATGGGTAGTTAAAACATTACGGCATAAGCATACACCAAGCATGTAAAATTCTAATATGTCGTTAGTTATTACTTATGACCTCGTTATACTTGGAGTGTTTGACTGTAAATGTTATGTGGTTGATATATGGATGTTGTTACATTATTAAATTGGTATATAGTAGACTATTAGATGGGTACAACCCTAAAGCTGACCTTTTGAGATACCTTACTGCTGTTAGACGAATATACAGGAGGCTTTATCTCTTACTATTGATACATGAGACCATGGTCCTTGCTAATGATACAAGCGGAGTCTTATTAATGACACAGGCATGGTCTTGTTGATGTGAACATGTACTTTTATAAACTATTATTAGGTAATTGTTACCCTAAGTATGAACCTCAACCACCGTTCATTCAAAAAGTTTACTAACTTAGTTCAAAACCACCGATTATTTCCAAATAGCTCTTGCCCTGACTCCATGAATCATACCATTTGTCCTTAAACCTTACTCAAAAAATCATCACTACCTAATTCCTAAACCATTTATAAAAGCACCATACACTGCCTAATCCCAAACTTGATTCTAAAATCACCACTAAAAACATCCGTTCAAAAAAGAAAGATGTCATTGCACTCATCTTCCATCATCCGTTCTCATTAGCTCGTGATACATTTTTTATTGGTGTCATTCATGTGTGACTCTGGGTTTAAGGATTATAATTTCAATTTGGGTGTTATGGTTTTGGTTTGAGGATTGTAATTTTAATTTGGGTATTATGATCTCATGATTATGGGTTGTAATTTTTATTCCATTAGTGTTGTAACCTATTAACCAAAAAATACTCTTCATTGCTCAGAATCATTCATTGTTGCCCAAAATAATTATTTCTTTGGTTCACGAGCTATTCAAAAAATCATTCGGACTTACCATCTTTTTGTAAGAGTTGTTTTGTTGTTTTTGTGTTGTTAGTTTTGATTGTTATTGTAATAATAATCAACTCATAGAATCATTCCAAAAAAAAACTTCATGACAACACCTTGAATCAAATTTTAGGGCTATTTTATAGTATTTTAGGAAATAATCTTTCTTAATTTCAATTTTAATAAAACTAACATAGCAAAAAAAAATTAAAATAGAACCCTATGGGGTTATCTAGTCCAAGCAAGTGTGAGGTAAACAATTAATGTTTATATCCTAGTTGCTTGGACTTATCAAATGTGATGATATCCTAGGGACTTAGAGATTCAAAACCTATCTAAGCTAGTTTGTCAATGAGTTTTAGCCCTCTTTTGAGACATATACTACAACTATTAATAATATCTATATTTATTGACTCTTATTGCTTTTAGACACAACATATATATTTTCTTTTTATTTAGTTTTTCAAACAACCAACCACTTTCTTAAATATAAAATACTAAGGACATGTTTGTTTTTTATCTTTTTGTTTTCATTTTTTAAAATGTGATAACTAGTTTTGAGTATTGAAAACTAAAAATAATAAAATGTTGTTTTTACATTTTAAGTTTCAAAGAATAAAAATAATTTTTTATTATTTTTAGTTTTATATTTTTTATATTTGAAAATAAATATTTAAAAATAAAAATAAAACACTAATATTTTATCATCTTATTTAGTTTCCTGTTTTTTTACCTTTTTTTAAAATTGTAAAGTTTATATAAAAACACAACAAAATTGAACGACGCCATTGGACTAACTTTATTGACCTTTCAAGCGCTAGCTAGCCCGACTGTACTTAGCCGCTCGTAAGTCATAAGTTGTTTAATTGGCATTTTTTTAATGTTAAATGTCCTAATTTGAACTCTCGCCACATTTGACTTGTGATCTACACATGTAATAAACTTCATGGATTCAACTTTTCAAGTTAAGGGTAGACGAATTGAAACAAACCGTTTATATAAACAATAATTTAACGAAAAAGAATTCACAATTTCACCGACAGAGAATTGGGTGATAGGAATGGATGGAGAGAGACATTATTGTAAAAGTAAAAAACAAATTAAAAAAATAGAGATGATCATACGAATAATTGAAAATTCTAACTTACTTTTAAGAAAAAATGAGCGGATAAATAAAATTATAACGCAGTTGCAACACTCATAACGTAAAAAAAAAAAAAAAAAACATCGTTGCAGACGTTGATTCAAACATATTAATCACTCTGTATTATATATATATATATATATATATATATATAAAGTATAAAAGAAGATGAAGAAGAAACAGGAACGCTACGCATTTAAGTTAATAACCCCCCCTATATGTAAATGTCGTATTTCAAAAATCGAAAAAGAACTCAATTTGCAATAAATAACGCAAATCTCATCCTCACAACAACGGCTAGAACCATCAATCCGAATGAATGTGAACAAGAAGATCACGTAACCGGCATCGGCGCCACCACTATACCTCGCCGCCGGAATGGTCAGCTGTGGACACATTGGACGGCGACAACGGCGGCTCATGCTCCTTCGACGCCGCCGACTTCTTGATGAACTCGATGCACTCCGCGACGGCGTCACATTGGTGGAACTCCCGGGGGTGCAGGACTACCGGTGTTTTGGCGGGAGCTGGGTCGGCCAATCCAGGCGCCGACTTGGAGATAGCGGACGCCATGATGAGGCGGAAGATGGCTTCACGGATGCGCTCCAGAAGGGACGTCCGCGCCGTGCGGTGGTGGTGGTGGTTGGCGTCGGCAGCTGGATGAGTGCCGGTGGAGGCTCGGAGAATCGGAAAGCAGAGCTGATGACCTGTCTGATTCCTCCTTCTGTCTTTGCTTTTCTCCATTTTTTTCTGTAGCGTTGGTTTAGTAACCAAAAGTGGTGGTGATATGTTTATATATATACACACGTACGTATACATACATACATATATATATATACATACATATATATATATATATATATATATATATATATATATATATATATATATATATACACGCGTGGTGAGAATCTCTGTAACGGTTACTAATTAATATATGTTCGGATGGAGGCGAGGCCTTGGGCTGTGTAAGATTTGTGATTTGGGGGAGTGGGTGTCAGCTGTCCAGCTGCTAGAAGTGTTTTTTATTATTTTTATTTTTAATGCATTTGTTTTTTTACATAATCTCAATTTACATTGAGTTATATATATTGAATTGAAGGGTTATTGTAAATAATTTTTAAATATCATCCAACTGCCTTCTTGATATTCTCTATCAGTAAATGAGAGGTTTCGTATCTCAAACTAATTATTTTAAAAAAGAAAAACGGGCACACACAAAGACAGAATGCTGAGCCTTGAACACCTTCTTATTTTTTTATGAGTATAATAAAAGAAAATGAATTAATATTTTTTAAAAGATAATTTCTCCTTAAATGTTTATATTAATCAATAGTATTATTCTCGGCAAATGTTTTGAATGAATGATCATTAATTGAGCCGAGGCTTAAAATCCCTCACTTAAGCTTGGCTCCCGTTTAATATTTTGTTGAGTTTGAATTCGAATCAGTGGGACACAGAAAGTTTAGCTTGAGGGGGTCAAAATACAATTTGTTAAATTTATTATAATTCATATTTAGATAATTATTATTAGTAATATTTAGGTCCCAAATAATAACATAAAAGCATAAAAAGTTCACCAAAATTTTTATAATTAAATTTTAGATAACTTTTTAAAAATGTATAACCTATTTACCACTATTATAGTTAGCAGTATCTTCATTGTTAATATTTTTGGACAGTAAGTTAGATTACTAATTAAATTTAAATGTTAATGGAAACTAAAAACATAGCTCTCTCTTATTACATGGAAACTAGAAACATGAAAACATAATTTTTCATGGAAATTTAAATGAAAACTAGCTCTCTCTTATTACATGGAAATTTAAAAACATAGCTCTCTCTTATTACATGAAAACTAGAAACATAGCTCTCTCTTATTACATGGAAATTTAAATGTTAATGGAAACCAGAAACATGAAAACGTAATTTTTTTATAGACATTAAATCATTCGTAGGTATATCGGTTTTTATTGGAATCTTATTTTTCATAAGTTTTGTTTCATAATTTTAAAATTATATATATTGATATATAATAGTCGATTTATAAGACTTAATTAATTAACTTATCTATTTTATATTATATATATTATTATCTATCATATAAATTAGATTAATTTTTAACTTGATGATTCACGTTAATATAAATTCACTAATCTATAATTCTATAAACTTATTACAATCAAATAATTTATTATTTGACATATTGTTGAGATTTTATATTAATGATTACATATTAACGTCATGATAATATAAAACTACAATATTATTGTTTTAAAAAGATTTTATTAATGTTATAATAACTCATTTATAAATAATTTTTTTTAAATTATATATATATATATATATATATATATATACATATTCCCAAATATTATAACACACACCACACATATATATATTAACCAATTAGTTAAAATATATTAACTAGTTATATATATTTCTCAAGAAAATATATATTTATTAATATATACATATATAATATATAATGAGTGATTATAAATTATTATATATAATTCTAATATATTATTAATAAATTATTATATATATTTATCGTTATATATATTAATTAAAGTAAAAAAAAATGGGGGGGGGGGGGGGGCCCCCTGCCCCCGCCTGTCTCCGTCTCTGAATCCGTATAAGTTAAATTTTTTGAGTCAAACTAAATCTTTGCTTTTTCATGTAAATTATATTATTATCTAAAATCAATTAATCCAAAACAATTTATAAAGGTATGATTATATTTATTAATACTTAATAATATTATAATTTTAAAATTAAATTATTAATATTTGTAATTTATTGAATTGAAGGGTTGTCATAAATAATTTTTAAGGAAGATGAAGAGAGATAAGCTCAAATATTCGGCTCATCCTATGACTCGTCCCAAGAGTATGTCCCATTTGTGGATTTTATATCTGACAAATTTAATCATTGTTCACATAAGTGATCAATATAGATAAGATTGAGGACTAAGTTAAAGATACAATATGTTTCAAGAAAACTAAGATTAAAAGTAGAAACATGACATTTTAATCATTTTACTATCATTGGCATTGTCAATCAGTAGCAAGAAAGAAATTGGTGATGTAAGTTAAACATTATTAGTGATATAGCTACAACAAATAGAGTTAAAAAGTCAATTAGAGTTACTCAGAATAACAAACATGGTAGTATAAGAATTAGAATAGATAACTTGTTTGAGTAATGGTTCAATATCATTCATGGTGATAACAAGAGACCCTTTAATGATAGTAACAGAGACAAAAACAAATATAGACTTTAAGCTACGAAGGATGAGTTGGATAATTTTCAAAAATATGTTTGCGTGTATACATGACAATATTTGCCTTCTAGAATAGGAAAATCAACAAAAATTAATATGACTAGTTTGACAATATCTAAGTTGCAATATGCTTTGTAATATCAAATTCATCCATTTGGAGGTGAATAAGAGCTAAGAAATCTTAGAGAACAAATGTACCGAAAATCAAAAGCCAAGATAATTATGCAGAAAATATCAAAAGATATAAACAAAGAAGGAAATTCATCTATTTCTCTTCATAAATAAGTGTAAAATAAAAATAATATTTATACAGTTGTTATATACATTTTCTAAAATATTTCTATAATCATGTTACCGAAACAAAACTATCTTATAATATGTTTATAAAGAATGATATTAAAATGTAGAAATTAAGTAGATTAAAATAGGCTTATCAATAGAGGAATATAGGCATGGAGGTTTTATTTCAATCAATCAAGGATCAAATTTTTTGGTATTAAGCAGTGTATTATAAATAATTTACTATAAGTCAAGATTTGTATTTAATTTACTTTAATATATTTATTAAAATTATTATTAACTACATATTAAATTGTAACAAAAATTTAATGAAATATGTAATAGATTAACTATTACCATTTAAAACTTCACCCTCAAGTTCATATTATGCAAAAGGAAATTTTAGATGATAAGGTTAAAAACTTACTATAAAGTAATTTAATGTTATTCCATATTTCATTTTTTTCAGTGGCATACTATAGACTTTTAGGAGAACAATTAGTAACCAGCTACAATGAAGAATTGTATATGTTAAATATGGACATAGTGTAACCCAACGTAAAAACATTAACATTAGTTTTTCAATTTCTTTCGTAATTTTATAGATTTAAATTATTTTTTATTTTACTATACGAATATACATCATAATAGATTTTCTAAATCACTCTCTATATTATTAAAATAATATTTTATACTATTTTTTATTTAGTAATAAATTTTTTTATAATTTAATATGAAACAAAAGTAAATATTATGAGAAACATGAAGGAGAGAGGTGAGAGAATTTTTTTTATATAATTTAATAATTATATGAAATGAATAGTATTTTCTAATATATTGAGAAATATTATACAAATCCTATGAAAAAGTTAAATATAAGGCATTTATTGTGGAAATAATTTAATGATTTTTATTTTTTTCCCCTAAATATATGAAAACAGACAATTTTAAGAAATCTAATGTTAATACTCTAATGATGTAGCAAATCAGAATTGCAGCCATTTGTTTTATTTAAAAAAAAATAATGTGTAATAAATTTTCATCCGCTTCAACATTTGAAGATATATTTAAAAAGTACAAATAGTCATCGCCATCAAATAATGTTAGAATCCCACATTGGGGAAAGTAACCAACCGAGTATAACTTATAGGTAGCCTCTCCTATAGCCAATTGGTTTTAGGACGTTGACTTTTGGATTCTAATATAGTATTAGAGCATGTTGTATTTCTATTTATGATGTCCATTACATGAGGAGTTTGTTTCTAATGTTCCGTATTATCTATGATTTTTGGGCGTGTGTATCATCCACGTTGTCATGTGATAAAGATGTGTTAGAGTTCTACATTAGAGAAAATTATCAACTAAGTATTGCTTGATATAGATCCAAGTGTAGCCTTTCCTATTGCTAATTGATTTTAGAATGTTGACTCTTAAATTTTAATAAATAGTTCACCCATCCACTCAAATATGTTAGAATGTATTTATATGTAATTTATATTCGAGAGTATTTATTTAACGTAAGGGATATATAAATATTTAATGCTAGTTGTAACACTTTTCAACTAGATAAATATGCTAATTAGGTATGATAAATTGTTGATTGACTCAAAATTATTGATGGATAAAACTTCAATAAAAAATGGATGATCTTCATACAAATGCCTTGACATCGAGTATTGTTTTTCCTCTTTTATTTTTTAGGGTAATTAAACTTAGAGAATAAGTCGTTACTCGTTAGTCAACACTGTCTATACGAGCTATTGTGATTGTTACTTTCTAGTTTCTACCACTAGCCTTTACTTTATTTGTAAGCTAGTTGTATCACTCATGCTTTGTAAACTATAGATAAAACGAATCTTTTCTTCTTTTTTTTGAATAAAGTAGATAATATAACAATTTAGATATACATACATACATACATACATACACACACGCACACATACATACATACATACATACATACATACATACATACATACATACATACATACATGTATCTTCTTTTATTCATCTTAAAGAACTAATTGAATACTTTTATAAAAAAACACATTGTTGATTATCTGGGTTTGAATCAAATAGATTCTCATGGCAAGGTTTTGAAAGGAATGCTCCTAATTATATGCATGCTACTAATGGCACTGTTCGTTCAATATAATATAGCATGGCAAGAATCCATTATATCATTAGTTTTTTACTTTTTATACAAATAGATTCTTTTAATTATTCCTTATATCATTAAAAAATAATATATACTATTTTTTAATAATAAATTTTGTATAATGTAATATAGAATAAAAGTAAAAGTTACAGGAAACGTATAGAAAAAGGTAAGAAGATTTTTGTATGTATAATTTAATAATTATACGGAATGAACAATACTTTTAAATATAATAATACATTAGAAATATTATACAAATCTTATGAAGAAAGTTAAATATAGTACTTTTATTGTAAGGATAATTTTATGATTTTAATTTTTCTCTGAATAAAAGATAACAAACTTCTATAAAGAATCTTTTATCGGTGCGCTTATAAATTTTATATATCATGACTCAAATTGACAAGAAGATGATAATTTTATTATACTTAAATGGTATTTAATTTTACTTTAATATATTTTATTAAAATTATTATTTAAATGGATATTAAATTGTAACAAAAATCTGATGAAAATATGTAATAAATTAATTTTGACCATTAAAAACTTCACACTCAGTTCATATTACGCCAAAAGAAATTTTAGATGATAAGGTTAATAGTACAAAAACTGATAGGGCCGGTTTAACCCAATCCACAAATGACTCAAGACTTTTTTTTGTTTGTACATTCAATTATTGGCGGTAAGATCTCTCCGTCGGTGTTCCAGTAATATGACCACATATATATATAATATGTAAAAAAATAAAAAAAATATATATATATAATGAGCAATTGAAATCATAGTCTTTCGATCATGATTAAATGATTTATATTATATTTTTATTTAATTGTAATTGATTTATATTAAATTGGGATCTTATCCGTTCAGAATTACCAATATATATATATATATAGGGCTAATGCAAACGAAAAGAGAGATGCGATGAACGCATGTGTGATCTCAACTATTTGATTATTTTTATTTAACTGTTCGTTCGCTGTAAGACCTGCTATTTTTCCGTTACAGTGAAAATACAATCTAAATCATTTGATAACGATCGCAATTATTGTCTTCTTTTTTTCTATTTAACACACACACACACACACATATATATATTTAATAAGCAGTAAAAACACACGGACATAAACACTGACATGTGACACATAATTCTTTCAAATATACTAAACACGAGCCTGCGGGATAAAAGTATGAGCCCAAAAGCGGCAGACTAGCCGTCATGACGGCCGCAGCCTCAAACAGACGCGGAAATTTAAATGCAGCGGTGCAGCAGCGTATCAAAATTTGCAAATATTAATTGTCACCATACGCGACGAATTCACATGGCTACAGATGCTTCCATTAATGCACGTATATTTCATATAATATATTGTTTTCACGTACGTTTGTACGGGTCTTTGGTTTTGTTGGGGGGAACACTCTCCCCATGCAGCCGTATTCAATATTTCTACTCTCAACTGCTTTGCCGACCACCGAGCGTCTTCTTTTACAGGAAGCACACGTATTCAGTTAATTTGTGCAAGTAGCCATTCATTGATTAAGGTTGCCTTCTCCAACACCTAGTCCAGTTGTCCATGTAAATATAAACATATAGTTGACTCCCGCGGCAGTACAAATATAAGAATAAATATTTATATACTGTTAAGCCGAATTCATGAGACGTGGCATCGTGGGATGTATGTTTTTAAAATTACTGTTGATATTGCACATTTGCACCGTCAGTGATACATTACATTTACAAATCCCACTAACTCTTATGGTTAAATATCAGTGTAAATAGCATATATTATACCGTAAAACATATCTAAAACAATAATTAATTTCTCCTGAATAGAAGATCATGTCAAACTAACTCGGAAAAATAATAAAAACTATGAATGTGATTTTAGCCATTGGTTGATTGTGATTTCCAACATGACTGATTGACTTTTTCATGCCAAGTATCATATTTGTTTTTTTTAAAAACCATGTATTGAAATCTTAAAATATTTTATGAATTTATTGTAATTTTAATTATCCCTATTTTGTGAAATTATTAAATAGGTAAGTGAGGGGTAAAATCTTAAAGTTATATGATTTCACAATTAAAATTTCAATTTTGAAATGTCCATGAGATGCATAATATATTTTTCACAATCTTGTCGAATACATTGGTAATTTTGTTCTCGACATATATATATAATTCATGTTATGATGAGCAACATTTGATATATAAGTCGTTCCGGCATTCGTCAAAAATTAATTTAGGTAAAGTGAACTATTTTTAAGGGAATCATCATATTTATTAGAAATCGCCCTAAGGTGAGCTAGGTGAGGAGAAAATAGCTCACAGATAAATTAGTTTGGAAATATAAGTAAACACCACAACTAAATACATAAGATAATTATACTAATTCAAATAGAATACTCTTTACTTCACTTCTCTCACCCCAACAAGTGAAAGATTAAATTAGTACTTTTTTGAAATATCATAGTAAACTATTCAATTTTACAAGTTATCTGAAAACTCAGCTATTTCAGTTTACAACTCAACTACACAAACTTAATTTTCTTTTAAGTAGGCTTAATAGAGAGTCCTTAATAGCAATCAAATAAATAAATAATAAGAATGTTACAATTAACAACTAAAAAATATAATTTAGAAATTTTATGTGTTTTGTAGTTCTATAATAAAGTTGAAAAGTCTTCTTCTTCCTCACAATCGAATCTCAAACTTCAAAGCTTGAATCTCAATGCTCGATGTTGTTTCTTTGAAGTTGTTTAGTTTATATAGGGTTAGTTTAAATGGTCATAGCCATTGATACTCTTTCAACATTAATTTTGGTTAAATCGAAAAGTTGTTTTTGTTGCATTATCATTAATTTCTCTTGTTAAAAAGATACTAGAATTTTTATAATATCATCAAGAGTTTCTAGTGCATTATTCAGTAAACCTTGCTTATATCATCAGGAAAGGCTAGTTAATCATTGAGAAGTTCTTGTTTATATTTATAAGAAAAATTGATGTGTCAATAAGAAATTCTTTGCTTACATCTTCAAGGAAATCTTATACATCATCGAGAGATTCTTGGTTATGTTAGTTAAATATCCTAGTGTGTTATTGCTTTAACACACAAAGAGTTTAAGTCTTAAGTACTAGATTTTATTGTTTAAACGATGTCATTATACTAAATCTACGATATTTTCTTTAGTGATAAAAAACAATTTCTAAGTCTTTAATGATCAAAGTGATGTCATTATACTAAACATAGCTTATTTTCTTGCTTACATTCAAACTGATTTATGTCTTATCAATGCTACCAAAGATTCTCCATAGGTAACCTCCTTCATAGTTTACCAATACACAACTTAGCTCATTCTTCACAATTGTAAGGTTGCGACTATTTTAAATAAAGTATTATGTAATCACCTCATTGATCTCTTTGGTATTTATAAATAGCATGCCTTTGTCAAAGTGTTATGAAAAATACCAAATAAATGAAGTATTCAAAAGTAGAGAGAAAAAGAATTGGACACTGAATATACATGATTTGGAATAGTAAATTGATGTTCGTACTTCCATGAACAAACAAGGAGTTGTGATTAGTTACTATCAGGTTAAATCCCAACACCACACTAAAGAGCCCTACTAATTTTATAATAGTGCTAGGTTCATGGCTTGGACCAAGTAGTCTAAAAGAAATAAACTTAAAGTTTTACATCAGGTTACATGCAAAAATAAATAAATAAAATTCAAATCATATCTTATAAATCTCTATGTTGACTTGAATTTTTAGAATCTCCATTAAACAACATTCTTCTAACCTCCTCCTTTGTTAAAAGGACCCTCCTATAGCCTAGCTCAATCTATGTGGGATACCAATTAAGCCCAAAC
The DNA here is from genome assembly GCA_023512835.1 of Taxillus chinensis. Classification (NCBI taxonomy): domain Eukaryota; kingdom Viridiplantae; phylum Streptophyta; class Magnoliopsida; order Santalales; family Loranthaceae; genus Taxillus; species Taxillus chinensis. Next base: position 10,607,710 of record CM042090.1, read on the forward strand.
ATTGATTGAACTTGGCAATAAGAAGATTTTTCATCATCATGTTTGTTGGATTCTTATGAATACTAATTTTCGCAACTTGAACATCCTCATGTGTTATAACATCACAGACAAAATGATACCTCACATTAATATGCTTCTTTATCTCATGATGCATATGGTCTTTCATGAGATGTAAGATACTCTGACTATCATAATAGATGATACTCATATCCTCGCATTCATGATAAGCTCTCAAAACTGGCGTCTCAATCAAATAACTTTTTTTTTACTACTTTAGTGACCAATTTATATTATGCATTAGTAGCAGTTGTCTACAAAGAAGTTGCTTTCTAACTAATTACATATTTACTAATGGAGAATAAATAACTACTAAGAGATTTCCTCCTATCCAAATCTCCTGTAAAATTTAAATCAACATATCCAACCAAAGTTATCAAGCTTATATCGAATTCAAAAGAAATATTAGATACCTCAAAATCCACTTAATTGCTTGCTAGTAACTTCTTCTAAGACAAAATATCATTTGCTAACAACATTGTCAAGATGAGATATATCTAAATGAGCGCAAACCATTGCATACATGGGACTACCACTGTCCTAAAGTAACGGTAGACATGCACCTGTTATCTTATTTGGTTTGTGGTGAAAAAAAGCATAAATTCAAAAATGCATAGAAAGAGAAGTAGTAATTGGTTTTGCATCACTCATAACAAGAGGAGTAGTAATTGTTGTGAGAGAAAAATTTTCCTATGCGTTTAATCTCTAGAAATTTCCATTTCTAAAATTTTCTTGATTGTTCCAAGATCCTTTATCTCAAATTGAAAATTGAGTATGGCTTCTCGACAATTAATCTCAAAAAGATCCTTAACTACATTAACTTGTCATCAACATATAGCAATAAGTACATAAATTAACGACCCATTAGCAAGTTGTAAGCAAACACATGTATTATACTTGCTTCTCACAAAGCCAATACTTAATACAAAAGAATCGAACCTTTTATATCATTATTGAAGGAATTGTTTAAGTCTATATAATAACTTGTTCAAAAGACAAACGTGATCTTCCTTTCCTTTAATTTTAAAACCCTTTGTTGTTACATATAAATATCTTCATCAACATCACCATGCAAGAATACTCATCAAGGCCATTCATATCAATTAGGGAAAGTAGAACTCACCGCTTCAGTCATTTTCATATGCCATAGATGTTATGATACAGACAAATCAAGAAAAATAAAAAAGATGACTGAACTGAAGAAAAAGAGAACATGGGATGAGGTAACCCGTTCGTAACAATTTTATTAAACTGAAAAATTAAATTGTGTACAGTACTAAGTATATTTATATGAAGTTAACATTTGATGATTTTCTTATTTTATCCTCAATAAGATATCATCAAGTAGTTACTACCTTTGGTGGTTGGTAAAAAAACATTTTTTTACTGTTTTCAACTTCATAAAATATTTCTTTTATCAGTTATTATAGCATTATTATATCCAAAATTCCAACTATTGATTTTGCAAAATAGAGAATCTTAGCCATAAATGATCACACGGACATTTAAGCCTTTATGGCATCATTATGTTTTTTTTTTTCAAAATTCTTCCCCAACATATTCAAACTCGGTCCCTTATTAATACAAAAAAATAAAAATAAAAATAACAGCCGGACTAGAGACACCACATGTACCATCCTAAGTATTATTCTAATTCTGTTACAGGTTCTTATGTATCTCTGTGGCTGTGTAACTAACTATAATTTGGGCTATTGTTTATTCCGACAAACAAAAACTGAATGTTTCATCCAATTACCTCTGAATGGATTGCCTACCGAGCGGTCTTCTTAATTAATTATGTTTACTTCCATGTTTTTTTGGGAAAATCCACCCAGCAAGAGGCACCAATGGCTTCTTCTTCTTCTCCAGCAAGCTCTTCTGCGGAGAAGCTCTCCCCTGCACCACTCTCTGGCCATCTTGGCTGACAATGACTTTGGACAGCGACGGCGGGCTTGCAAAGCTCACATATCGCTTCTTCTGGCACAACTCCGGCTCATCTGTTGCTTCCCATATTGGCACCTTCGCCTTGCTCGCAATCTCAATGAACTTCACGTCCTCGATTTCTGGATCCATCGGCATTGGCGGCTGACGCTGCGTCACCGACTTCTCTGCTCTTAGCCGCAGTGTCTCTGCCTTGGCTTGCTCCACCTCCGCCCTCATCGACTCCATGCGAATCGCCATGGAGTCGCGTTCTTCTCTTGCTTTCTGGAGGCTCTGCCTCATTTCCTCCAGCTCATCATGAGGGGCGATGACTGCTTCCTGCCTGGATGGCCTTTGCTCTTTTTGATTATCTGTTGCGTTATTAGGTTGCATCTGACACCAACAAAAACGCCTAGTTACTGATGTATCAGATTTATGTCTAATACCCACCTTTTTTCCAAACACCTGGGGTATCATGATTACTTCTGGCTCTAAATTACTCAAATTTAAATCTAGAGTAACAGTAGAAAAAACCTTCAAGACCCACTAAGAGTTAAGAGTGTGTTTCACGGATTTTTTTTATTTTTTGTTTTAACCATAGACTGTAAAGAAAAAAACATTCTCAAAGAACAGAGCGACTCCGAGCATGCAAACGGTTTCGCCTCAGAATATAAACACTTATTATAGACGGTTTATGAACGATACTTTGTTAATTTGGGTGTTTGTGACAATAGTTTTGAATTCTATAATGTCGCCATTAAACTATGTATATAAACAGTTTATTCATAAACAGAAACATGTTTCATAAATTTGAGTGTCTGTGTTACAAGGTTCTGAATTCTATAATGTCGGGGCTTCTCATAGAGTTTGTAGAAAAATGATGACACTGGGAGGGAGGGAGGTCAAGTTAAGGTTAATTGAGACAACCTGTTTAAGTTTGTTGGCGTATACTTCCCCCGACGAGGACTCTCTCTCCAAACAACAAAACGGCTTCTTTGACTGACCGGAAGGGCGCGCGGGTGTCTATCACCGCCCGTCCGATGACCACAACGCCCTCTTCTCCAGCCATGAGCGCAAAAATCGCCAGCGGCCAACGTCAGTGGGAGTGAGGCGAAGTAGTTGATTTCTATGATGGAAGAAACAGGAGAGCGGAGGAATTGGCATATTAATAAGATTGAAGGAGACGGTTGGATGTGGATTTGGATGGTTGATGGGTCGTTAGTGTTGGTGTGGGGTCGGAGATTATGAAATAATTGAGGGGGTTTCGTATCTTGGCGTCCACTGCAATGGAGTTCAGTTCACGGACGGTGACGCCGGTGGTTGGAGGGTCTCATTTCATTGCGACGTCGGCGACCAAAGAAATGGTACAGTATCGTATGTACAAGGCAGAGCACAATCACCGGAAATGGTGGCTCCCACCGCGATTGTGCCTTCTCTCCGGCGGGTTTGATCAACTTAGAAAAGGTTAACTGTAAACAATTCTAACTGGTGGGGGTAAGAACAGTTGGTCGTAACCTTTTAAGTCAGCCAAAATGCAATTTTTGTATACTTGTACGGGTTTACCGTCGTATCAGCAAACGAATAACAATACAAAATTGTAACGTGACATGTCATTTATTAAACATTGTGTTGAAATCTTATGGGAAAACTTAATTGTTATAGTTGTAATGTATCATTCAGTTAAACGCTAGATCAATTAAGGGCTTTGGGGAAAGTTATAGTTGGAGTCTTATTTGGCATGAGCAAATACATTTCAAAAATGTATCTAATTTATTGGATTTTTAAATGTAAATTATTTATTAATATAATACCTTACATAAAACTAAAAATTACATTACATTTGTTTCCTTACTTTCCTCTACAGGTACTCAAATAATATTAATATATTATTTTTAGAGTATCTTTTACTCTTTTTCTATTTGACTTTCTATTTTATTATAGAAAATTAAATGCATATTGTAGCTCTTCCAAGCTACTCTTTAAATTACCTTAAAATATGTAACTCGCTATTACGTTTGTCACATATAATGAGATTTCACGACTTTCTATCAGTAACTCATTTATGAATAAAAATATTAGCTTTCACGTTTGTCAAGACGTTTTTTTATTTCATCTCTATGTTTTTATTTGGGTTACTGACTTTGTTTTTTAGTTTTTGTTGGTAAGATTGAAATAGGTATCATAAAAATAATTATCAAATTTTAAAAAGTAATAAAATATTTATACTTAGCTAAAATAGATAGTATGATTTGAATATGTAATATAAAATTAGTTAGCTAAAATAGTTTTTAACTAAAATAAAAAGAATATATAAGGAGTATGTTTGAAGATGCTATTATGTGTATATGTCCTTCACTACTCTTATTTAATCTTTAATTTATGGTCATCACAAGTTTCTATTACCAAACTTTAATACCTGATTAAGCTTTATCTCTCCTAGATTTCAGTGACTCCCTCACCACTAACCCCCACTAGACCTCCTCCATCGCAGAGCCTCGTCGAAGACATGGCATCCATCGAGAGGGTCACGAACACGAGCGGCCCCTTCTGATGTTGTTTGGACGAGAGCTTGTGCTGATTCTTGGATTGAAGGTCGTTGCCATTGTCATAGCCACCTATAATGGATAAGTGCATGTGAGAGGAGAATACAACTGCCATACACTAGTGGCAACGAGAGGTGAGGAATCATAAGAAGATGTGAGGCGACAACAAGTCAGACCCAGAGGAGACTAAGGGAAAGGAGAGAGGGGGACCTATTATCACAAGAGAGATAAGGATGTGGAGGGTAGCGGGATACAATCTTCGGTGCGATCTTGGCCATGGTAAAGTGCTCTGGTAACATATTATAGCAACATACTAGATCAAATGGTGTTGGCTACGACTGGAATGGAGTCGGTTGATAGCACAATAGTTAAGACGGGGGTGGATTAGCAGTGTTTAGTTGGTTGTAATGACCCGTGTTAACCTTTGTGTAAGAAGTTAACCACAAACACCTTTAGTGCATGTAAGGACCAGTCTCTTCCGTAGGGCTTTGCCTTGCAGTAGTTTTTTGTCTAGTGAATGGGCTCAAATGAATTCACGTGCAAAAGGAAAGATTTAAATGATGTCTTATCTACACGAGTTTCGGGCCAAACGGACGTTAGGTGAGGTGCACGGAAAGGGTCCATTTCACGTACAAGTGGTTGTCTTACATGATGCAAGGCTAGGGGTGAAGTTTGAGCGCATTTGGAGTGCATGTGGGGTTGCCGTGGGGGGGAATTCACGTGCAAATTGGCGGCAGCATGTTTTTGCATGGTTACCTTAGTTTTGTCATTTAATCATCTTTTCCCAAAGGAGCATGTTGGAATTGTGGATATTTTGGCGTGTATGAAGCGAAGGTGGTAACTTGTGTAATCAAAACTACGTCATTTTGATCCCTGGTTTCACTTAATCAAAACTACGTCGTTTTGATAAGGGAAGGTCTATACAAGGATGTCCTTCTAGGGTTAGGGGTTTTTCGGCACCGTCTAGAGAGCTAGGGGGGAAAAGAGGAGAACCGGTCTTTCCGGAGCGTCTTGCGGGGGAGCACGGCGAATCTTCTTTAAGGTAGGGGTTATTTTTCCTAAATCCTCCTCTTGTCCTGAGGTTCTAGGCAGTTGGGTTATATTATTATATATACATATGTAATCCATATAGTGTGATCTCTATATGGATGTTGGCTTCAATGGCTGGTGTTGGATGGTGTGCGTATTAAGTGTTCGATAAAATGCTGTGGATATGTGTGAATATGCCCAGTATGTGTTTGATTTTATGCGATGGGGCAAACTAAGTGTTTGGTATTATGCTGTGAAAGTGTGTATGCTACGTGTTTGTTTAATGCCCGTGTGACCTTGTATCTGGCTTGTGGAACCCGTGGGCGTGGAGCCTGGGATGTAAAGCAATTTTGTTAGCTATATGGTCGTGGATATGTTGCCGTGTGGTAAGCTTATATGGCCGTGGATATGTTTGTGGCAACAGGTGGCTGTGTTAGGTGTGTGGCTAAGCCGAGTGGTGGTTTGTTACCTGTATGCTGTATGGCGTGGATAGGTGTGGCCTTGTGAATGTGGAATACTACTTGTTTACATTTTATTGTCACTACACCGACCCGTACACACTCATGTACCGTCAGAGTATGGGATGGGTTGGGAGACATGATCCCCTTGGTTGTGGTTGCCCCTCCTCTCTGTTTGCTGTTTTCCAGGGACTTTACGTTAGGTGGATACACCAAGGTGGAAGACCATCTTCATTTTATTGTTCGGTTCAAGAATGTAATTTTATAATCTATGTAACCCCAAGGGGAAATGTTATAAGGGATTGAATTGTAGAAAGAACCCGGTTGGTTTGTGAACCTTTGATGTTTGAAATTAAATAAAGATGGCTTGTTTGATGTTTGATTTATGGTAATTGTTAGTCTTGTTTGTGTGGCATCCAAGAATCCAACCCGTGGTGGGTGGAAAAGGGGAGTCACGAACCGGTTTCTCGGGTTGGAAATCGGGCGTGACAATAGGGTATCGAGCATGGTCTAGTTGGCAGGGTAGGGGGTCATCTTGAGTCCTTTGAGGAGCCTGAGGGACATGCCCGATCAACATGGTCCTCTTTGAGCCTCCGCGGTGTACTTGGGGTAGTCCGGACTTGAGGTAGGGCTGGGGGGTTGGGGGGGGAGGTTAGATTTGTCTTTGTGTGATTGTGTGGGTAACCGAGATAAAGCATGTGAGAGAAAATATGAAGAACATGTTTAAATCTGGCAACTCGATTAACTCGATTTTATTTGAGCTTGTGGAATTGCTTGTTTTGTGCAATGTGGTTTAATGAGACGAAATGTGTGCAATGTGTGTAATTGCATGGATAAATGGTTTGAACGTGATAACATGGAAAAGAATTTGTGATGGTTCGAGCATGAAAACATGGAAAAGAATTTGTGGTATTAAACCGAGTGATTGTGAACGTGAAGCTTGTGAAATGTGAGCTGTTAATAAAATAAAATAAAATAATAATAATCAAGAAATAAATAAATACATTAAATTAAATATGTAATAATGTTGGTGTTCGTGAATGATTGAGCATGTGATTTGTTTGGCATGGTGTCAATAAACGAGGTTATGAGCAATGCGATGGAGTGTAAATTTGTATAGTCTGTGAAATTTGTTTGGTAAATTTGTAAATTTGTGTGGTAATAATGCGTGTTATAGCTAAGTCGGTAGTGGTCCGCGATTGTTGAGATCATTTAGTGTTAACCGGGAGGCTATTTTTCGCTTAATCAATGTTTTTGGAAACTATAAGCCGTGCGACTATTGAGGTAACAGAGGCCGCGACCCAGGTTGGGCAAGTGAGAGGCCAGTGAAGGTGATAGACTAATCACCGGGGGGCGGGGGAGGTTGGCGTCTTGAGCTCGATTATTCCAGAGGTGAGGATGCACTTGTCACTCGATCGGGAGCGAGGTATGCCGAGGGTGTCACCTCAACTACCCCGTTTGTCAAGGGTTGCTTGTGGACAACCGGGACATTGGAAAAGAGAGTGTGCAAGCGTGCACTGTGTCTCGTGGAAAAGTAGGACGTCTTCGTAGCTGTTTTGGTAGGACCGGGAGTGACTTTGAGGACTAGCTAGTGAGGCCCGTAGAAGAGCAAGCGAACTCATTGGTGGTATCGTGCCCTTTGGTGGGTTGTGGTTGAGTCTCGTACTAGTTAGGTGAGCAGGGTGGACTTTATCATGTCACGTTTGAGTTAGCATTTCGAATGGATGTGGTTTGACCTGTTAGGAAATAAATAAGTAAAAAAGAGTAAATATAGATTCATAACGCTGAAAAATAATGAGTAACTAATAAAAAATAGGGTGTTGATTTTATAAGTGAGTGATATTCAATTTTGGCACATGTGGATAATTAAAGTAACCAAATCTTGTAGGCAACCTTTTTTTTCTAGTGGGAGAAATTTGAGATAAGTGAGGTGATGGCTGTGGGTTGTTGTGTGACCCTCCTTGGCAACCTTGAGTAATATAAATGTGTTTTTACGGATAGAGGTATGTGTTGAAATACTACATGAAAGGATATTCCTATGGTTACCTTTCCAAGTGTTGTGGTTGAAGGAGGAAAACACGCTAATATAGCCGCTCCTTGGGTCCATGAGGTGTCGACTTGTTGGCTAGGGTGGTCGTTGCTAGTTCTTGATTAGTGATTATATAGGTGTTATGGGTTCTCGGATGGCGCGGTAGCCATGTGTCGTGCTTATGGTGTGTCGAAAAAACCGGTAATGTAAAAGATATGTTGTGAAACCAGTTTATGCATGTATGAAATGTGTGGTGTTCTAGAATTAACTAGCGGCTATGAGTGGGTTTTGAGGGTTATGCCCGGTGCATCAATTTGGTAAAAAGAGGTAAGCAAGTGAGATTTGGGACCTTGTTGGATATCTTTCTCTAGGGGCGGAGGGTGTACTTTGGCATGGTAGGCCATTCCTTTGATTCGTATCTTGTGGGAAGTAGGCTTAGAGGAGGAGAGAAGGTGTATGGCTGGTACGTTCTACCTCAATGGGTGTTTTGTGTTTCATTGCTTGTGTAAAAAAAATATGGTATGTGTTGTTGTATGTGTTGCATCTGCGGTAAAGGCATATAGCGATTTTTTACGTGTGGGTGTTGTGACACATATGTGTAGAGGAGGATGGGCGTGGTGTAGTGGCATATTAACTGTGTGTGGGGATGAAGAAAAGTGTTAGATGTGATGTTATTAATATTATTCCTTACCTGGTGTGATGTTTAATATTAAAGTGTTGATAAGCTAGGAAAGGGTATTATTCTCCCGGGGAGAGATTTATGTCGGGCGGATATCACAAGGGTGTATGTTTTGGAGCGGTGGTGGTAGGCGGGTGATCTATATACTTCTCTCGAAAACCTTTCATGTGTAGTATCACACGGTAAGTGAGATGGTTCACGCCATCAAGGTGTCGGTGTATTTGAGACTTTGTTGGTGTATCGAGATGGAACGCGATGGTTGGTATAGGGGAGTGGGTAGGCCATGAGGTGGAGTATGTCATAGGGCAAAGAACTTCCTTGTGACTGTGAATGGCGACACGGAGGGATCAATTGTCTTGTTGCAAGTGGGGGGATTTTTCCTGGTTAGAGAGAGAGCGTGTTAGTTATACTTCACCGATGTCGGAGGATAAGTTCCACTTCATTGCATTTGGTGTTTGCCTGACTCGAAAGGCGTTAACACTTGGGCCGCATCGTACGCCTCGCTTAGTGTGCGGTGGTGGGACCTTAGTGGATACCTATTTAACCGTGATCAAGGATCTGCTACGAAGTGTCCAGGGCGTTATAAGTGTAGTGTTCTGGTTCACAGACTTCTTTTAGTCGATCCTCACGGTCGGTGACAAGTGATAGCCGGATGGTGAATTTTGGTCTTGCCGTGGTTGTGTAGGTACGCATTTGTTGTTTGAGTTACTCCTTGGACTGTTGGGCGTCTTGTTGATTGTGACCGAATTGGTGGAGAGCGAACTTCATCCTGCGTAGTTGTGTCCTGGATTGTAAGTCATCTTGAGTTCCCTTTGGCATTGGTTGGGTTCGATGTTGCGTGTATCGCTATAGAGTGAGGCGGTTTTACTGTGATGCGCAGTCTCCGTGGTGATATCCGTGTGGGACTATGATTGTGGTTTGCATAATGCTTTTCTCTTGTTTGTTTGTGTTTCCTTGTGACCTCTTTGTGTTTGCTGTCAGGTAAGGTCTACATATGGAGTGTGGTCGTTGTAAATTGTTGGTGTCGTTGACATCAAATCTGATGGTGTCATTGTTAAGTATTTTACATTGTGGGGTGTTGGTCCTATTATGACACAGTAGGCGTCTAACGCCGAGTACCCTATGTCAATGTCGTGACTTCTCGTTCAATCATATGACTTCTAGCATTGGATACTTCATGCAGGCTTATGGTGTTGGCCTTGTTCGGTTGCTGGGTCTTCGCGACTAAGGGGAGGTTTCTCGACCCCACGTTGTCGACTTGCTCACATGAGTTGTTGTCGCACGCTAATTGGCCAAGCTCTAGTTCTGGTTGTGCTCCTGGGTGTTATGTGTTGCTTTGATCTTCTCGTGATGTTTACTACTTGATTTCTCTTTTGGGGACCAAGTCCAAAGGTGGGAAGGTTGTGAGGACACTCTGCGGATTAGCAGGAACGTTAAACGTGTAGTAGTGTTTTGTTTGTGCGTTGTTCTTGTGGTGGTGTTTATGATGTGAGTTGCTCGTGACTACGTGATCTTTAAACGTGTTGGTAATGGGCGTATATGTCTTATACTGTCGTGACATGTGAATACTTGTGACATGTGTTAGGTGAGGAGAACAAGGGTTGTTTGTGAGATTAGAATATGTGTTTCCTTATCATTCTGTGTTGTATTGGGTCCGTGGGTACGTGCCTTCATGTGTTTATGGTGTGATATCTTCGGTCGCGGGTATGTGAATGGTTGTGGGCGATGTGCATCGACATGTGCGTTTTGGAAGGTGTGTCTTTTGGGGCCGACACGTCCCTGAGAGGAGACATGGAATGTGAGTCCACGATGCGTGGAGCACACCACCGTTGTTCGAGGACCAACAACCTTAAGAGTGGGAGGTGGTGTTGGCCAAGGTTGTGATGTGTTTTCGGATGTGTATTTGTGACATGCGGATATGTGTTATATGCATTATTGTGATGCATGTGGTTATGGATTATGGTGGTACCTTATTATGTGCTTATGTCGGTGCGCAGTGTATGCTCATTTTGGTGTTGGCTGCCAGGTGGCAAATGGGTAGCTTGTGTTTGTTTTCCTGTATGTCATTTCTTTTCGAGACGAAAAGTCTTAAGGGGGAGAGGAAGTAATGACCCGTGTGTAAGAAGTTAACCACAAACACCTTGATGTTAGTGCAGTAAGGACCCGTTGAGTTAGTTCTGTTTGCCTTATGAGTAGTTTTTCTAGATTTTGACCTAGTGAATGGGCTCAAATGAATTCACGTGCAAAAGGAAAGATTCTTAAAATGATGTCTTCATTACCACGAAGTTTCGGCCAAACGGACGTGTATGTGAGTGCACGTGAAATGGGTCCATTTCACGTGCAAGTGTGGTTGTCTTACATGATGCAAGGAGGCTAGGGTGAAGTTTGAGCGCATTTGGAGTGCATTTGGGGTTGCACGTGAATTGGGGAATTCACGTGCAAATTGGCTGCAGCATGTTTTTGCATGGTTACCTTGGTTTTGTCATTCTAATCATCTTTTCCCAAAGGACATGTTGGATTGTGGATATTTTGGCGTGTATGGGCTAAGGTGGTAGCTTGTGTAATCAAAACTACGTCATTTTGATCCTGGGTTTCACTTAATCAAAACTACGTCGTTTTGATAGTGAGAGGTCTATATAAGGATAGGAGACTCCTTGTTCTAGGTTAGGGGTTTTTCCTGCGGCCGTCGTAGAGAGAGAGAGAGGCTAGAGAGTGGGAAAAGAGGAGAACGCGGTTCTGCCAGCGTCTTGCGTGGGAAGCACGGCGTCTCAGCGCAGCAAGGAGGATCTTCTTTAAGGTAGTGGTTGTTTTTCCTAAATCCTCCTCCGTCCTAGGGTTCTAGGCAGATTATGGGTTATATCTATTATATATACATATGTAATCCATATAGGTGTGATCTCCTATATGGATGGCCTTCAATGGCGTTTTTGGTGTATTCGGTGTTGGATGGTGTGCATATTAAGTGTTCGATAAAATGCCTGTGTGGATATGTCCATGTGAATATGCCTAGTATGTGTTTGATTTTATGCTGATGGGTGTGCAAACTAAGTGTTTGGTATTATGCCTTTGAAAGTGTGTATGCTACGTGTTTGGTTTAATGCCTGTGTGACCTTGTATCTTGTCTTGTGGAACCCGGTGGTCGGAAGCCTGGACTGAAATGTTAGCGTGTGGCTAAGCTATATGGTCGTGGATATGTTGCCTGTGTGGCTAAGCTTATATGGCCGTGGATATGTTGCGTGTGGCCAGCCTGAGAGGCCGTGGATATGTTAGCCTGTGTGGTAGCCTGAGTGGCGTGGATTTGTTAGCCTGTGGCTAGCTTGTATGTTTTGTGGATAGGTGTGTGCCTTGTAATGTGGAATACTACTTGTTTACATTTTATTGTCACTACTGCACTGTACACACTCATGTACACGCTAGGAGCGGGATGGGTTGGGGAGAATGATCCCTCCTGAGCTGTGATTGCTCACCCCTCCTATGTGTTTGCTTGTTTTCCAGGGACTTAAAGATTAGGTGGATACACCAAGGTGGAAGACCATCTTCATTTTATTGTTCGGTTCGTATGTGATTTTATAATCTATGTAACCCCAAGGGGGAAATGTAATAAGGGATTGAATTGTAGTAAAGAACCTTGTTGGTTTGTGAACTTTGATGTTTGAAATTAAATAAAAGATGTGGCTTGTTTGATGTTTGATTTATGGTAATTGTTAGTCTTGTTTGTGTGGCATCCAGTAATCCAACCCCGTTGCCCTCCGTGTGGGTAAAAGGGGAGTCACGAACCGGTTTCCTCGGGTTGGAAATCCGGGGCGTGACATTGGTTCTGGCTATGCTCAGAGTTTAGGCAACGACAAAGATAGTAAATTTCGACAAAGGTAGTAATGATGGCTCTACCATGACGTGGAAGCTCTGTCGTGATGTAGAAGCTAAGGATAAATCGAAACAAATGATACTTAAACAAGAAATAATGAGTACACCACTAAAATACTATTAACTATAAAATTACCATAACAAGTTAAAATCATCTTTTGTTAACCAATTTAACTTGTTACCATTTTAAATGGTGTACTAAATAAAATTTCTATAAACATGGGCAATGCAAGTTTAGTTTAACTTTTATTATTTGTTTTATTATAAATTATGACTTATGCCAATTCTAAAAACTAATAATTAAATAATTAATTTTATTATTTATTTTATTATAAATTATGACACACGCACGCATTTGTTATAAATTTAAAATATCATTTAAAATATTTTAATAGTGTTCACCTTTAATTTTTTTTTTTCAATTTTTTTTATCATAAAAATGTGAATTCTAGAAAAAGAAAAATTAGATTCAACAATCAATTTTTTTTCCTGGGTGAAACTACAAATTATAATAATTATTGGATAATGAATGTTAAAGGATCAGACAATTTTAAGACAAACTAGTAAATATATATATTTAAATGACTTCATAAATCTAATAAGTATCATGAGATTTCATTCTTTCGTTTAATAGTCTTAATGACTTCATTTCATTTTTTATGTTAATTTCATCCCAACAATAATGATTTTATTCTCCTCAAGATTGGCCCTTGACCAAGTTATTATTTATTTATTTATTTATTGAAGGGACTTGACCAGCTAGATGTATGTTGTTTTTTTTGTTTTTGTTTTTTGGCTCCTTTTCAGTTTTCCCGGCTGCCAAACAGGAATTGGCTCTCCCTGGTTTCCTCGCAGATTTGGTGCGGTGAATTGAGATCCACAAAGGGCACAGCAAAAAAACCTGAAAAATGGTACTGCTATAATTTCCTCCTCTCTTTTTTTTTTTTTTCAAAAAAAGTAAAAAAACAATTGTCACTAAGTATCTGCAAATCTGAGAGCCTAAGTCACCCATCTCCGATCGCTGTTTTTTTGTATGCAGATCAGGTTCATACTATTGCAGAATCGGCAGGGAAAGACTCGTTTGGCCAAGTACTACGTTCCTCTCGAGGAATCCGAGAAGCACAAGGTCGAATACGAGGTTGGCTCGATCTCCTTTATTGCTGTATTACCTGATGATTCTCTGACCTAACATTTTTATTATGCTCGCCAGCTTCGTTGCTCTGAATGTTGTAATTTGATTGTCTGTAGGTTCATCGGTTGGTTGTCAACAGAGACCCCAAGTTTACTAATTTCGTTGAGGTCTGCGAACCCTTCTTCTTCTTCTTCTTCTTCTTATTATTATTATTATATTTTTTTAATTACGTTGTCGCGAGTTTGACCTCAGGGTGGGTGGTTGCCTCCGACATTGTTACGCACATTACATATATGTGCCCTCCATTTGCAAAAAAAAAAAAAAAAAACATTAGGAGCATTTTATGTATTCTAAGTTATGCTTCAATTCACATTGGGAGTGATGATAATGATAAGTTATTTTGGGATCTAGGTGTCCTACTTTTGAACGTGAATTGCAAGATTTTCAGGTTCGCATTTGTTTTGTGCGTAGAGAGTGATGAGTGAGTCCTATGCTTCTGTTCAAACAAGCCTTGGCATTAAATTTGTAACTTATACGTGTGATTATCATTTTATATGAAGCATTTGAATGAGTGAGTCCTATACCTGTGTTGCTTGCTGTGTATTAGATGTGGTGTGGTGGCGAAGTAGAGATGCTGATCGTAAGGCATTGGTGAATGCGGCGGTAGCAGTTAGTGTTTTTAGTTGTGGTAATTACTTGTTTATGGTGGAGAAGGGCTAATGTCGGCCCATAGAATGATGATTATAGCTGCAACAAGGTAATGGTGATCTTGTGGGCTCGTGGAGGTGTCTGTGGTTGTCTCGAATAGGCAAAAGGTGGAGGTAAAAATGTGCTGGTTTTGTTTTAAGTGCCGCAGGTGGTGGAAGCTGTGATTGCAGTAAGGCAGTGTAGTGGCTGTGTCTGTTGGAGTTCAAATCCAAAATTCCTCATTCCTACTTGGGATTCCTGAAGTGATTTGCACTGGCATACATCTAATGCCATTCCCCATTTCTCTACTTGGGGAATCAGTTCCACTGAATGCATGCATGAGGAAATTTCCCTCTCGCAGCTTACTGATTTGTGCTTCCAAGTTAACAGTCAAAACCAAGTAAAATTATCATGTTGGGACTTGGGATGCACCTTTAAAGAGAAAATTTCTTTCTATATGATCCTAAGGAAATGAAGACAAGATTTCTTAATTGGATTCGGTGCTCCACTGGTGCCAATCCTAGCAAGTTCTGAAATGGAGTATCAACTATAAAGCTAACTGAATTGAATCTCTTGTTCTTCCCACTGTTTCTCAGTATGTTTTTTTGGTTTTCAAAAATGAAGTTTCATATAGGCAGTCTTGTTGTATTGTGAAGTTCTTATTTCCATGACGTTTAAAGACTATTGCCCTCATCTTTTGTGAGTTGGAAGATAATGATGCCAATTACCATTTACCAAAGAGGCTTTTGATTATTGAGTGACACCAATCTTACTACTTTGCTTGCTTTTCACTTTAATACAACCAATTTTCACTACATTGGGGTTTGACCTGACAGAATTTTTTAAAATTCATATTAATTTTTTTTAGATAAGTTTATTTTTGTGTACAATAATACCCCTATATGTAATGGTTTATGAGGTTTTATCCTATGTTGCAGTTTCGCACGCATAAGGTCATCTACAGGCGATATGCTGGATTGTTTTTCTCAATGTGTGTTGACATTACAGATAATGAGTTGGCTTATTTAGAGTGCATCCATCTCTTTGTGGAGATATTAGACCATTTCTTCAGCAACGTGTGTGAGCTTGACTTGGTATTTAACTTCCACAAGGTTTGTGCTCTCTCAAGCTTCCATTGTATATTTGATCAATTTTATTTTCCCTATTTCCTATGTTACATGGACATGGGACATGTGACATGCCAACATGACAATAATTGTTCAAAAATTTGAAATCTTGACATGTTGGGACACATTGAATTTATTTGAAAAGAAAATGAATGTGAGAGGAGGGATTGCATTTTATTTAAAAATAAAATGAATTAGAAAAATGGATTAGAGAGGAGGGATTGCACTATCTCTCCTCGTCATGCACGCAAACCAGACCCACTGAGAGAGAGAGAGAGAGAGAGGAGAGGAGGGGAGAGAGAGAGGGGGAGGTGTGGCCCCTAGCTGGATGTTGCAACTGCCAAAGTTTTGGAGCAGAGAGAGAAGCCACACTCTGGAGCTGCAATTCATGCCACACCTGCTGAAGCTTCGCCACAGGTCGCTGGACATGGTTGAAGCTTGCTGGAGGGTCGTCGGTTTGGTTCATCACCTCTTTCCTCCTCAAATCTCGTTTTGGTACTCATCGAACCCTCCTAGAATGTGAAATCACTTTGGTTTATTGTGTTCTTGGTGGTTTTGGTTTGCATTTGGGGGATTTCAAGATATATTGCCTAAAACATATATTGCCTGTGTCCTGCCCGCGTGGGAGGAAGGGATGTGTCGGATGAGTGTCTCGAAAGCCTGTCGAACCTCAAAAAAATTGCTGATTTGTTTCTAGTGTGTCCTGGTAGTGGTCGTGTCAAAAGCATGTCAGTGTCTTTAAAGTGGCCGACCCTGATACACAAGGCTATTTCATGTGTCCGTGCTTCATAGCCTATTTCAATAATTTTCAGGACATTTACATTGCCATTTTGAATTCTTGTTTCGTAGCCCCAATTTATTATGCTAATTAGCAGAAGTTTGTGACTCCATAACTTCTGTTAGAAATTGAGTGAGAGCTTGATGTGAATATATTTTCTTTTGATGTAGGTGTATCTGATACTTGATGAATTCATTCTTGCTGGAGAGCTCCAAGAGACGAGCAAGAAGGTGTGTGGCTTGTTAGATACTTTATATGTAATTTTGTATGTGCAGTCTTGTTACTAAACTGCTTTCTCGGGTCACAAATTTTTCTTTTGGTTTCAACTTTTATGATGCGTCCTTTCATATTTTAAATTGGTCACATGATGTCTGGCTGAGAAAGATTTTTGTGCTGCGGGATGATTCTGAAAGTAATGATGAAAGACACCTACGCCATTAATCTCCTTGGTTTCTTTTAGAGGAATTTATGTTGAAGTGTGTTATATCATTATTGCGCTAATTCATTGCGGAAACATGCAGGCCATCATTGAGAGAATGGGGGGAATTGGAAAAACAAGAGTGAACATTCCTTTGGCGATAGGAGCGAAGTGAATTTGGTCTTTCTGCTCTTTCAGTAAATGGACAAAAGAAATCCACATCACCCCCGAAGGCCTTCTATCTATTTACCAATATGGCCCCTGTTGCCGGTTGATGTTGCCTCTACAAATTCAGTAGTGGACTGGATTATATATTGTTTGTGTAAAGTGCCCACACACACCGATCTGTATATGGATGAATGTGACTTCATCTTTCATTATCTTTTTGTTGAGGTTTTGGCCGACTCATTTGTTCGAGCACAATCATGCTGTTGAGTCTGAATTTTGAAGTTGTTTTCACCAACTTCTGCTAATTATGCTGTTGAGCACAATCATGCTGGCTTTCTAGGGTGGTTGCATCGCACTATTCAAATACGAATTTGCTCATTTAATTAATAAGCTTTCTTGTGCACTTACAACTTGTATCTGGCTAGGGCAATTCGGCTTGCTTTCCATTGAGATACTGTTAGTCTGTTACAATAAAGACAGGCAATTTGTGGTGAGCCGAAAAGTGAAATTTGGAACTGCCCTATTTCCTAGCGATTGGTGCTTGGTAACCAATTTTTTTAAATAGCGAGGTCCATGGTGCGTGTGCTCTTGCACCGAACACAACCTTAAAGAAAAAAAAACCTTGGGCCTGCACTTGATTAAAGAATGATAATGCCCTTCCAGGATCTTTGCAAAGGGCCTTGAGTGGTGTGCCAATTGAAACATTTTTTGGGCAATCACCACCCTTTGTATCAACGGATTATTATTATTATTTTTAAAACCAACATATCTCAATTACCAAAAAGAAAAAAGCATATTTCTCCGTATATTTTCATGGATTATTATTACTGTTTAAAAGCATTTTAAGTCTTCTCATCATTTGATTTTATATCACAGTATCATTTTTAAAGAACCTGAAACAAAAGTCAACATCATTTGACTCTAGCCATCATTGTTGTCATAGAAACCTTATAGTTTTTTTTAGGGCCGTAAATGAACTAAATGTTCATGAACAAGTTAGCGTTCGATTAGATAAAAGATCATTTATGTTCGTTCGTTAAGTAATAGTGATATTCGTGAATATTATTGTTATATTCGTGAACATTTATTCGTGAACATTCACAAATAGTTCATGAATATCGTTCGTGTTCGTAAAGGTTTGTGTAATAAGTTTACGATGTAATTTTTTTTACATATTTTTATAATTTTATAACTTTGTTTGTAAATGTTTGTGAACAAGTTTGTGAACATATGTTCGTGAACGTTTATAAACCATTCGTGAATAACAGAGTAACATTCGTGAACCGTTTGTGAATATCATAGTTTAAGGCTTGTGTTTAGTTCAATTCATTAATGAATAATAATGAACACGTTTGAACACCTTATTACTTGGCTCGGCTCGATTCGTTTACAGCCATAAGAGTATTCAATTCAATAAATATTGTCAATTAACCAATTTCGCATCGGATAGTGATTCTGAAGTCGTTGGCCCCCCTCACGACTTCGGCAATGTTTTCGATATTGAGATTGATATTCCGGCCCAATAAGCTCCTACTTATGATTTACGTCCCTATTGCTCTCGTGGCATGTGTCTCGCCGAATGGCGTAGTTCTTCAACGATGGGTTGACTCACCATTGTGCTTATTATTTATGTTTATTGTATGATTGTTTTCCTTTTCTTGGGCCTTTTTTGGATTATTGTAATATTTGTAACAATCTTCCTCTATTCTTGGGTGAGATCATACTATGCCCAAATCCCTTATATTTCTTTCTTGTCCTTAATAATATTCTGTTGTTATAATCGTATCTTTTAACTGCCTCTAAATGAGTTTGGGCGCCAAAAGTGTAAATGTAGCCTTATTGAAGATTACTTAAAGAAAAAGATCAATTTAAGTAAGTAGTACCTAGACAATGGATGCTCACAACATATGACTGATGATAAAGATTTAGTTGTAGACTTTGAGCTAAAGAAAGTACCATCAGTTATGTTTTGAGACAACAAGAAAGGTAAGACATTAGGATATAACACCTTGACAAATGATACCGTTTCAATTAAATCTGTTGCATTAGTTCAAGGATTGAAACATAATCTTTTGATTGTCGGTCAATTGTGTGATAAAGGATTTGATGTTACTTTTCTTAATAATGAGTGTCATGTTGTTGATAAGGTTTCAAGAGATGTAAAACTTAAATGAACAAGGGATAACAACATATATATTGTGATCTTAGGAAATAATTTCTCTGAATCAATTTATTTCCTTGTTAAAGCATCAAAGGATGTAGCTTGGTTGTGGTATAAAAGATCTGCACATTTAAATTTCAAATCTTTGTCTAAACTTGTACCTTTATATTTAGTGATTGGTTTGCCCAAGTGTTCTTTCGGAAAAGACTCTCCATGTAGAGAATGTTAGTCATGAAAGCAAACTAGACACACATTTAAAAGTATAGGTACAAGTTCAATGAGTATGCCACTCTAGTTACTTTATATGGACTTATATGGTCTAATTCCAGTTGCATCTCTTGCTGGTGCGAGATACACTCTAATTATAATCGATGATTTCACTAGATATACATGGGTCATATTTCTTAAATCCAAAATGCAAACCTTTGATAATTTAATAGATCTCTTCAATTGGATGAAGATGTTACAAGGATTGAGCATTAAATGTATTAGGAGTGACTATGACATAAAATTTGATTGGTCTTTAATGATGGATTATTGCACAAAACAAGGAATCCACACGGTTTTTTTGCACCAAGAACTCCACAACTGTAATGGAGTTACAAAACGCAAGAATAGAACTTTAGTTGAATCTGGTAAACTATGTTAGTTGAAGCATGACTTCCTCTCGGTCTATGGGCTAAAGTCTGTTATAATAGTTTGTTATGTACAAAACATGACTATTATTAATAAAAGAGCAATGAAAACACCTTATGAGCTTTGGAAAGGTAAAAAGCCCAATATCAGTCATTTTAAAGTCTTCGGGTGTCCTTGCTACTTTTTAGTTAATAGAAAAGAATAACGAAGTAAATTTAAATCCAAATCTAATGATGGTTACTTTGTTGGTTATTATTTACATAGCAAGGCTTATAGAGTTTTCAATAAAAAATATCTAACAGTTGAAGAATCAATTCATGTTGTCTTTGATGAAACTCACCTTGGGAAACCAATAGAAGTGTCTTCTATTACATGTGTGTAAGATAAGAATGTTAAATATGATTATGATGAATTAACTTGAATTTTGTATTCCGATCAAAGAAAGGTACACTTAAGAGTTTCGAAGAAGACATAAAAGATTAGTCTCAAGAACTTATTAATCATGAAAATACAAGAGAAGAACTTGCAGACACTGAGACTGGAATATCAAATCATGACATCGTGGACAATGAAGAACAACATCATAATCAATTTGACATGTCAACTGAATTGGAGTCAATTCAAGAGAACTTAGAACACTTGAGAGTTTTAGATGATAGATCAGAATTTTCATGAGATCTCATTTGGAGGAAAGATCATCCCAAAGAACTCGTGATTGGTGATCCTAATGCAGGCATTAAGACTAGATCTGCCACCATTAATGAAAGCCTACATCTTTTCTTTTTGTCTCAAATGGAACCAAATGTGGTAAATGAAGCGTTGCAAGATCCAAATTGGATAAAAGTCATCCAGGAAGAACTTAATCAATTCAAAAGGAATTATATGTGGACATTGGTTAATAGACCTAAAACACAACAAGTTATTAGAGTTAAATGGGTATTCAGAAATAAACTGGATACAAATGGAGTTGCTGTGAGAAACAAGGCTAGACTGATTGCTAAAGGTTATTACCAAGAAGATGACATTAACTATAACGAAACCTTAATACCAATAGCAAGACTAGAGGCTATAAGAATGTTCTTGGTTTATGCATCACATAAAAGATTTAAAGTCTATCAGATGGATTTCAAAAGTGCATTTCTTAATGGCACTATAAATACTAAGGTTTATGTAGAGTAACCACCAGGTTTCTTGGAACACAAGAATAAACACAAGGTTTATAGACTTAAAAAAGTCTTATATGAATTAAACGAAGCTCCAAGGGCATGGTATGACACACTATCAGACTTCTTGCTAAAGCACAAACTGAGAAAAGACAAAATTGACACCATATTGTTTCTTAAAGAAACCAAAGATCACATACTAGTAATTCAGATCTATGTGGATGATATTATCTTTGGATCAACTGGGCCAAAACTTTGTGATGAATTTTTAAAATTAATGCAAAGCAAGTTTGAGATGAGCATGATGAGAGAACTCACATACTTTCTTGGTATTGAAGTTAAATATTTGACCAATGATATCTTTTTTCATCAAGCTAAATGTACTAGAGATATACTGAAGAAATTTGTTATGATGAATGTTACCTCTATGAGAAATCCTATGCCTGCTAATGCTGAGTTGGATATGGATGAGACTGGTAAACACGTCAATATGACATGATAAGTTCCTTATTGTATCTCATAGTAAGTAGACCAAATATTATGTTTGCTACATGTCTTTGTGCAAGATACTAATTTAATCCAAAACAATCACATTTGTTGCACATTAAAGGAATATTTAAGTATCTCAAGGGAACAATCAATTTGGGACTTCCGTATCCAAGAGATAGTAACTTTGAATTATTGGGTTACTTAGATGCTGATTATGTTGGATGTAGAGTTGACGGGAAAAACACAACCGACACATGTCAATTCTTAGGGAATATATTGATATTATGGTTTAGTAAAAAATAGAACTTAGTGCCCATCTCAACTACGGAAACTGAATATGTTTCTATAGGAAATTTTTGTGCATAACTCTTACGGATGAGAAGTCCTGACTACGATTTGAACTTCAATCTTGTTCCATTATTGTGTGATAGCAAAAGTGTCATTGCAATTACAAATAACCCTGTCAAGCATTTAAAAACTAAGCATATAGAAATTAGGCATCATTTCATTAGGTATCATGTGCTTAAGAAAGACATATGTGTAGAATAATTATCCACCGATTATTAACTTGCTGATATCTTCACAAAACCATTAAACATGCAAGGTACATAAGATAATTGTGACTGTTCAAAAAGATCTTCATCTTCTTTTTCCATTGTTGAAAGAATTTAAATGTGCACTTTATTATATTAATACTATAATAAATATAAACATTAATACTATGTTTGTTATATTTAGTACGAAACAACCAAATATATATGTCAAATCTATAAACGTAACCTCAATTTTTCTATTCTAAAATAATAAAACAAGATTCATTATGTAAATTTGGAACGAAATAATAGGAATCAATAAGCAGTTTTTGATCATTTTATTAATGTTATATTTTTAGTATTTGAATATAATATTAATGTTTTATGATTAATATTTAAACATATTAATAATATTCTATATTTTGGTATTCCTCGATGTATTAGTAATGTTATATGTGAACAAATTAATAATGTTTTATATTTGATATTCAAACAAACTAAAAAAGTTTAAACTTTAATTGACGAACTCAGATTCAAACATTATACTTATAGCTTTGATGAAGAATATGAAATGAAAGGAATAGGAATTGTCTAGTTACTACAGAAAAAGAAGAAAATGAAAAAAAAAAATCAAAGGAATCATAGGAAGGTTGAGGGGAGAGATGCCGAAAGATAGGAATCTACTACTGTAGATGCCGAAAGATGAGTGTATTCATCATATAAAAGTTATTTGTGTTATTTATTAATAATATTAAATGATTATTTTAAATTTTATATTTTAATGTGAATGTATTTATTATTATAGTGGATGCATTTATCAGCCCAACCTCTTCATTGTAGGGCAATGGATGGAGAAGCAATTTATACGCTTACACAGAAAAACGTCACCAAAGAGACTTACGGTGTAAACACATGTCATTTTCCCTGATACAGAAAGATGAAAAACACACATAAAACACAGGGAAAAAAAATCAAAATGACAAGTAAAAAACAAATAAAACAGTAAAACACGTCCCAGCCAGCAGCAGCCACACCCCCACACTTCACTATAGGGCAACTGAATGGAGGAGTTTTTTTTTTTTTTTTTTACAAAAACGCATTTCATTAAAGAGAATTACAAAAATACATGACACGAAAATTTTGATTTTTAACCAATAAAACTGGGATAATAAATTTATAATAAATTTGACGCGAAAATTTAATGCGCAATGAATATCAATAATAAATTGACTTTGACTTGTAAAATTTTCACAATGAATAAATGTCCTTCCAGGATCTTTGCAATGTGAGTGGTCTGTGCTAATTGACACTTTTTGAGCACAGCAACCAACATATCTCACTTACCAGAAAGAAAGAACACATTTTTCAAAAATTTGATTCTGCAAATATTTCCACGGATGATTTTCACTACCTAAAAGCTTTGCTGGTAATGGTAAAATTTTGGTAAATTTCTATTCAATTCAATCAATGTTGTCATTGAAACAATCACCCCCACTTCAAATCCCCGTTTCCTTCTCCCCGATACAAAAAGAAAAAAACCCAAAACAGAAACAAAAAAAACAAACAATTCCAAAATGACAAGTAAAAAAGACGAGTGGAGGAACCACTATAAACCGTGTGTCAAAAAGAAAGACCCCAGTCTGCAGCAGCCACAACCCCACTTCACTCATCATCGAAAAAACTCACATTCAGAAACACAATTCTCATCATTTCTCCTCCAACTCATCTTCGTCTGGGAAGCGCAGATGCTTCCCTTCTGGTGCAGACCAATCTCTCAACCGCATCATCCCTGGGGAAGCCTCCCCAGTCACCGGTTCTTCCTCACTCTTATCATCGGCACAGACTTCTCCACCAATAAACTCATCATCACTGTTGTACACGAACCGCGTGTGCTTCCCAGTAAACTTCACCATATTCATCCTTTTCATTCCTTCACACAGCTCATCAATCATCAGCCCACTATCCTCCTCCCCTTCTTCATCATCCTCATAGTAATCTTCTTGTTCTTGTTCTACTCCTACTTCAGAAAGCTCTACTTCTTCTTCATCGTCACGGACACTAGCATTCACCTGGGTAGACCAGGCTGAGGCATTATCCTCATCGGCACCCATTTCTTGATCGGTCACCACAGAAGAGCAATCTGACAAATCAAAGATCTCCGATTTCTCAGAGAAATCCAACAGCAAAGATCGATTTATCAGGCTTCTTTGTGACTCCAGAACTGCCTCTTCTTGCTTGTTCCCATCAACAACTTCACCAATCATCACCTGCCATAGACAAAACCCTCAAATTTAAAACAACAAATACTTACACAAAACACCAATCGCCACCACCCTGCCATATCATTTCACAAAAACACTACAATCAATAACAAACAATTTCACACAACCCTCCTAAGTTAAAAAAAAACAAAAATTTCAATAAATCAACATTTCAACAAAAAGAAAAACCCTGAGTTGAGAAACATACAATTTCACACAACCCCCAGTGACCACCTACCATAGCATTTCACAACAAGTGGTTCAAAGAAAAACCCCCGACCCACAAAAAACTAAGACAGTCCATTCAAGCGGAAAATCACCTGAGGAATGTTCAACTTCTCTTCGATCAGACCGGAAGCGACAGGGACGACCAAGGCCGATCCAACGCCGCAGTTGTTTGCGCAAAGATCTCCGGCGACGGGATTAGCGGTGCACGGCGTATTCGCCGGCGTGGGGGCGAGAAGGCCTTTGAGATGAAGGAACGGGCCTCCTCCGCCGAGCTTGGAGAACACGGCCTCTTCTTCGACCTTCTGCAGGAGAGTCTTGACCTGGCCGCGAAGCAGCGCCTCGCCGGACCCAGGCGTGGCCAGCTTCGCCATGTTGCTCTTCTGCTTCGCCATGGATGACGCAGGCGTCGTCGTCTCGGCTCCCAGCCCCCTTGCCGCAAGCCCTACGATCGGCGAGTCGTTGGTAATGTCGATCAGGGCAGTCCGATCCTGTTGCTGCTGCTGCTGCTGGTTCCTCTGCCTCGATTTTGTCAGATTCTTCTCCGATTCCTCGATCAGCTCTGCATAAAGCCCCCAAAAAAGAACAAAAATCAACAACGATTACACCAAAACTTCACAGATCCGACAACACGAATCGCTCACTTGACATGGGGATTTTGCTGCTGTTGCTGGTCTGCGATCTGGTGACCCTCCTCGAAGACATTGGAGTTTCCATTGAAGACCTTACCTTATTCTCTGCGTCGCGCGTTCGGAGAATCGAAACAGACGATCGCGAGCGAAGGCGAAGAGATCGAAACACGGTGGAGACCTAGGGTTTGCGAGAGGATTGAAGAAAGGGATAAAGAAAGCCAAAGGGGTGTGTCTGTTCTCGATTTGAATGGCCTTATATAGGGGATTTGAGGCGAGGATATGACCGTTGCAGAGGCCATTCTATTTTATATTTTACAGTTTTTTTTTTAAACAAAATTCCTTTTCTGGAACGGGAGGGAGATACGTTCCTACAACGAGCCGTTGAGGTTCAATGAGCCGTTGGGGTGTTTTGGGGAATTTACTGTGTAGGCCCATCAACCCCATTTTTAATGGGCCGTCCCTATTGGATAATGGATATTGGCCTAGTCGAACCAAATATATATATATATATATATATATATATATATTATTGATAACACTTCCATGCTTGTTGGTATTTTGCTCCTCCTATATCTACCAAAAATATGCGATCATTAGACCAATGCAATAGTCTATAATTGAAGTTTGAAGAAATTTATACAAAAATCCTTGCCAGAGTAAATTTCTCCCTTAATAGTCGAGCACCAACAAACAAAAAAGGCAGCATCAATATTTTTATATTTTTCACCTCCCAATAATGCTATCTATTATATTTTTACAAACATAAATCAGTTTCATGTATATATTACTTTTGTATTCATATTATCGTCTCGCGAATTTGTTCAAGTGATAATTACCTTGACCTTTGAATGGTTTGGAAGGGAATAAAATGAACAACTGAGCATGTTACTTTTTCAAGTCTCCACTAACTAAAAAAATATAAGGTGTAATTAATTAAAACATTTGTTACTAATGGTGGCAAATAAAAAATTATTTGCATACCTTTCTAATAAAAAATAGTTACTAATGGTAGCAAAGAAGAAATAATTTACATATTTTTCTAATAAAAATGGTTCCCTCTTTGGGTCTATCTTTATATGCTTTTATTATACTCGATATCCTTTCTTCTTGGCTCAAGGCATACCTTGCGATTCAAAAAATCATTCTCAACTGTGGAAATTCCTATTTCTCTTCATGAATTATTTGTCCCTTCAAACATACCATCTTAGACTCTTTTTTCTTTGTTATTTTCTTTTACTTCTCAACTCCATTAGGCCGATACTTTTGTCCATGTCTTGTAATGATTGCTTTGTTATCAATTAGATCCTTTACGCTTGTTATCCAAGATGGCAAGACCTTAACCAAACTTATACCCATACCAAACCATAATGGTAGCTATCATCTTTGAAGCACTTGAAAGGCATGCCCCTAATAGTCTAATGTATTTTGAGTCTAGGTATGTAAGTCACATTGACTACTTCAAATGAATGAAAAGAGCCTCAAATATAATTATTTTAGCATTAACAGATGTTGAATACTCCAAGGTAATGAATTATATAACAGAAAAAAGTTATGGAACACATTAAAGAGCATCTACCAAGGAGATGGAATAATAAGTAAATTAAAACTACATATTTTTATATAAAGGTATGAATCTCTTAAAATGCACAATAATAAACCATACAGAAGTTCTTCACAAGCTTGACTAAAATTTTGAATGGATTGATAGCTAAATGAAAGAAGAAAAAGGAGTTTACAATTGTGAATAAAGTGTTGTGAATTCTACCAGACAGGTTTGTTCTTAAAGTTATTGTTCTTGAGGATGATATAGACTTAGCAAAAATAACATTTTTGGAAGAAATTTTTTAAAGTAAATTGTTTAGTAGAATGCCTTTAAAAATATTTTAAAAAATAAATACTTATAAAAGCAACTCTAAAAGATTCTTTATTTTATTTTTACATTTGAATAATATTTTTACTTACCCACAATTTTAACTCCAACAATTATCCATATTTTATCTCTATCTTAATTAAAATAATAATTATTTTATTTTATTCAAAAAAAATTTTAATCTTTCTTTATTAATATGTGAAGAGAATGAAGAGAGATAAAAATATTATAATATTAAATAAAAATTCATTTTATTACTGTTCATAAATAAAGAGAAATTTTTTTATTTGATATACAAATAATATAATATTATTTAGTTATATATTTATAAATAATAGAGAGTTTCTTGCTTGTTATGTAACATTTTTCTTTGACAATGACTCACGCGATGTTAGTGGGAGGACCGAGGAATCCCATGCTCAGATTGCTTTTCAGAATGGCCCATACACATGTTGGCCGGCCGGAGTCATATGATCAAAATCCGAAACCAATGCGGGAAAAAAAGACAGAATTAATTTAAGAAACAAACAAAGGAGCGGGCGGAATAATCACATAAGGCGACGAATGGGCGTGCCATGCACGTTGTGTGATTAATTTGGACGAGTTATCGCTCTATCAATTATCATTGGCCCATACATTGACAGACGCCTGTATATATATATATATATATATATACATATACTTGGAACAAAATCTTTGGACTATATGCCACTCCCAACATTATCAGTCCATGCAAGTCCGTCGTCGAGGTGGGTGGGAGATTTTAGAGTTGAATTGGTCTTGGTAGAAGACAGAGAACGACCCCGGTTCACTCAAATGTAGTCTAGGGAAAAAATGTCTTCGCAGAACATCACATGTTTGTTCTTGGGTTGGGGCAATGAAAATGCCCCGCGGGCAGCTCAGCTGTCAAATCAATATAGCCGTGAGGTCTTTCCCGTGTGCATGATATTAGGTTAGGTGATTCGAATTTGTTTGGATATCCCAAAGGAATGATTCTCTAGCACACTGTTAAACTATCAGGACCGGTTTGGAAGGAATTCAAAACGAAGTTCATCAGATTGAGATTTTATTTTGTTATATAATAAAAATATTTATATTACATATTAAATTTGAAATTTGGAGATTTGTATATACTTTTAAAATTGATTAGTTGAATGGTCAATTAGATTTGAATCGACAAAGTTATTAGCCTTACTTGTTTCCTTCGGAGTCCGTCATGAGAAGTGTAGTATCTCGTGTTCTATATCCATCGAATTTGGTGAGGCTTGGAGAGGGATCAGGAAAAATGAGCTCTGATTAATAATATAATTTTAATAAAATTATTAAATTTGGTCTTAAAATTTATTAAGAAGATAGATTTTGTCTCGTGACAATAATTTGCTATTATATCTATTGAATGGTAAGTCCTGTACCTATGTTTTCTTGGGCGCATTTTACAATGTCAATTTAGTCATTAGTCCTTCATAATTAAATGATAACATGTGCTGGTATTTGTTATATCTTGTGTAAGAAGCATCCATTATAGCCTCTTCAAATTTGACTCTTTAAAATAACCAAAAGTATATCTTTTTTATTTTAACAACCTAAGCACACTTTTTTAGTCTCTCTATTTTAACCATTTTATTAATTAAAATATTACTTCTTAAATATTTATTTATTCTTTTAAATAGAAAAGTAAATGTGGAAAGAGAAAAAAGAAATAGAAAAGTAAATATGGTGAGAGAAAATATAATATTTTAATAAATAGAGAGTGAATAGTATTTGATTAAATTTAAAGAGTTACTATTCATTTTGTTAAATTTTTTGTTAGAATAGAGAGTTTGAAAAGTATAGTTTTAAGGTATTTTTGTTAAACTAGCTCTTCAAACTAACAAAAAAATACATATAGAGAGTCTATAGTGGATGCTCTAACACATTACATGAATTTTAAAAACAAGCAGTAAATATATGAATAATTCTTGAAATAAATAAATAAATCATTCAAAATTATTAAATTGAACGACTAGCTCTTAAAAGTTCTTTATTCTTTGCTGCATTAATATTAATCTAAATTTTTGATAAATTTATCATTATAATATTTTTAAAATTTAAAAAATTACATAAATTATAATATTATAATTTTTATTTTCATAACTCTTTTGCTATATAAGTTATGGAAAATATATTATAAATATAAATTATAATATTATAAATTATGGAAAACAAAGGTTTTTCTCGCTAAGAGCATACATAGTAGATTCTTTAAAATTTACTCTTTAAGATAATCAAAAATATTTCTTTTTATTTTAACAATTTACCTTTTTAAATCATACTTTTAAGTCTTTTTATTTTAATCATATATCAATTAAAATATTATATTTCAAATATTTATTTATTTAAATTTAAAACTAAATGTAATGGGAGAAAATATAATATTATAATAAATATAGAATGAATAGTATTATGTTATATGTAAAGAGTTACAATTTTTTAAATTTTTTTAATTATAATAGAGAATCTAAAAGTATAAAATTTAGTCATTTTTATTAAATGGGTTCTCCAAATTAGTCAAAAAATTACAAATTGAGAGTATGTGACTATGTGGTGATTGCTTTAATGAATACAATATTATTTCGGATTGAGATTTTATTTTGTTATGCATTCTAATTCCAAGATAATAAAAATATTTGTATTACATATTAAATTTGAAACTTGGAGTTTTATATATACTTTTAAAATTGATTAGTTTAATGGTTAGATTTGAATGGACAAAGTCATTAGCCTTACTTATTTCCCTCGGAGTCGATCATGAGAAATGTTTGGTGTTGTATTACATACTCAACGAGTATGTTTGGTGTTGTTTTTCAGTTTTTAAAAATTATTTTTAGAAATTATATTTGACAACTATGGTAAATTTAAAACACATTTTGTTGTTTAGGAGTTATTTTTGATCAGATTAAAAAAATTGCATTTCATATTTTTGGACACTGAAAGTGTGCGTCGCAGCAGGGAGGGAAGTTGCTTAGCAGTGGGAAGAGATTGAGCAGCTGCAGGGTAGATTGCACAATAGCAGGAGAAGATTGAGCAGCGACGAGAGGGATATTGCACAACAGCGGGGAGAGATCGAGCAACCGCAGGAGATATTTACTTTGGCCCATTTAGGCCCGGCTAGTGCGGGCTAACTTGCGGGCTTTTTTTACTTGTTATTTTTTATCCATAAATACATTAAAATTTAATGCATATATTATATTATATAAATTTAATTAAATAATTAGATTTTATATATAAATAATTATAAAATAAAATTAAAATAATATTCGTTTGATTCAATTATATTGATTTTTTTAAATAAAAATAAAAAAAATTAAAAATTACGGGCTAACCCGCGAGCTCCTGTAGATCACTACAAGCCGGGTCAAACTTTGTTCAGTTCATTTAAAATGTAAGTCTAAATGAACTTATCCGTTTAGGCACGCTCATTTTAATTTGAATTTTGACTTAAGGCCTATTAATTTTTGCTAAAATAAAATAAAATGAAGAGTTTGATTCGCCGGTGGAGTAAATTGAGTTTTACTCACATAACTTGTATATAATATATATATATATATATATATATATAGCAATTGCAGATAAGTTTTTGTTGACCACAGCTATCCAAAGAGCTGCACAAGTTTTTCAAAGTTTTACACCTGGTACCACACGGTCACAAGGAAGAAAGAAAATTGTATAAATAATGTAAGAAGCATATTTATACACAGTACTTTCTATAAAAAAACAACTCTTAATAATTGATGCAATTTGAATGTTAATAAATAATTGAGTTATTTTATTTTATTTTTAAACATAATTGTATGTTAAGGCGCGTGCGGCGTGCGAGATAGAGTGACGAAGGTAAAAATGCCTTCGGACTGGAGGAAGAAGGTTAACACGGATAGTGATAGACTGATACATAGAGTTAGAGTGAGAATGATCCATGATGAGAATAATATTTTGCAACTCAAAAAAAGCAAACGACGTAAAAGGAAGGATTGGTCATTAGTCAATAACGAGTCAGCCATTAAAAAAAGTCTTTTCCGTCTTATAATAGGTTTCAATGGCAAAAGCAACCCCATCCGGCTGTTTCGGTCCGAAATAATTTATTTTAATCCGAAAATTTTAAGTAAGTTTAATATAAAAACTGTCTATTTGTATCCCAATTTGATCCGCCTCAAACTGTTCAAAGTCTCAGGTTGAATCAAGTTCGGTTTAGCTTAATTATTTTCGGATCGAGCGAGTTCGGGTGATATCCGAATCCGATCCGTTGACATTTCTAGTTTATTGTGATATATTACACGATAAAAATTAAAGATTAAATGATATAAATATATCATCCAATCAAAAATTAAATTAAATTAAATAATAATAAATAGTTATTTGATATAATGATATTATTTTTAAAAATAATAATTTAATAAGTTTAAAATTATTATAATTAATAAAATTTAATTGATTTACGGTTTTAAAAATAATTTTATTTTAAAAAATAAAAATATTATAAAAAAAAGTGTAAATCACGACACTGGTTTGTCATATCGCCGTTAGTTTTAACGATTCTCCGTCGCCCTGGTAAACAGAAAAACGTGGTGGGGGCTTCTTCTCTCTATCTCTCTCTGTCTCCCTCTCTCTAACCTTCGAAGAAGAAGTCTCTCGTTTGACCAACCCCATCTCTCTTTCTTCTCATCTTCGCTCCATCTGCTCCAAGCCTTCCTCTGATTTCATCGGACCATATTTGTACACCCCGCATTCACATTCCTCGTCCTTGGTGTCGTTGCTGCTTGGTTTTGTTTGTTGCCGCTAATTTGGGCCATGCTGTTTGGATTGGAAAAAGATGAAACTGAATTGGATTTTGATCCCTCTTAAGAGTTCGTAACCAGATCGTTTGTTGCTTTAAGCGAAGTCATCATTATGGGTGTCTGTTTTTCCAGCATCAAGGTCAACAGCAACTCCGCTGCCGCCTCCGCTCACCGCCGGAAAGAAGCCGAAAGCCATCGCCAGCCTCCTCCCCCCCTCCGTTGACGACATGTCGGAATCTCCCGCATGCCCAGGATCGAAAGCATCAGAAATCGTCGTCGCAGGATCAGAATCGGTCGTCGGAGCAGCAACAGCAACGCCAGCATCAGACGAGGCACAGGGAGAGGCCGAATTCGCGGCGGGCGGGCGGGGTCGTCGCCTGCGGGAAGCGGACCGATTTCGGATACGCTAAGGATTTCGACAATAGGTACACGATCGGGAAGTTGCTCGGACACGGGCAGTTCGGATACACATACGTTGCCACCGACAAGATGAATGGGGATCGAGTCGCCGTCAAGAGAATCGAGAAGAACAAGGTATTATCTAAAAACAATTATTATACTTCCCTACAACCCCGTTTGTGTTCTGATTGTTTTTCTTTATTTATTTATTAAAGTAATCGATTGCTTTTGAGCTTCACCTCCATTTGGTTCCGTATTTTCTTTTGATACGGATTTCAATTTGTGTCCTTTAGGGTTTTGGGTTTAGGCCCTGTGATTTTAATTCCCACTTTCTTCTCTCGGCTTGAAATATTTACCAATGGAGGTGGAAATGTTGGTTTTTATGGATTTGGTGTTGTGGGTTGTCTCCTCTTTCCTCCCTCGTAACTGCTAGAATCAGTTTCATAATAATGTGAGATATGGATTTCATCAACTGGGATTTGGTTCTGATGTCCTATGGTGATGGTTAAAGAGCTGTTTTTAACCTCTGAAGAGTCGCCGTCCTTCATGATGGGATTTAACAGTGAGAGTTGGGAATGGTAGCTAGAACCTTGACATAGTTTTGGAAAGGATGGGCTTTGCTTGCCTTGAAATGATTACTGCACGAACTGTGTCTGGGCTTTGGATGTTTGCGGATTTAGTGGCGTCATGGATTGTGAGACTTGTGGACAGTTGATAAGACATTGGAAACTATAGTGAGAGCAGTGTGTTCTTCAATTTTAATTTGCTTCTCCAATGGGAAACTTTGAATTATCAGGGTCGTGAGGAGAAAGACTATAAGCATAATTGAGATGGTGTTCTAAAAGTGAGACATTAGATACCTTGCTTGGTGGCTGTGCAATGTGCGAAAAATTGTGAGCTTCAACACACCATTTCCATGGCATGGGAATTGTTCATGCTGTTGATCCTGCTGCATACATCGCCCAGTTGTAAATTTTGGAATAGATGAATTTCAAAATTTTAAATTCCTCTTGTTTGAAATATGATCCTTACATGCAGATTAAACACATGATAATAACATTTATAAATGACCATGCTTAAGTTCTTATAGTGGAATCTTTATTTTCAATTGAAATTTCTGAATTGAATATCAGATCCTTGTGACGGAACTAAGTTTTTTATCTGTTTCCAGATGATTCTTCCTGTTGCAGTTGAGGATGTTAAGCGAGAAGTCAAGATATTGGAAGCGCTAGCAGGCCATGAGAACGTTGTTCACTTTTATAACGTATTCGAGGATAGTTCTTATGTATATATAGTTATGGAGTAAGTTATGATATATTTGCAATATATATATATATATATATGTTATATGTTTGTTTAAAATCTCACTCTCTTTGTTTGTTTAAGACAATATCAATTATCAATAGCATTTTCTTCCTTTATTTACTCTTTTTAAATATCATTCAAAACTAATTTAGAAGTAGCATTTGTTCTTGTTGATGTCACATATTAGGTTATGCGAAGGTGGAGAATTGCTGGATCGTATATTGGCCAAGTAAGTTTCCCCACTAAGGTTTTAAGTTATCTTGAATCAAACACTTGGACAACATATATTGGGTAATGCGGAGTCTATATGTGTCATCATTTAAACCATACATATGTATTGCATGTTAGATACCGATAAAGTTCGGAGGCTTCCATCAAAATCAATTGATGATAGATGGGGTGGCCCCACAATCTTTTTTGATTAATTGCAAGTTTAGTGGATGTGAGAATAGTCTCTATGCCTAAAACAGCAAAATTATAAGTTCTATGCCATAATCTAGAAACTTGTGTGGAGTACCAGGCGAGGAACATGTCTGTTTTTTGGGGTTTCCTTAAAGCTGCCATGATAATATTACATCTAATAGTTTTATTATCTTCTGTTGTCTCTGATTCTAATTAATATTACTTTGGTCAGAAAGGACAGCCGGTATTCTGAGAAAGATGCAGCAGTAGTTGTACGGCAGATGCTCAAAGTTGCAGCAGAATGTCATTTACATGGTATGGTGCATCGT